>JAZDUA010000278.1:500000-1092500 GCA_038098605.1 Gryllus longicercus | reverse complement strand
CGCCGCCGTAGTCGCTCGACAACGCACGCAAATATTAGCCGCCGAACTCCGGCAAACATCAGGGGCAGGCGGGCCGGCGGCAGCCGCCGTCGCCGCCATCGCCGCAGCCGCCGCTGCAGGTAGCGCGACCGCCGCGCCGCTGCCATAACTGCCTCATAGGCGGTTCGACTTGCTCCTCTGTCCTCTGCCCTCTCCCCTCTCTCCACTCTCTTCTCTCTCTCACTTCCTATCTATCTCTCTCCTTCTCCCGTATCTCACCGATCTCTCTCTCTCTCTCTCTCTCTCTCTCTCTCTCTCTCTCTCACACACACACACACATCCTATCTATCTCTTTCTCCTTCTCCCATATCTCTGTCATCTCCTTTGTCTTCTCTCCTCTGCCTCTTCTCAATTTCATCGTTCTCTTTCTCTATCTTTCTTTCTCCTTCTCTCTATCTTGCACCTCTCTCATCTTGTTTCTCGCTCTTGTATCTCTCTCTTCTATCTCTTTTCTCTCTCTCATCTATCACTCTTTCTCTCTCTTGTATCTTTGTCTTCTCTCTCTGTCACACACACACATACAAACGTATAACCACACGAGTGCACCCGCAGTCGCCAACGCGCGTGCGGCTCTCCCCGGCAAAAGCCTCTCGCCTGGCGACTCGATTCTCCTTCAAAATTCCTGGCTGTAGTGCGTCTCAAACATGCAGTATTTTGTGTGTTTTTGAAGACCGTATCCACCTTTCATTTTTTCAAGGTACTCATTTACTAGTGAGTTTTGAATATTCATTGAGACCTTGTTTTAGTGAAATATTATACGAAATAATTATTTGTATTACATACGAGTGGCAACTGTAAAATTGTATGCAATATTTTACTAGATACATGTAGTAACCCCCCTGGTATTCTAAAATCAGTAAATCAAATGAATATCAGTGGCTTCCGGTATGGGTTTCTAATTATGTTGAATCACGTTTTTAAAAAAATGTGAGTAATTTTTTATATACACGGCCTATCGTGTTGTCAAAAATGATTACTCTTGTCGCCTCAGATTAAATTTACTTTCCCATCATTTCAACTCACTTGCATTTACTAATCCACCTTTCTTGAGCACTTTATTTTCTTTTCTGCACTTCTCTCTAACTATACTATTTTGTTCAACGTCCCTTCTTCATCACTCATTGTTCCAAATTCACTTCCTTACGATATTCCAAATTCATTCCTCAATCCATCATTCACCTTCCTTTCCCGCGTTCAATAATTCATTCGTCGTCCTTCCTTCGGAGTCCCCCCGCACCGCCATATTGGCCTCCGCACTCGTTCCAAGCTCCAAGCGCTGCTCACCCCCCCCCCCCCCCCCCCCCCCCCCCGCGTTCTCAGCCACTTCGTGTTCGGCGCTCTCCCGACTTCCCCCACCCTTCCCTTCCATATTCATATTAGCGTCGGCGTAAGAGGAATGAAAATTGTGTTTCGAAAATTTTTCGAATTTCAACTTTCCCACTGTACTTCCCCAACTACGTTTTACCGACGGAAATGGGGAATTAATTTCTCGCGTGGTAGCGTGAGTAACAGTGGCCAACTTCCAAAAATGTCCGGTATGGGTATTGATCTTGGAGAGAATATAGCCGGCTTCAGAGTGAGGCAAAGCTGAGTAGGAATATGTAGAGCGATATATTGTTTGCATGAGAGGTAGGTAAAAAATTGAAGGGTCGCAACTACCACTAACACTAAAAAAACTGAAGTACTTGCGTTCAAAGCCTGTTCCCATACATGATATTATAAAATGAGATGTAGGAAATTATTTGGTACGCTGCATTCAAAGCATTGTTGGCCATATAAAGGAATTAGAATGGTTTTAATCGAATGGAATGGTCCGTATACTATAGTATAGGGAGGAAAAGTAAAAATGCTATAGGTTATAGCCAGAGGTGAAGTACTGTATTACATTTCTGTTAGATATGTAATAAAGTGAAATAGGTTATCGATATTAACTATCAGCGCGAAATATTGATAGTCCCAAATATTGATAAATATTTATGCATAAATGATCCTTTATATATTTTTAGACAGTCAAATTATTCGTAAGAAATTAAGAACATCTCATAAAATATTTTCTTTATTGTAGGAGATTCCAGGAACCTGTCTTGTTCCCATCATCAGGTACTTTAAACACAAATCCATATATAATATAATTATATTTTTATTTATACTTTTAATAATTTATATAATTATAGAATAATATGTGAATTTGAATATATTGTACCTGATGATGCAAACAAGGCATGTTTCTGAAACCGAGAGTAATTAAGAAAAGATTTTATTCGATCATCTTAATTTCTTACGAAATATTTCACTATCTACAAATATATAAATTACCATATATGCATAATTATTACTAATAAGACATTTACAGCATAAGAAAAATGGTAAAATATATTAGAATTATAAATCTCTTAATTTTGAAGATTATATTAGGGTTAAAATGCAACTATTAATAAGTTGTCTACAGATTCCCGCAATGACTGTAATGGGTATAGCACAGTTCAGTAAATGCAACTTGACAATCTTTCTAGTTTGGTTGTCTCTAAAGTATGAACTCAGGACATGCTATATTTGGGGACTAAGCCATCAATATAGTTCCTCAAATTAATACAACAATTTTCAAGTGAAAAAAAGTGAGCGAGATGTTCACACTAGTAAACTATTTCAAATGACTGCCAGTATCTTTCTGTACGTACGCCGATTGTTTTAACTAAACTTGATATTTACAGAATAAAAAATTTTAGAAATAATCATTTATTCAATTAAATCCATTTTTTAAATCACAAAATTCAATGATTTAGGACAAATACAATTGTGAACGGTATAATATTTCATGAATAAAAACGAAGGAGACAACAATTGGAATGTAATGATCACTCAAGGACTGAATACCTGAAAACATACATTTTCGGAAGACGTGGTGCTTATGAAAGAGATGCGCGTGCCGTTTGTGTTGCAAAGTGAATGATTGATGTTCAGAAGATTGTAAAGTATCAGTTTGTAATTTGCAGTCATGCTTTGTGATTATATAAACTTTGAATATTAAAAATGTAGACCAGAAAGAAGGTAGAATGTAATGGAGGGAATTACTATTCTTTTAATACAGGCGTAAATATTAAATATATTTTTTGTTCATTTAGATACTAGAATTTTAAAATATATTTTCAATTTTCAAATATTTTGAAACACAATTTCTAACAAATATATGAACATTTTGTAAACCTATAGCGAGACATTCCATGGAAGACTATCATCGAAAAGCCAGGTATTTCTCATTACAAGAAGAACATTCAACGTGACTGTTGGAGAGTGCTGACATTCTGTTAAGAATAGTCCAACTGCTCTCGTAACCTGAAAGCGCTCAGCAGGGGGCTTTGCCTTCTCCGCCTCCAGCTCCACCGCCGCCCAGGCCTCCTGCTGCGATCGCCAGCCAACGCTTTCTCTCGCCCCGGCCCCGGCCCCACCCCCGACCCAACCCAACCCCCGGGCTCTCGGCCGGATAATTGCGTGGTGAACGTGACGAACAACTGTTGTAGTTATGATCGCAGTAAATTGCCGGGCAATTAGATGATGGGAAGGATTACTCGCGCGGGTGACTCGTAAGAAAGACCTGGCTGATTGTGCTGTTTTTTCTGAGAGCCAATGTCTTGTAATTGCGACGAGTTCGATGAATCGTGCCATGAATAATGCAGCGTTGGGTCGCTTTCAATGGATAATTACAGAATGAGGTTGTTCTTCATTTATTCGAAGAGATACCATTCGAGTTTGATTTCCAGTTGGGATTTCTTTGCGGGAAACATTAAAGAAATCAAATGTTCTGCAAACGTGTTAAAATTGGACTTCCCTTAATCGATCCTAATTGTTCCTTTTTGAAGGATACTTGATACCGAAGAGACTGTGATGGATTTTTGAAATATCTCTTTGCAAAACAGTAATACGTATGTGTATGCAATTGCCTCAGTAATACACGAGAATAGAACTCTTTTCTGACTCAAGAGAATTTCTTACTAGATCCCTAACAGTACACTGAATTGGAACAAAAACATTGCAGGTTGATGGGAGTGTGACGGACATGAAAATATACCGGGCGGAGTTTCAAGATTGAACATTTTTTCTGTGTTTCTCGTGAACACAATACAAAAAGTTATTTGTTGAAGATGATAACGTATCATTGTTGTGGTCAATATTTAATTTTATTTTTCATTTTTTTTAATATATAAAATGTTTAAAAAGCCAAGTTAGGTTATGTCATATTATTGTTTCCTGCGCCGCCCTAAGGAGTATCTACGAGAGTAGTTAAAAAGTCTAGTACTCAAGGAGATAAAGAGGTACTTTAGCAATACAATAACAACTAGAATAAGTCATTAGCCTTAAATAAGTATATATAAAATTTTTATATTAAATACATTTCTTTTAAATGAAATTAAGAGTTCTCTACCCAGAAATGGTCATCAATAATGGGACGAATATACAACGATAACCTCATGCGCTACGGACTGACATGAAATGATGTGAGTAATGAAATAGTCGACGTTACTCTATTTTACTGATTTCCTTACAGGCTCTGTTCAAGAAATTTGAAAGTGCATTAATTTTCTCTGGGTATTGGCCTTGTTTATAACCTGGCTGTGGTTAAAACTATGCTGACTGATGCCTACATTTACTTCAAAGCAAAACGGAAGCGAGCAGAAATTTAGAAACCTGTAGAAAGGTTAAATATAGGTTAAAAGGAGAAACCCTTTCCAAAACCACCATACACTTACATCCTCCCAAAACAGAACGAGAATCTCCGATACACGAAGTTCAAAATCGAAAATGAAGCTACTGGAGCGAACCTCGTTCGAGAATGGATGAAAATGTGCTACCTCATCTGCGCCCTTCCACTACCCTTGTTCTGCATCCCTGCAACATATACGCCTTCTTTTCCAAGCCTTTTCTAGAATATTCTTTGTCAACTTGTGCCGAGTTCTAAGAGGGGATTTAAAAGAAGGGACGTGATTCGCGGAGACCGAACGGTGGGCGTAGGAAAGAAGCAAATGCGATGCGAGGGTGTATGCGGCGTTTAAGGGGGGAGTGGAACAAACGAAGAGATGAGAGCAAGAGGTATGAAACAATGGAGTCAAGCCGAAATATAAAAGAAGAAAAAAACAGCAGAATTGGAATAGTGTGCAACTTTGTCAGAGAAGCGGACAAACCTGCGTATGAAGTGTTGAGTGCGACGGAGGAAAGCAGGGTGTGGCGAACACACATGTAATCGGACAGCAGAGGGGCTCGCCCCGGCGAGAAGGACCTTGCTTTCCTTTGTACCTTGAGCGGAGCGATCTTGAGGGAGGAGGCAACACTATGTTGCGAGTGGTTTGGAGTGAGTAACGTGAGGTGTGGTGTGTTGTGTAGTGGGAGCAGAGGCGGTGCGGGGGCGAAGAAGTGTTGGGAGCGGCAGCGAGACGGGTCGGTGACTGGGCGCCAGGATGGAGTGGAAGTGTTCCAGCCACGGGGAAGTGTGGGTGGTAAGTAGAGGGGTCGACTGCGAGGCGTTAGAGGAACGGATATGGTTCCTCAAATAAATACAATATCCAAAGTGAAAAAAAAAAGTGAGCAACTGACCGAATCAGTGTCGTATTGATTGATTAGTGATTCCGGCGCGTCAACTTCTAAGGCCATTATTGCCGTAAGTGTAGTTCATGTTTTATCGCGGGAGGTAGCGGTGATCTTCCGCCGCTGGCTGGCAAGATCCGACGCCGACCTATGTTGGCTTGGGGGCATTTTCCACCAAGGAAGGTACCGCTTCAGCCAGGACACCCCTCAAGCTCCCGACACGTGGGTAGTGTAGATTATGAAGTGTAAGTGCGCGTAAGCAAGGGTTGAGGATAGGACAAGGAAGAGGAAAGAAAGATCGCGTGCGGTCCGTAGCCCATGTGTCAGGGAACTGCTCCGGCATTCGCCTGGCGTTGGTCGGGAAAACCAGGGAAAACTACCGATCGCTCCAATTCTCCTCGGCTGAATTTTGTCTAGCTAGGGCCGAAAACCCCGCTACCATCGGGACCCAGGACGTCCCGGTAAGAGGCACTGTGACATCAATTGATGATTTGCCGTTACAAGTAGGCGGAGGAGGGATAAGGCGGGGGGAAGCGGCTGAAGCAGTGTCGAAGTACCGGTTGGCGATAGGGGGGGGGTGAGAGTTTGGGGCGACATAGAGGAAGTCGGGAAAGGGGACCAGGTTGTGGGGTAAGATTAAGATTCAGAGAATCGCCGAGCTGTGGGGCGACCAGGCGACAAGAGAGGACGGCAGAAGTTGAGGGAAGGAGAGGAAGTGGAGTCGGAGAGGAGAAGAGGAGGGGATGGGGCAGTGTTGGGATGTATAAAGGGCGGATGGGGAAGGGTAGCCTGAAATAACAAGGGTCAGGGGGTGAGGAAGGAGGGATAAGCGGAGTTGTCGGAGTAAATGGTGTTAGCGTGCTAAGGAGAACACACGGGGAAGAGGGTGTACGGTGAGAAAGAGGGGAAAGCGGGAAAGGCGGGAAAAGCTGAGAGGTCGGTAGAAAAAGTGGAGAGGGTGACGAAATCGAGAGGGCGCGGTAGGTAGGGAGGGCGGAGGGAGCGGGGAAGGCAGACGGGTGGAGAAGGCGGAGAGGACGGGAGTGGGTGAAGGTGGAGTGAGTGGAGAGTTTGGGGAAGGCGGACAATATGGAGAGGGCGGGAGTGCAACGAAGGGGGAGACAGCGTGTATGTCCAAGAGGGCCTGGAAGGCAGAAAGGCTGGCAAAGCGGAGAGGGAGGAAACGGCGGCAAAGGAGGAGGAGGGGATGGCGGAGAGGGTGCGATGGCGGGAGGGAGGCCCAGGCGTAGAGGGCGAGATGGGCTGGGAGGTAAAGTGGGTGGAGGGCGTGGAGGGTGGGGAGGGCAGGGAAGGCGCAGAGGGCGACAAAGGCGGAGACGGCGAGGCGGCAGCCACGGTTCCCGGCGTGTCGTGTCTATTTTATGCGGCGCGTCTGAAGATGACGCTGAATAAACAATGGCGTTTGACCTGCGGACGTGGGCCGGGCCGAGGAGCGGGGACAGGAGCCGGCCGGGCGTTCTTTGTGGCACACGGCATGCATAATGGTTGATATTTACGAGGCAATCTGAGGCGGCACGGGCGGCTCGAGGGCTGGCTCGCAGCGAGCGCTTGGCGACGGCGGGGGGGGGGGGGGGGCGGTAAGGAGAGGGGAGGTAGGGGACACGTTGCATGCAGATCGTGTCCACGCCCCAGCTAGATCGGTGACGTTTTGCTTCTTGTGTTGATGGCTTCTAGTGAGGCGACCTCATATCTTTCGGCACATCGTCTGTTTTACGAAGCATTTGGTTGCAGAATGCGGTAACTGAATATAAATATGTCGTCGTTTTCAATGCAACTATTTCAACACAATAGTATTATTTGGTGGCACATTACAGAAATTGAAATATATCTTACGGAATTGAAAGAATACTTTCCGAAAAAAGGTCGAAGTAATGGGTAACAATTCCATAACATTTCCATTCAGTTCAATGGATTTGTTTTAATTTTCCTTTAATATTCTAATGAGATCACTTCCTTGTCTGCGTCTACTCCGCCGACTTCTGGATTTTTTAAATTTCGATGAATTCTCAAAAAATGGGTATCAATCAATGATAATTTTAATACAATGAAATTGTTTTTTAATAAAATTGAAAAAATATACATGAATACTCTACTGTTAATAGTAAACATCAATCATCCGATAATATTTCAGGTAACATTTTTAAACAAATGTCTAAAAACTGCACTTTTTTCAATGTCAGATTGAAATCATGTTCTACACATATTCATTAACTTTTTAGACATGTGGGACTTTTCCTTAAAACTTTGTACCATAATAAAAATTAAAATGAGACGTGTCGACGTCAATTTCTAAGTTTTTATTGCTCGAGACTTGCTAGATGTACTCATCAAGAGTGCCTTTTACATTTTATTCTTAAAAATTCTTATTAGGAATTGGACAGTTTATAAGATTAATTAATAATTTTGAGATAACCTACGTATTAACACAGAATTTGAGCATCCTCTATCGTTAAAGTAGGGAAATCCTGACTTACATCATAACCTTTATGACTACGCATTTCGTCAGCGGTCATAGAAGATCCTTCATGAATGCGGTCGCTGTCCCTAAGTGAAGAAATAAACAATTTCCTTCGTTTTCCTGAGCAGTTTCAACACTCCGATGTTTGCGCTTCCACCGACGTGCGGTGGAGAGAGTAAATAAGTCACTGTGAGAGGGCATGATAAGTGTGACTCAGCAGATGTCTTAGGCGTTCTTTATTTTATACCTTCAGCCTCTTGAGAAGCCGCGTCAGTGGCGGTCGGTTCCTTTGCGTTGCCCGTTTGCCTTCTAACTTTGTACCATCGATATTGCTGTCTGTTGATTTACGGCGCAATGCGATGTCGAAATTGTTACTGAATTCAAACACATGACATCTCGTGGACATGCACACGTACATGTGATTCGAGGTGTACATGTGTGTGAGAGAGAGATAGAGAGAGATGGAGAGAAAGAGATATGGAGAGAAAGAGATATGGAGAGAAAGAGATATGGAGAGAAAGAGATATGGAGAGAAAGAGATATGGAGAGAAAGAGATATGGAGAGAAAGAGATATGGAGAGAAAGAGATATGGAGAGAAAGAGAGATGAAGAGAAAGAGAGATGAAGAGAAAGAGAGATGAAGAGAAAGAGAGATGGAGAGAAAGAGAGATGGAGAGAAAGAGAGATGGAGAGAAAGAGAGATGGAGAGAAAGAGAGATGGAGAGAAAGAGAGATGGAGAGAAAGAGAGATGGAGAGAAAGAGAGATGGAGAGAAAGAGAGATGGAGAGAGAGAGAGATGGAGAGAGAGAGAGAGATGGAGAGAGAGAGAGAGATGGAGAGAGAGAGATGGAGAGAGAGAGATGGAGAGAGAGATGGAGAGAGAGATGGAGAGAGAGATGGAGAGAGAGATGGAGAGAGATGGAGAGAGAGATGGAGAGAGATGGAGAGAAAGAGATATGAAGAGAAAGAGAGATGGAGAGAAAGAGAGATGGAGAGAAAGAGAGATGGAGAGAAAGAGAGATGGAGAGAAAGAGAGATGGAGAGAAAGAGAGATGGAGAGAAAGAGAGATGGAGAGAAAGAGAGATGGAGAGAGAGATGGAGAGAGCGATGGAGAGAGAGATGGAGAGAGAGATGGAGAGAGAGATGGAGAGAGAGATGGAGAGAGAGATGGAGAGAGAGATGGAGAGAGAGATGGAGAGAGAGATGGAGAGAGAGATGGGGAGAGAGATGGGGAGAGAGATGGGGAGAGAGATGGGGAGAGAGATGGGGAGAGAGATGGAGAGAGTGATGGAGAGAGATGGAGAGAGAGATGGAGAGAGATGGAGAGAGAGATGGAGAGAGAGATGGAGAGAGAGATGGAGAGAGAGATGGAGAGAGAGATGGAGAGAGAGATGGAGAGAGAGATGGAGAGAGATGGAGAGAGAGATGGAGAGAGAGATGGAGAGAGAGATGGAGAGAGAGATGGAGAGAGAGATGGAGAGAGAGATGGAGAGAGATGGAGAGAGAGATGGAGAGAGATGGAGAGAGAGATGGAGAGAGAGAGAGGGTGGAGAAATTTTTGTCCGACATTTCGTAGTAAATACAGTATCTTAAAAACTGACCATTGCTTCCAGTAAGTCACTTACATTCTTTGATAGATTGATTAGTGATTCTGGGTTCGGCAACGGCTAAGGTCATTAGTCGCGTAGGCGTAGTGCTTGTTTTTATAGCGGGAGGTGGTAGTGATCTCCCTCCGCTAGATAACGACATCCGGTACCGAATTACCCGGCGGCTGGCTGGTTTCTTCCCAAATAGGTATCTCCCAACAGCGGGGCACCGCCCCAGCCGGGACAAGCTCTAAGCTGCCGACTGCTCCCCCAACAAGTGTGATAGTGTAGTGCATGTAAGTGTAAGTGTCTGTAAGAAGTGAGAACAGGTCAAGGAATGGGAAGGAAAGATCGTGCGTGGCCCGTGGCCCGTTTGGCAGGGTACTGCTCAGGCATTCTAGTGGGTCTTTGGCTGCAGTTACTATCGAAAATCCTGCCACCGTCGGGACTCGAACCCTAGGCAGAGGCACTGCAGGATCTGCGGCACTGTAGGAACATCAATTGATGCCCTGAGTCACCTTTGTCGGTATTTCCATTCTTTTTCTGAATGTAAGACAACGAAAGCGCCAAAGTAAGACCTTCATTTTTACATTTAACTTTAACCATTTGCATACTATTTACCTCTCAGCGTTAATCAGAATTTATTACAGTAAGGCTTTTCAATTAATAAAATAAACGTACGAGATTTATGAAGGGAAATAGTAGAATGTAAAAATAACGTGTTTTGTGGCTTCGGCTTATACATTCGGTAGCTTACGGGGTATTTCGGCTATTCTGACTTCACGTTACTGAACTTTATTTGTGGAAGAGAGAGTTACGAAATAAACAATATTTGTAAAATGGTGAAAATACACCACAAAGTAATGAATGGAGTAAATATCCTAAAAATAATTTAAGACTGGCGATGTGACGAATTAAGATAAAGGGACATCGACAAAGCGTTGAGGTAGGGTGAGTGTCTTAAGCAGAAAAATCACACCACGAACCGAAACAAAATGTTAATGTTTGTGCCGTTTTTAATCCCTGTTGCATGATTCAAATCAAAGTAAGTCAGTGTTTGTACCTCAGATGTTATCGCTGTTTCCACTTCCATTCTGCCAAGTTTCTGGAAGAGGCCGAGTCTACGCCTTACAGTTCGTTTACGTCAGTGAATTGTCTTTTTTCGACAACAATGAACAACCAAGAGCACGATTTTCAGCAGCTGTTTGCCAGAAACGAATAAAATATTGTGATAAACATTTAGAAAAAGTTTTTTCAGTATCACGGTGAGGTTTTAGAGGTGCAGATTATTCTGTGTAGTGTATTGTACTACGAATTCAAACGGAAATTCAGAAGAATACGGTCCTGTTTCTTTAAATTCTTAAGTATTCTCACACTTGATTATAAAGCAAGTAATTTATTCTCAACTAGCTGAACCGATCATTAACTGTCTTTTGAACTGATATACCAAGTAAATAAGTAACATAACAGCTTGTATATCATTAGTGCTAATCATTTAAATTGTTACTATTCAACCTTTGAATCTAAATACGATAACGACACCAGTGACGATCACTACGACAGTAGCGGCATAGAACATTTTTTCAGTTATTTTACGTTGAAAAAATTGACTGAAAATATCCTATTAATACTGGCATTGCAATAATGTAACATGAAACGATACTGTTTTGGTCTCAACACGTTCGGGTAGAAATCGCTTAAAAATTACTGAGTCGAGTATCTGATCATCGTCAACATTTTACAATTTTCAAGTGTCCAGAAATGGAACAAACACGGAGTTTAATAAAATTAATAAAAATAAAAGAAATTAAAAATTGTTTGTAAATTGAGGTAATAAAGCTTTCTAGAAAGGGTTAGCTAATCGCTACTGCGTTTCACATAACGAATTCATTATTGTAGATCACGCATTTTGAGAAAACTCCAAAAATGTTTTAGCTGTAGCCACAATTGATCCTTTTTGCTATTACAACGATATTTAGTTAAATTACATAATCCGCATGTCATTTGATGTATTTTCACACGTACAACACACATCTGATGTAGAGATTGCGGTCAAATGTGGCTTGCCAGGAAATGCAATTTTATTGCTAAGCATTTTGACTCACAGTAGACCGCGACGAGTTCTGTCGGATCTATCACTTTCATGGCTGTCGCTCCCACAATGATGCTCTCGGCTACATCTGACCGCTTTATCCTTGGTTCTATTCTATAAATCCCCATGAAAGTAACATTATTTAATATAAAGAGATTTGCACTGTTGGCGGAATCTATATTTGAGATCATTAATACTGTAAACTAGGGTGACTTGGTGACTGGTAGGGTGACTTGGGGATATACTTATTGATATACTTGGGGATATACTTGGGGATATCTTATTTCAGATGATGTCATGGTCCTTGTATATGAAATAGAGCGGTGATTCCTAAACATACCGGTAGGATGAGCCTTTTTGAATAAAATTGAATCTCAGACATTCATAAATATCCCGTACCTTTTCCCCACATAATTTTACCATAACCTGTGTTTCGAGGTTTCATGAAAGCACTGCACAACTTTGTGTACAGTACTCACTAGGTACATCTAGTTTTGAAGTTATTTTTCTTTGGAAAATACATATATTGTGGTAACTGCTAGTGACAATTTATGTAATTAAAACTTCTTGTTTAGTAGTTGTTGATTTTTAGTCACATGATGAACAATTGAGGGGTGACTTGAGGGCAGCATTTTAATTTCCTTACTAGGCATGCAGAGTTAAAAGTTGCCCCTAACATACAAGAAAAATCCGCGTAAGAGGCAGTTCAGGAGGGTATCCCCTAGTTCTTCCTCAACCAATCCAGGAGGGATAAACCCACCAAAACATCCACTTTTAACTCTTAAGATTTATATTGTAGAATTGAAATCGAAATTCCTTATATTTATCTTCGTAATAAAAATAAGATTTATATACTTATGCCTTCTTTTTTTGTACCCTATTCTTGTGAGTGGGGCGAAAACGAAACATACGTTTTGAAAGGCTAAATATCTATGTAATACACTTGTGTACGACTCTGCCTTCATTTTTCTCTGTTATAATAAGTAACAAAATAAATTCCATTAAGAAGTAACCAAAACCTTCTTTTTTCTAGCGGTGAAACTATTTGTATAAAATTTTAATTATATAGCAGATAATACAAAACATGTCCAAAATCTGTACTTTAGTTACTTTAGTTACTAACGCAGAATAAAAATATGAAAAATATAAAATTACTTCATCATTTGGGCTGTAAATTTTAATAATTCATTTTTTGAAATGTTGAAATTCGTTGCTGTATCTGGTGCTTCTTCTCCAACCATATTTCCTTAAGTATTTACAGAAACTATTTTGCATTTTATAATGCGGAGCTGTCCAGTCAATTGCTCTCCACCATAATCATCACATTCATTCGAAACCTCCAAGCAAATCTGTTCGTTACGTTACTACACAGCCATTTTTACAAACATCGTAAAGATACCGGACCACCAACAAGCCTACACCCTGAAAACACTGAATTACCATGATATTCAAAGTTTTTTCGCGGCCCAAATTGTAAGTATGGCATTCCTTCGTCAAGGCAAAAGTAACAAACCAATGATAAGACCTTGGAAATGAAAGATGAAAGGAAAATTTGCTACAAACTATGGAGAACCTTCCTATCTGGGACCTCTAACTCAATTCAAAGATCAGTTAATTTATTTGAAATCGCTGGGTTTAGCACGTGAGTCAGTTAGTGTTGAAAAAGAAAAAGAATTCCCAAATGATAGGAAGATATTGTACAAGTGTGATTCGAAAAAAGTTCTATTACATTGTATACTTAACAAAATAATAGTTAAGTCAAAACATAGGCGGCAAAAGAAGATTGTCATTTTCAGTATGCGCTGTATCAAAACACTGGGTATCAGAATTTATAATACAATAAATTAATACTTTTATGTGATGCAGAACGTAGAGATATTATGTCATCCCAAACAAACTGAACGAAAATCGAAGGCTTAACAATTGTATTTTTGATTGGAAGAAAGAAAAAAGTAAAATGTGAAGTTGCAGTTGACCTCTTACTCAATTCAAAGATCTATTAAAATTTTTGAAATCGTTGGGGTTAGCATACGGGTTAGTTCGTGTTGAAGAAGCAAAAGGTTTCCCAAATGATTATTCTACGAAATATCCATTGGCCAATACTACGAAATATCCAATTTTAATAGTAGAAAGAAACTAATTTTTTTATAATCCCAAAAAGAGCAGCTAGGAAGTGCTAAAAAGCAGTATCGACGCTAAGAAGGGGATCTAAAACATACATTGTCGATTGCCGTACAAACAAAATAATTATTTTTTAAAAAAATCTTGCGGATGTCGAAATTTCAAGGGCAATGAACGCATTTTAAAGAAGTTGGAAAATAAAATAAAATTAAATGGAAAAGAGCAAAATGGGAAGTCGAAGTTGCCCTCCGGGAGAGGTGCCGGCGGCACTTGCCACCGCTCGAACCCTTCGGCCCGAGAGCCAGCGCCCTGCGCCAGCTGGCGTAGAAGGAGGACTCGCTCGACTCGAGGAGTGAAGTACTTCGATGAAGCATATTCAACACGATATATTCATCTTTATAGGGAGAGTGTGCCTTATAGGCATCTGAATGCGCTTACTAGTCAGGTTTTCGCCTTCGTAGAAGCTGGCGTAGGAGGAGGACACGACTCGAGGAGTGAAGTTCTTCGATGAAGTATATTCAACACGATATATTCAACTTTATAGGGGAGTGTGCCTTATAGGCACCTGGATTCGCTTACTAGTCAGGCTTTCGCCTTGCTTCAGCTCGGGATATTGGCTGGCGCTAATTAGCTGCCTTAAGTCGTAAACCGGGGGACTCCGAGAAGGTGCCGAACTTCTACGAGGGGGACACAAGCAGGTCAGGTTATTCAGAGGATCAGCCCAAGTTCCAGGTTCTAAGGGTTTCGTTTCGTTTTTGCTTTGTCAACATTTTCCTAATTTCTTGAACGATCTGGCTTTAATATGCAAGGAATCATTCCTATTTTGTTCACCGAATAAATTTCTTTTTTTGATTTGATTATTCTCTTCGATATCTTTCCTATATATGTGCGTTGAGTATTATATCGTCGAGTATATATTCAAAGAGGAAATACATACTTTTCACTCTATATATAATACATATAATGCTAAAGGAAGCGCGTTAACGCTTGTTTGTCTCTTCAAAGAAAGCAACTACTTTCTTTATTAATTTTGTGCGGTCTAAAAACAACCTCAACCATTTCTTTAATGGAGGCCTTTTACATTATGTTTCCTTCATGGGCCATATGTTTTCTCTATAATATATGGCATCCATAATCATGAACAAAGAATTTCACAAAGCCTGAAAGGTAACAATTTCGAACCCCAATATTCGCGTATGTATATATTTCAATGGTCAAAGACGCATCCTGGTTTCAGCACCTGAGATTCTATTCTTCATTGAAATACAATGGTTTCAAAAGTGTTTTTTAAGAACAGGCTATTACATTTCTTCAGTGCGTAGTGCGGAGATACTTTCTTGCTTATGGTAAATGCATAGTCTTAATTTTTTGAAATAATAGTTTTCTAAACATCCTAATTCCTAAGGATGAATGTCAGATGCAAAAGAAGAGGATATAATTTATAATTTATTACTATGTTTTGTTGCTGAATATCAGAAAACGGTGAATTCGTTTCTCAAAAATAGTTTTTGTAATCAATGGGAACCTGATTATTCCGTTGAGAAGCCGGTTCATATTCGGCGTTGACCTCCACTCGATCTCTTAATCAATCATCATTGACCCTCTTGAAAATTTATTCTGAAAATGTGGAATTTTCAGCTCATTTTCAGAGAAAACTTGAGTTGTCGAGAAACTTTATAGTGCATTATTTATAGCACATGTACTCATAAATGCAATAATGAATACGAATCGTAGATATTGTACATATTAAGGAAATGAGAGACAAGAAAAAAACTACAATTTTATTATTTTTGAAAATACATAAGAATACATAAAAATCGCGTTTAAGTCATCAGTTACAGTACGTTAAACTCTAATCCAATCAAAAGATGAAAGAAAAAAATTGAAGCCGTTTTTGAGTAATTCTTGTTATTGATATTTTTTTAATATTGCACATATTTCACGCAATATTGTACGAAAATTACAACAATTTTTAAGAGAGTCTACATGACGTAAATGAAAGAACTAATGATGGAGAACATATTTCATTTGACGGGAATATCTCGAACATCAACCTTGTAATTGTAGAAAAAGACCGAGAAAAATTCGAATTTTTGGAATATCTGAATTTTCAAAGATAACAGAGAAAATACTAGGACCTCTGCTGTCTTTATAAGTGTATTTCACTCCATTCTTACAAGAAATTTAAAGAAATAATTTGTAGAAATTTTTGAGAAAATTTCAACATAAAGTGCAGCAATTCCGGATCACAGCAGCATGTTTCCCCCACGTGCTCACACACGCGCGCGCACACCCATGCGCTCACACACCCATGCGCTCACACACGCGCGCTCACAAACACACACACACACACACACCAAAAAAATATTTGTTTTGTAGAAGTATAACTTATTTAATGTACAATAAATCCATATTCCTCTTAAATTCCCACCTCAGGTAGTTTAACGTGATTAGTCTAATTGCCGGAATAGTCTGATTATCGCGATTGCACTCAACATTCTCTTCCGCGGAAGCGCCCGAAGAGTTTCACAATTTCGCGAACCCTAGACGTTTCCTTGTAAAGCTAGATCTCCACTCCGGGGCGCAGCCGCCGCTGCCGTCGTCCCTATCCCCGCTGCACTTCAACAGCTCCGCCGCAAGCGCCACCACCTCCACCGCCGCCCCCGCAGAGGAAGTAACGGAGAAACCGCCGGCCGCCGCCGCCGCTGCCGCCGCCGCCGTGGGCTCTTTCCCGGCGCCCGCGGCCAATTACCCTCCCCCTCAGCTCTCTCCGAACTCGCCCTCTCTGTCTCTGTCTCTCTCTGTCTTGGGCCGTCGTTCTCGCTCCCGCGCGGCGCTATTAGTTAATTGTGATTCCGCTGCGGCCCGCGGCGTCGGCGGCGTCGGCGGCGGCCTCCCGCCTTCGCGCCTCGCCCCGCCTCGCCTCGCCACATGGCGTGGCCCCCGCCCCCGCCCTCGCCCTCGGCACCACCGTCTCTGGGAGATTGGAGCCGCAGGCGCCGCGCGCTAAGAGAGCAGCCGTCCTCGACCCGCGACGGCGCGCCGTGGATGCGGAGGAGGAGGAGGAGGAGATGGGACAGGCGGGCTCGGAGAGAAGGGCGCGATGGTGGCAGAGGCGGTGGTGGAGGCTTCGATTGATTGATTACTGATTACAAGCACATCAATTGCCAATGTCATTGGTCACACAAATGTAGTGCGATTTTATCGCGGGGGGTGGGGTGGCGGGCCGTGGAAACAGAGGAGGAGGTGGGACAGGCAGGCTCAGAGAGAAGGGCGCGATGGTGGCAGAGGCGATGGTGGAGACTTCGATTGATTGATTAGTGATTACAAGCACGTCAACTACTAAGGTCGTCAGTCCCGTAAATGTAGTGCGCTTTTATCGCGAGGGGTGGCGGGGGTTCCCCAGCTTGATGGCGACATTCGGCGCTGCCCTACGTCGGCTTGCGGGAATTTCCTACTTGCGGGGTATCTCTCCATCCAGGACAAGCTTAAATTTCCGACTGGTCTCCCAACAAGAAGTGCATTTGAGTGTTAGTGTGTGTAAGGGGCGGGGATAGAATAAGGAAGAGGAAAGAAATATCACGTGGTACGTGGCCCGATTGTTACGGTACTGCTCCGGCATTCGCCTGATGTTGATTGGAGAAACCACGGAAAACTACCTTTTTGCAGCCGATTGCTAAAATTCTTCTCCAGATCGCGGCCGAATTGGAGCTAGTAGCTATTAAGGCAGTCTCGAAAACCTACCATCGTCGGGACTCGACCCTAGTGCCTCCCGATCAGAGGCACTGCAGTTACATCAAGGCACTGAGCCGGTGGTGGTGGTGGAAGTGTTAGTGGTGACGATGAAGGTATGGATGGTGCGGAGGAGGGAGCAGGGGGGTAGAGACGATGATAATGGTAGAGGCGGTAGCGGTGCGGTAGTGGTGGAGGCGGTAGTGGTGTCGATGGTGACGGCGAAGCACACAGGGTTGGAGCGGAGGCGAAAGCGGCCACGGTGGTGGTGGCGGCGGCGGCGGCGGCGGCGGCGGCGGTGGCGGCGGTGGCGGCGGCGGCGGCGGCGGCGGCGGCGGCGGCGGTGGCGGTGGTGGTGGTGGTGGTGGTGGTGGTGGTGGTGGTGGTGGTGGTGGTAACGGCGGTGTAGTGGTGTAAGGCGGCGGCGGAGATAGAAAGGTCATAGGCGAAAACCGAAGAGACGACGGCGTCAGCGGTAGAAGTTGAAGTGCTGTCGGTGAAGATAAAAGTAATAGCGTAGCGGTGGTGTTTGCGGTGGCTTTAAGCTATAACGATAGTTGTGTCGGTAGTGAACTGATTCAAATCCGAGAGAGGCCGTAAAAAATAAATATGGTTGGAATAGACACACCATGTACAAGAGCACGAGAATCGGTATAGCGTTTGATGTTTAGATTTTTTTGAGTTTCCTGGTATTGCGTTACCCTGGAGTCGTTCTTACAACTCATTGCAGATCACTTTTCAGAAATATTGTCTTAAAAGAGAACTCGCGTTCTTTAAAAGATTAAACATTATGAATCATGTAGTTTTGAAATATGGGTTAGTGCACATTGTACTCTCTTAAGTGAATATGTTTTAATTTAAGATACCCTAAATCTTACCACAATAAAGCTGGTTCTATAGAAGGTAACAATATTCCCATTGGTTTGACTTCGAATCATCAGTTAGAAACTCGGAGAAATGATGTGAAGTTTATCGAAGATTTTTGTGAATGATTCGTTTGGAAATCTACATCTAGATTATCTGGTGACACTCGAAACTCCTACAAACACGCCAGACTAAGAACGCCTAGTCAGCTTCTTATTGTCCAACCGTCTCGTATTCTTTGCTCGATGTTTTCGTAGCCCCTCTCCCCACCGCATCACTTCCCCCAGCTACCGCCCTTTGGGTATGTTGGCCATCTAAGAGATAAATCGTGCGTCAAAACGAGTCCCGGCGCTTTATCAGCACGTCAATCAATCTATTTGTATGCGTCCGGAGCTATGTTTAAATCAGATTCAAGGAAGTCTGTCTGACCCTCATTTATCAGTTCACGTATCCATTTGTCACTTCGTTTCTTCGTCCATTTGTCTGTCCCTCGAGTGTACAACACTGATATAAGGATGCGTTCTATTCGTGAGCTCACGAACGCTCCCCAGGATTTCCATAACGATGTGATCAGTCACGAAAAAAAGAATTTTCCCTGGCAAAGAAATAGGAAGTCGAATATACAAAGGCAAGTTTCGGAAAATATTTTATTTACACGTGTAACATTCAAATTTCTCTCTTAGAATAGGTTTCTTAGGTACAATAGACTTATAGTACAATAGTACTTAGACCAATGTTACGCCGGAACTCAGAGATTAATATTTTTCTATTATACTTGAAGCAAATGTATTCGATTATTGGACTGTAAATTATTGCATTAAATAAAATTTACATATAATCAAAGAAAGCAAAATCTGCTTCTCGAGTGTCCGTAGGAGGAGGTGCTAAAATTTTTTTAAACTCACATAAATCGACCATTTTCGATGTAAAAATCATAAAGAGAATATGACATTTCTCAATTGTAGATTTTAGAGTTTATAACTGTTGGGAGTTTACTAAATACAGCCATGCAAATTGGAAAGCTCGGAAATTATTTTAAATAATGGCATAAATGCTCATCTCACTTTGATTTTTGCGACAAGTAAAATCACATAATTATCAAATTATTCTGTTTCTTGAACTGATGCTCTCTTGCTCATTGGCCATTTCGAACATAGTACAAGGAAGGTACAAAGTACAGCTTTGCAGAAAATAAGCTCTTAGAGCTCCTATATATCCTGGAGGAGAAGAAATTTTTAAAAGTGGTCAAAGTTGGTGTTCGATTAATTAATCATAGCCTCAGTGACATTATTTTAACACGAATTTATACGAGTAACGTCATGTGAATCGCGAACCAGATCTAATAAGTTCTCATTAAACAGTTTCATTTTAAACAATTGTGAATCACCGTTTTCTATCAAGCCGCGATACACGACGCATATTGTTCTCGGGCCAAGCAAATATTCCCCTAACACATTAAAGTACCGTTCTTCTTGTACTCGAAAACGCCCCGCTGAGTGTAAACACAACCTGGAAGAAGCTACTTCACGCCTTCTTTAACTTGGTGCGCTCTATGCTCGAAACAGATTATGTACTAAGTGCTCCAACTTCAGTGACACCGAAACGAATATCTTCTTTAAGAATTGTGTAGTTAATGATAAATCAATTATATTGTGCTTGTCAGGCACTTTTGAAAATCATTTGTCTTGTTTTGCAAAGTTACATGGTTGACAGAGGTGAGAAAAAAGTACAATAATATTGTGTTTTGGATAACAACAGTGAGTATCAGTAGTTCAAGTTTGGCGAACTCAGATAAATAAACTGAAGAAGGATGATCACTATACCTGTAGGCTGCACCAGGGGAGCCAAATGAATATTAATTTACTAGTAGTAATCTTCTGAAACATGATGAATTGTGAAGACTTGGAATACAGTTCTGAGTCTGACTTCTGTTACGACTGTCATTGAAGTTCATAATATAAACATTTTTATACGCATTCCTTAAGTTATTCGATGTTTGTGAGGATCGTAATTTATTAGTATAACATTAAACATTTTTATTGACGACACTGATGTTCACCAAAAAAACTAACGTTCCAATCAAGCCTCTATTTTGTCAGGACTCACTAAAACGATGCGAAACATCCCCCGTTCTTAAAACATTTTCATGATTGCCTTCGACAACTTTCGAAAACAAAGGCAAGCGCAGTAAAATTACCCGTCAATTACTGTCGTCGCATCTTCGTTAGCTTGGTTGCGTCCGTCAACAACTGCCCCGCTCCGTTTGTTCCCTCCGCATTTCCCTCTTGTTCGAACGAACGCCTTCTCGCGCACGGGCAATTGGGAGATGCTACAAGCAAATGGGTGTAGGTACAGGAGGGCCTCTCCCGCAAATGCAGGTTCTGCCTGGCTCCCAGTACACCACAGTGAGGGGAAATTTTAAACCGGTCAATTCCGAAAGATCTTTTTCGATTATGCTGTCAGTTAAGTTTTTATCTCGGGGCTTTATTTTAAAAGCAGTTCGTACTTATTTTTATATGAACTACAATCCAGTGTCGTTCATCTTCACCTGACAGAGATCGAGTTGTTGTTTATTGAAAGTATTAAGTTTGCATTAAGCCGACATTTTATTCATGTAGGCGATGGTCAGTTTTGCTCTTCACAAGGCTACGAAAATATTCATTAACCATATTAGATTAGTATGTTTCATTCATTGAAATGTTATTCACTGAAACCGTTAGGGTCGTGACGTGCTGCCAACGCAATGGGTGGCGTATGAGAATTGTGCAAACGATGGTCAAATCAGAAGCAGCTGACACCGAGAGAATGTGTATCTCCAGCCTACCCAAATCCTAGAATAAGGAGGCGGACTACGCGGGAGGTACTCGAAGGCATCACTTTGACAGTTCGTGAAACAAATGATTGCAATGCTGGGCGATGCTACTGCAAGAAATAATGATGAAGCAATTAACAAATGAGGTATCTGAAAACGGACGAACTGCCAAAATGAGTGCATGGACATAATCTGCAATAATTTTGTCAGCAGTGCCGAAGCAGTAGCTGTCGAAACAGTCCGGAGAGGTGGCTGAGGGCATCAGCTGATATCACCGCAATGCCTCTCACCAGGAGGTCCTGGGGTTCGAGTTCCGACGGTAGCAGGATTTTCGATATTAGCCAGATAGTGAGGTCGAGTTCTGTCAGTGCCTGGAGAAGAATTCCAGGAGCCGGCTGCTCTGATCGATAGTTTCACATGGTTTCTCCGCTCTATACCAGGCGAATGCCGGAGCAGTACCCTAACAAAAGGTCCATGGCCCGCGCGCGATCTTTCTTCCCCACTCCCTGTCCTACCTTACCCTCTTACACAAACTTACACTAACATGTACTACACCACCATCGTGAGCTTAGAGCTTGTCACAGCTAGGTAGGTGCCTTGCTGGTGAGAGATACCTTGTGTGGGAAAATCCACCTAGCCGACGATAGATCGGCGCCGGATTTCGCCATCCAGGGGGGCAAGATCACCGCTACCTCTCGAACGAAAATCACGCACTACACTTACGAGACTAATAACTTAAGTAGTTGACGTGTTCCCGGAATCCTTAGTAATCAATCAATCAAGCAAGCAAAATAGCTCCTTCTTACAGTAATCTCTCTATACCGAGTACCTACAACGAGTACTACAGTTTAGTGGATTCTACCCGACAATTACTGTCGACGCATCTTCGTTAACTTGGCGCCTCCTCTCCTCCAAGTGGTCCGCCCCGCTCGTCTTCCCCGCTCGTCACCCCGCCCCAGGGTGCGCGCTCGCCCTCCACCCAAGGACCATTAGGAGGCGGCCGGTCGGCTCCGCGCACGCAACAAGACGCGAAGCTTCACCGCCCCCTCGCCCCTCGCTCCACGCCCCGCACCGCGACTCGCAACTCGGGGCCAAGCGCAGCGCGGCCTGATCAGAAAGCGCCAGCGAAGGGTCGCTCCCTTTTTTGTTCTGCGGCCCGCCCGGCCCGACTCCTCCCGCTCCCGCGCCCGCGCCCGTCGGCTCGCCTGCACAAACAGGAAATATGATCAAAACGAAGCGAAAGTTAGTGGCGAAGCGGATCAGCCTGCGGGGCCGCCTCCGCGGGCTTCGGGCGCCGTAAGTTTGTCCCTCGGCGACCGGCGCTGCGGCGGCGGCGGCGGCAACGGCGGCGCCGGAAGGGAGAAGGTCCAATTTATTCGCGCGTGGAGGTCAGATTAGGGGCGAGTCGCCCGCCTTCGCCGCGGCGGGGGCGGGCGTGCGGGGGCGGGGCTGCCCCCGGGGGGCGACAGCGGGCGGGCGCGCGCTGTCGGCTGGCTGATTCAATAAGGCGGAGCCCCCCGTGCGGCGGAGGGGGCGGGGCCGGCGGTGGAGACGGCTGCGGAGTCTTTCGAGGGCGAGTTGCGAGGCGACGGTGAAGGGGCTGGGGAATGAGTGGCGGAGGGGGGGGCGCAGATAGGAAGAGTTGCGGGGGCGACATGACGGTGGGTGAAGTGGAGAAGTGAGGGCGGGGAGGGAGGAGGTGGAGGGGTGCGCCCGCAGGCAGCGGGGGTGGTGAAGACGACGCGAGGCGAAGGAAGGGGACGGCGGCGCTCGCATCTACATCTCTTTCCTCTCTCCGTCCCGCTGCAGCCGCCGCGCCGCGCAGCCGCGATAATCTGATTTGGCTCTATTTGCGAGATTGAACGCCCCAGACAGGCGCTCTGCCGCCGCCGCCTTCGCTCCTTTGGGCGGCGTCACCGCCCAAGGCGCGGAGGGGGCGGAGGCGGCGGGGCGACGGCTCGCTTGTACAGTGCGCGACAAAATGCGCAGTCGTTCTGGCCGAGCCGCACTGCGGATAATGTGCGGTTTGGCATGGCGTGGCGTGGAGTGGAATGGAGTGGCTAGGGATCTACTTACATTATTATTAATAATTTTTGTTTTCGATATCAGTAGTATCACAATCGATTAGGGAGAATCGATTATGGACTATCCGATCCATCGATTAGGAAATGAAGTAATAGGTTACAAAGTATGTTTGGGCACGACTTTTCAATAGAACTATCTTGAAGGGATGACGTGCGTGTCTTGCCCGTTAATAGAATCAAATATAAGATATTGAACATGGAAAATAAATGCAATTGATGCCAGTAAAACATGCCACTGATTTCAATAATCTCTGAAACAATGAATGTTTAGAAACAAAAAAATAGTTTCTGTGTGCTAAACTAAGCACTCGCATTGTATGTTGTGAGCACAGACCTTAGGCTGCGATAATATCCGCCTCAATTAAAATATCGAATCATATCACCGGCAAAGGTGGCTCAGGGCATCAAATGTCGTCACTACAGTGCCTCTGACCGGGAGGTCCTAGAGTTTGAGGCGAGGATTTTCGACACTAGCGAGATAGCTAGGTTGAATTTAGCCGCAGTCTGAAGGATACTTCTATCGGCCGGTTGCTCTCATCGGTAGTTTTCTGTGGTTTCTACAATAAACACCTGGCAAACGCCGGAGCAGTAAGGTAACAAACGGACGGACAGCGCGCGTTCTTCCCTTCACCTTCCTTGACCTATTCTCACCTGTTACTTACACACGTACACTACCATGCACTACACTACCATACATATCGGGAAACCGGTAAGGAGCTTAAACCATGTCACGGCTGAGGCTGTACCACTTGATGGGAGATACCCGTTTGTGAAATGTGAAAATCCCCGCAATCTGATGATTGTCAGCGCCGGATCTTGGAATCCATTAGAGAGAGATCTCCGTCACCCTCCCCCCAAAAAAACATGCAGTTCACTTACGGAACTAATGATGTTGAGTCATGAGCGTGACGTGTCATGAGCGTGACGTGTCATGAGCGTGACGTGTCATGAGTGTGTCGTGTCTTTTCGCGCGGGTGTCGTGTCATGGGCATGAGCGTGGCGAGCCGTGGCATGCCGTGTCGTGAGCGTGGCGTGCCGTGAGCGTGGCGGTGACGGTGGCTTAGCGTGGAGGCTCAGCGCGGCAGCGGCGTGGGTGTGGTGGACCGTTGCGGGGGGAGTCGCAGAGCATTACGGAGCTCGGCACGGCTCGGCTCGGCGCGCGGTGCGGGATGCGCTAATTGGCCCCGCGCCGCTGTATTTGATCTGCGCCGTCGCTGCGGGCGCTCGAGAGCCGGCTCCAGACCTACTTCGCCGGATTGTCTTGCTATTGTAGCTGCAAGTCGGACTCAAGATTGTTGGCGAACGAGCGCAGCCACGGGCCCCGCTCCCTCGCACTGACTCGCCGCTATCAATAGACCGGCCCAGATCCCGTGCCGGGTGAAGTGCTCTCGAGACATTGGAATTATGACGGATGAGAACGTGAACTGAATCAAGGAGACTTATGCGCGGTAATACTGGATAAAATTTAGAAACAAATATAAACAAGAAGAGGACATAAATACCGAGTAAGTTGTATTACCGAACACAGAAAAATATGTGAAATTATGTAGATAGGTGTGAATTTTCTGATATGGGTCAGATTATGAAATTGGAATATTACTATGATTCATAATAAATACATTTAAAATGCATTTTCGGCCTGTACACAACGTTTACATGCAAAGAAACAAGTGACTGCTTTTAGACTCATTTACAGTCTAACACGTCTGACAACTTTTAACTTAACCCTGTAAAAATATAATAGAATTGCTCACACCCATTACCGGAATATTTTTAAATAAAGATAATGCAGCCGGATTGAATGGTCAATGGTGCTAGAGAGTGTACAGGTTTTGCGCGAGTTTGGTGACTTGAACTGTTCAGTTACTTCCCTAATCTCTTCTACCATAATAAACCCGTCTTCCGACGTCGATGAAGCGCAGTAGTGGGGTGAGAAGACCCCAATAACAGTGGCGGATCCTCGCAACCACTTGCTAAACGAGGCGCCTTGGAGCCAGAGGAACCTCCCGCTCGTTGACGACTTCGATATATTGCTTCCAGCGCCTCACCTCCACGCATCCCCCCCCCCCCCCCCCCCGGACGCGCGGAAGGAGGGGTTAAAAGCTTTTCTAGGGCGTTCCATTAGTCAGACGCGGCGCGACCCTCCGGGCTCGGAGAATCGGTGTCGATCATTGTGCTCGCACGCCCCGAGGGACCCCTCCCTCCCGGGCGTTCTGCCCTCAAAGAAATATCACCTCCGCAGGGAGCGAAAATTAAAAATCGCAACCTTCGCCGTCGGTTTGTCGTCCCCGGTGGCGCCGCCTGGCGGTGGCTTTGGAAAACTTCCAGTGGAGCGTGGGACGCCGCCAGCGCCGCCTCCGCCACCCACGTCACTGCCTGCAGCGACCGCGTCGCCCCGCCCCCGACAGCGCCACAGCCGTCGAGCCTCCCCCGTCACCCACGTCACCGCCCACTCCGCCGCTCGCCCACGCCCCGGGCCCGGCTGGGCGGCTTCGGCACGGGCGAACGAATCCGCGGGACCAACGGGCGGATCGTGAATCACACCGGAAAATCACGAGCGGAGGCGGGGAGATGGAAGGATACAGGCCGAGCGCTCGCCGGCGCGCCGCACACACGAACACACACACACACACACACACACACACACACACAAACACTCGCCCTCCGAGGCAGACAGAGAGAGGCGGGTAGAGAGAGAGAGAGAGAGAGAGAGAGAGAGAGAGAGAGAGAGAGAGAGAGCAGCGGCGGCCGCGGGGCTGAGAAGGGCACGGGAAAAAAGAGAGACGGAGGCCGACAACAATGGCTGTAAGAAATGAGAAGCGGCGGAGGAGCCGGCGGCGGCGGCGGCGTGCCTGGAGCAGGGGGAGGAGAGGCGGAGAATGCCCAAGATACAGATTGTTTCTTTTATCGCGGCCGCGTCGTCGGCCCGCCCGCTGCCGCCCCGCCCCCGCCTCCGCAGCCGCCGGCGCGGTTTTTTCGTGGCACCGGTAGAGCCTCCCCCACTCGCACCACTGCCGCCTCTTGTGGAGCTTCCTCTGTGATGCTGTCATGGTCACCGCTGTTTCTGACGTCCCTCCACCATTGCTGACCCCGATGTCATCGTTTCATCGCTGACTCGCCCCAGCGTCCGTCTCCTATCTTCTTTTTCTGTCTCTTCAGGCCACAATATCCTTTGCTTGTCCATGAACTTGCACTGCATTGTTGCTACTTTCACAACGACGATCGTCCTCAACACGTCTATCATCTGTGTTGCCTCCATCTCCACAATAACATCCGCCATCTACTCCACAATTGTCTCCACGGTTTGTGCCGTTTTCATCGCCCCCTCAGTTGCTTCCATATCCCCTCCAACTTCACCTTCACCTCCGATTCACTTCCCCTTCCATCTTCAAGTTTCCTTTCACCAAATGCAGCTCAACTTCACCTCCGTCTCCAACTTCACCTCCGTCTCCAACTTCACCCTTCCCTCAAACTTCACCCTTCCCTCAAACTTCACCCTTCCCTCAAACTTCACCCTTCCCTCAAACTTCACCCTTCCCTCAAACTTCACCCTTCCCTCAAACTTCACCCTTCCCTCAAACTTCACCCTTCCCTCAAACTTCACCCTTCCCTCAAACTTCACCCTTCCCTCAAACTTCACCCTTCCCTCAAACTTCACCCTTCCCTCAAACTTCACCCTTCCCTCAAACTTCACCCTTCCCTCAAACTTCACCCTTCCCTCAAACTTCACCCTTCCCTCAAACTTCACCCTTCCCTCAAACTTCACCCTTCCCTCAAACTTCACCCTTCCCTCAAACTTCACCCTTCCCTCAAACTTCACCTCTATCTCGTCCCTCCTCGAACTTCACCTCCTCCTACTTCACTTCCACCTTTAAAGTCACCCTTACATCCAACTTCATCTGCATCTCGTCCCTCCTCCAACTTTACCTTCACCTCTTCCCTCCTTCTTCAACTTGACCTCATTCTCTTACTTACTTCCCCAACTTCACCTACATCTCCCTCCATCACCATCTCGTGCACCGCTTCCACCGTCTCGGAACACCCGACCTCACCCGTGCGGCCTCCACCGCCGCCCGCATTGTGCTCTGACAAAATGCGTCCGAGACCCCGCCGTTCTCTGCCGTCCAGGCCCCCTCGCCACTCCCGCCGCCTTTTGACCCGCGCGCACTCCTGACCCTCGCCCCCCCCACCCCCCCACCACCCTCCGCCAGCGCTGCGGGAGCTCGGTAACCTCGTCAGGAACCAGAGTATTCCATTTAGAATTATTGGATTTGTCTTATTCATGCGGCGCGGTTTGCGCGGGGCCACCGCATCGCCCCGCCATCATTTGTCAAGCGCTTGCGGCCGATTCGTTTTTGCGGCGTAGACACCTGGAAGAATATTTTATTGGATTTTTGAGGACGGATTATTTTTCGTTTTACCTGACAAAACGATGGTGTAAAGATATTATACTCTGATTAAATCAGAGTGTCCCTTCAAGGACACGATCTGGGAGGAGAGGGGGGACACTGTCCTCTAATCGCGAGCTTCGTTGCAACTTAATTTTTTGGTATTCGATGTCAGTGACCCTCTCTATTTTCAGCTCATGAGCTTGAAGGGACACACTGTTTTAATTGAAGTATAATAGCGATTTTGTGGGCACGTAACACAGGATAAGATGTGAGATGATTGTGATCCTTCGATCAGATTTCGGATCCACCATGGACTCACTTGGTCATCGAGATACTGCGGGTCTTTCCATCGATCTTTAAGTACAAATAATTTATTATGACTATTATTATTAAGGTCAGACGAGATGTTACAGATAAATTAGAGACGACTTCATTCTTGACACTGGTGCATTGTTTTGAATTTAGTAAGTGTATTAACCGAATATTTACAATCTTCAGCACTACGCGGTATATTTCCTCTTGTGTACCCTTCCTCTTATTAAAAACGATTCTGTTATTCATACTACATTCAGTATATACTGAGGATAAAATTGATTTTTGCATTGAGTGACTAAAAAATGAATCATCAAAAGAATTATTTTGCGATATTTTCCTTTGTGAGTTGGGAAGATGAACAGTAAGATTCGGTTCCGACGTGAGAAATGTACACACATTTCACGCTTTGTTACCTTTCTGCTAGTTGAATTTAACCCAGTGGCCAATAAATTCTTCCAACATACAGGGCTTCTCGTATTTAGCAAAGTGAACAAAAATGTTAACTGGAATGAATTTACAGATTACTTCTTTTTCTTGATTGTTGTATATTGAATACATACTACATTATTAAATATAGACATTACGACATGTAGACGCAAAGTTGCATGTGAGACTAAAGAGTAAATAATGAAGGAAGCTGAAGTCTTCCTTTTTGTTTGCGTCTGAACAGATTCTACGCTGCCGATACAACAATACCGCAGAAAGCATTCTTCTTTCCTTAAGTACCAAGACACTTTTCCCCACATCTTGGCATCTTCCGCACCTATTACCCACCTTTTGTGGCTCTCCCTGCAGAGGGAAACGCAACACGCCCCCCGGCGTCGCCGGCCCGCCAGCTCGCTCACGTCCCCCTTTCAAAGTCTTTCGCGCAGCTCTTTTTGTGCGCAAGGGGGAAGGAACCACGTCTTTGTGTATGGTGGGAGCAGGGGGGGTTGCACGGGGCCCGCGGCGCAGACGCCCAACAAATCGCCGCGCGGGCCCCCTAGTCACGTTCGTCGGGCCCCTTCCCGCACGCCACCGCCGCCGCCGCCGCCGCCGCCGCCGCCGCCGCCGCCCGGCGTTTATCTGGTTGAATCGGCAGTAACGATGCTGTACTTTTGTTCAACGGATCTCCGGCGTCCGCAGAGAGCTTTGTCGCTGCGATGACACTTGCGGGGTCGAGCGACGGACGAGAACGGGGGACGGGGGTTGGACGCACAAAGCGTGACGCCGCGGTGCGACCCGCAAACGCTGCCGGGGGGGTTGCGGGACGAAGGGTGGGGCCGGGGGGGGGGGGCACTTTCGCTGCAAGAGTGTGGCGCGACGGTTGACTCGCAGTCAATCGCCGACGGAGAGAGAGAGAGGGAGAGGGAGAGGGAGGGAGAGAGGGAGGGAGAGGGTGGCGGTGTGGCCGCCGCGGTCTCTCCACCGGCTCGGCGGCGCGGCGCCAGGTGGAGCCACGGCCAATGTTCTCACCGCCCCCGGCCCTCCACGGACAAACACGCGGCGATCGCGCCTGCTGCTGCAGTCAATCACAGACAATAGACGCTCTCCTCGCATGACTTGTTCGAGGTACTCGTAGACATCGGATTAACTCTATTCAGCTATTATTTGCCATCATGTAACGGTTGTTAATAACTCAAAAAATTCTTAGCCTGATGTTCACAAGTTTGATTTTATCCTCTTTCGCGAAGTTATTTAGAAGTTAAATACCTCCGACATCGAGAGGACTCACAGACGTCTACAAAATGCTCGGGTACAGACAAAAGCACATCATTCTGAAAAATACGTAGAGAGAAAATGCGACTTATATTTTTAGTTACTTCGCGTTGATGGATTGAGGAAAACCTTTGCCTCTTTCCCCTTCACAGTAATCCTGTGAAGGCGGGAATTTATTTTCGTGCCTGTGCACAACTGAGCCATTGCCTTGCGACTTAAGCAGCTACAAGGGGGATTTGTCTTTCTGACTAAAATTTAACTTAATTTAATGACGCCGTTAAAAATACATGCACTTTGGAAAGCCTACCTTATGAGATTGAAAAAAAAATCTCAAATATTTTTAGATGTTTTCTTTCTTGAGATAGATTTGTTTCCTCTCTCTTTCATTCATGCATCATTCACCATAGTTTAACATAACTAATCATTCAACTCTTTCATACCCACTGCACAATTATTGTCGTCTTCTGTTCCCCTGACTTGACGCGACGTGTCCGTAGAAAACCTTATGAACTAGCTTTCTGCATCCAACACCTCTCTCGGCAGTCAGATTGGTCTCGGAGGTCTAAGACTATAATACGAAATAATAAGATATCATCTCAAGTCAATAACAAGTATTGGTAGGAATATTGACGTCTTCTATTTTACTTCACGTATTACCATAAAATAACCCATACTAATAATCGTTGAAAGAAAAATTGCGTTTTCATTCTGCAACGAAAGATATTTTTTGGACATCTTATTCTCTTACAGGGAAAACTCATTTCGAAAGAGAGCTTCAATAACAATAACGCAAATATATTAATAACAAATATCTGTGAAAACTAGGAAACTTCCTTGTTGTCAGTATCAACAATTTATTATGAGAATGGTACATTCCGTACAATCAAACTGCGCTGATTGGAGAAAAGTATCACAGCTTGCTTCAAACAAATTCCCATTTGAGAGGGACCGCTAATCTTGAGTCCAAACAGAAACACTTCGCGAGGTTTCATGTCTCCGAATGTTACTCTTCCATTAACACATTGTTGCTGTTGGAATGTTCGAGCAACCTCGTGTACCGCGGTGTCAGAGAAAGTCAATTCCTTCTGCGCATTGGCGGCGTCTTCGCTTCTGCTAGTATGGCGTCTTTGCCTGGGCAATAAATCACAGACGTCAACGGTTTGTAATTCACTAAGTATTTATTTGAAATACGCTCCAACACCTGAATACTATTTATAATAATTACAATAAACAATACTGACCCGTTACCAGCAGGAATGTTCCTGGTCACCACCACCGCTGGCCTGATGATTTGATATCTTATTCGGTGAGATGCACCAGTTGCCTACGTGAGCATACAAGCGAATATGCCGCACCTCCCGTCTCGATCTAGCACGCCGGCTTCAGTTCCCTGCCTCAGTAGTCTATGCATTGAAATGCAGCGCCGCGCACAACCCACACGACTTCCTACCGACGCGCCCAAGAATCAGAAGAAGGAGTTTAGGTCCGGGGTCCGTTTGTATTGTGGCGTCATATCTGTCGCCAGTACAAACGTACTATAGCAGCCATGTGGACAGCGCTGGCGGAAGTGACGCGGGGCTGCACAAAGGTATGCCGTGTCGTGAATGCAGGTTTGGGAACCCCCAAAGCCGGCGGAGGAGCGCTGGCGGGCACTGCGGGTGACGCGCTTCCGTCAACCTGCCACAGGGTATATAAGCAGAATTCGACTTGAAAGCAGCTTCTATTCTTATGATTCTTCAGAGGTGAGCGCGTCGGTAGGGCGTCGTGAGGGTTGTGCGCGGCGTTGCATGGTAATGCATAGGCTACCGAGGCGGGGAATCGAAGCCGGCGTGCTACGTCGTGACAGCAGGTGCGGCATACTCGCATGTATGCTCGCGTAAGGTACTGGTGCATCACACCGGGGATGGTAATTAATTATCGGGCCAGCGGTGGTGGTAACCAGGGAAAGTTCCTTCTTGTAACGGTTAACTTCAATTGTAAATATTGTATATAGTGTTATGGTGTCGGAATATCTTATTTCTAATAAATACTAAATATTTACAAGCCGTTCACGTCTGTAATTATTTGCCCCGGCAAAGACGCCACAGTATTAGCTTCTGGGCCGGCTGACGGAACTGCGTCATCTCGCTGTTTCCGCCGACGCGTTTCCACAGCCAGCATGTCTACGGGGTTCACAAGTTTGCCCCAAGTGGTCTACGGGGGTTTACAAGTGGCCACCCACGACACGGCACCCCTTCCCTTCCGCTCCCTAGGTTTGCCATTGTTAAGCCCGACGTCCTTTCCCGCCAGCGCTGTCGCAATTTCTTCCTCGTGCATTTCATGAGCATGAAATGCACGTGACTAATATTTTGTCACGTTTGTACAAGGCGACTGATATGACTCACTAGTGATGGAAAAAATTAGCAAAACAGGCCAAAGACATGCAAAGTGTAAGTTTAGCAAAACATCGATACATCGATACTTCGACATCGATACATCGATAAACCAACAGGTTTTCGATGTCGCTAAAACATCGATGTTTAAAATACGCATGTTATAAATATGATGAACCATTTCGAAGTCACTAGTTCAGGTTCTATATGATATACACAACACGACAATATTAGTTTAATGTATAGTTAGCCGTAAATGTGACTGTCATCTTCATTTTCTAATCAATAACCTATGTAGTCAAGGTTCAAATTGCAGTTTAACCTTTTTATCACGTAAAAAATCAAAAACAGGAAAACAACACTAGAGAAAGGTTGCAAATAGTAAACGTTTTCGTGCTGCCTGGGGATCTTCAATAGTGACAGTTGTCAATGGCTGTCTGCAAGCAATCCACAAATAAAATAGATACTGAAAATTTCATTTACATCAAGACAATTTTTTCGATCGATGTTTCTGAATAAATATATCGATCTGCACAAAACATTGATGTTATAAATCCGATATTTCTGCTGGAAACTATGGAGGTTTTAAAATCGCTATTTTTACCAACCTTAGCCAGCGGTCATCGGTGCTGTGGCTGTGTGTGAGTCTTACGTGTAGTGCAGAGAGAGTGAACGGGAAAAATGAATGGTTGTGTGTATAAAAATACAAGTATGAAAGATACGTGAAAAAAACAAGAAAAAAAAACAAGAAAGAAGCAAGAACTTTACTTTCTATTAAGAGGAAAAATTATTCAAGTTAGGTTGGCCAAATGTCGTATAACTGTACAATTAAATTAAGCTGAAATTAAGTTAGTTTTAGTTAGTTAATAAGAAAAGTCCTTCCTCCACCGTTTAGCTGCTTAAGCCGTAAGGCAGCAGCATAATGCAACCCAAATCACGAATACAAATTCGCTCCTCCTTAGGGGTATGTGGAGGGGGAATTATCATCAGCCATTACGCGCGGCGGGCGCTCACTTGCCGGCCGGCGCAGTCTGCGCCCACGTGCCGCCCTCGCGTCGGCCTGGGCGGCGCGCCCACGGCGCCTCGGGCCAGCGTAAATTAAGCTTAATATTTTGCTACTGACGTCCGCGCCGGCAAACAGGCGCGGCGGACGCCGACGGCGGACGCGTCGTCAGCCTTCGCTCCGCCTTCCGCGCCGTTCGTCAAACACCCACCGCCTCACCAACCGTCCCCACCGGCGGTCCTCACCGGGCATCCTCACTGGCTTAGATGTCTCTTTTCAAGTCCCCCCCCCCACCAGTATTTTTGGCCAGGCGATAGTTTATTCAATTTTGGGCGGCAGTACAATCTGCGCGCGTGCCGCAGCCCCACTTGGCTTTTGCGGCAGAAGGGGGGGGGGAGTATAATCTAGCGAAAGCTATTCTTACAACTAAGTTATACCTAGCCTGTCTAAACTAACCTCTTTAGAGAATGGCGCTTTGGCCGTCTCCTTAGGAATAGAAAAAACTGTTTAAGTCATAAATGACGCATTTTAGTTTCAACTTTTTTCTTATTTTGACTCTCATTTATATTCAAATTCTCGCAAGTATAAATGATGTGTGAATGTAGAAAAAAATCTCGACTGTGAAATAAGAACAATTTCTGTAGTAATTAACAAAACTCTTCTCAGTGAAAGTTAGGAATGCCATAGTGCAAGTATGTTAACTTTAAGACTAGAATGTCAAACTTAGCTGTAAGACAAAGCCCCTCCTCTAACTTCTTAAGTCACAAGGCAGCAGTTTAATGTAAAAAGTAAAAGTAAATAAATTCCCTTTTTCCACAGTGTCACTGTGGATGGGACAAAAGAAAAAACGCTGTTTCGGCGCGTCTGGAGAGTTCCTCAGCAAACTAGCATTCGATACATAACTTAGATGTCTAATGGCGTCTATCTGCTTAAGCCGCAAGGCAGCAGCTTCATGCTTCAAGCAATAAGCAATGAATTCACGTTTCCACCGATTTCTGTGGAAGGGACAAAGAAGATAGGTCAGAACAACCGATGCCTCTGACTGGGAGATCCTAGAATTCGATTCTCGACAGTGGTAGGGTTTCCACATTAGCTTGATAGCTAAAATGGATTCAGCCGCTGTCTGGAGGAGAATTATAGCGGCGGCTGCTATGACTGGAAAGTTTCCGTGGTTTCTCCGATCAGCACCAAGCGAATCCCGGGTCAGTACCCTAATAAACGTGCCGCGGACCGCGCACGATATTTTCTTTATCTTCCTCGTCCTATCCTTAATCGTTAAAATTTGCATGCACTACAATATCACTAATGTCGGGAGACAAGTTGGGAGCTTAGACATTTTTCTGGCTAGATCGAGCTTCGCTGGTGGGAGATGTCTGCTTGAGGAAACTCCTGGTCGGCACCGCATTCAGCAGGGAAAGATCTATACATCCCGCGTTAAAACATGCACCACACTAATGGGACTAATACCCATAGTAGTTACCGCGTCCTAACATACGAACTTTTCACTCAATGAACCACCCGTCTCCACCAGCTTCCATCAGCCCTCCTCACCATTTATTGTCACCAGCAGTCGCACATTCCGTCCCCACCAGCTGTCTACACCACACCTTCCAGTCTCCTCATCATCCACTCTCACCAGTCGCCCATTAGTTGTTCCCATCAATCGTTCTCACCATATGCATCAGCAGATTTTGCCATTATCCTTCCTCTCCACTCAATCCGCACCATACTAGACGTACGTATCTACCCACGTCCCGCCTCTTTACCAATCGATCCTGCCTACCCACCACTTGCAGACTTTTCGTGGGGACGCGGTTGCTGGTTCATCTCGTCCTCATTTTCCGTCTGTGGACGACGACCCCACTAGTCATTCTCCGTCGTCTTCCACACCCAACCGCCTTCCGCCTTCCACCTTCTCCGCCTTCTGCCAGCTGAGTGTGAACGGAGCGAAATGTTTGGATCTCCCATCCCATCTCATCGCATAGCGGCGCAGCTACGCGACGGCTGGGCGGGGCGGGGCGGAGTGGTGTGGAGCGGAGCGGACCGAGGCCAGGCGGGTTGGGGCGGTGAGGCGCATAAACAAACAGAGCATGCACAGAGTGGTGCTCTTGCTGGAGGCACTGGCGAGAACGGTCGGGGCGGGAGCAAGGCAGGCAGCAGAGCGTTAGTTTACAGTCGAATATCATTCAGAAGTTTTTTTTGATCCATCGTTTTTGGGTCCGAGTAAAAAAAAAACATTTCGTATTGATAACCTGCATAAATATAATGTTGCAGCATTTTTGCAGAAATAGTATTAAAGAAAAAAAAATTGTTCAAAGAAAGAAATCGTATTTACAAATCATGCAACATGAATACATCCAACAATCTACATACACCTTATGAAACTGTATTAAACGATGTACTTCTTAGCTGTATTGATATGCAACTGAAGATAGACAACTAAGCAGTTAGTTACTCGTGTTCAGATTATCCAGGCACCCTACGACCCCGCTCAGAATTGAAACGGAACTCCTTTTTGTATGAACTTCAGCGAAAAGGTTCCGCGGGTCCCTACGTTCCGTACGCGAGTCGCGGTGTGGCGTGGGCCGCGATGTAAGATACGCCGTTTAATGGAACCCCCGGGGTAGATGTATGTCGGCTGCCAACGCGGGGCCGAGAGCTCGCGCGCAAGAGCGCTTCACGGTCGGCCGGCGGCGGCTGCGGGCGGGGGCGGCCGGACCACCTCGGGCGCGGGCGGCGGGAAGGGGGGGGCGTGGGCGGTGGAGCGCGACGCGCCGCCCGGGACGCCCACGTGTTCTACATCTGGCGAGGTGGCGCTAATGAGCCCGCCGGCCGCCGCCAGACCGCCCGCCGCGCCCATCGCCCCGCTCGGGGAGGGGGGCGGGGCGGAACGGCAAGAGGGCCGTTCGGCGCTTGACGCGGGGCCACGCGGTTGAACCGGGCGGTGTGTCGCGGGGTGCACTTGGCGGGGAAGGGCGGAGCTTCGCGGATAGGGTAGAGACTGTCGAGGATCTTGACGAGATGAGACAAGACTAGAGTGGGGGGCCACATTTGGAAGGATGATAAACGACGAGATAGAATTTGGCGTGACTGGCGATGGCGGGCGTTTGTTGGTGGGGTGGGCGTTGGCGGGGTGGGCGTTGGCGGGGTGGGCGTTGGCGGGGCGGTTATTGGATAGGCGGGCGTTGGAGGGGCGGGGCGGGGTATGCGTTGGCGGGGCGGTTATCGGCTGCGCGGGCGTTGGGTGGACAGGGAGGGCGTTGGGGGGACCGGCGTTGGCGGGGTGAGGAGGACGTTGACGGGACGGGCGTTGACGGGACGGGACGGGCGTTGGCAGGACGGGACGGGCGTTGGCGGGACGGGACGGGCGTTGGCGGGGCGGAAAGGGCTTTGGCGGGGAGGGTGTTGGCGGGTCGGATCGGGGCGGGGCGGGCGTTGCTGGGACGGCGATGGTGGGACAGGCGTTGACACAGGCATTGACTGAAGCTTGAAGAGAGTTGGAACAGATAGGCACTACGGCTGTATGGCTGTGAAGAGGACTGCTTGTTTATTCAGCCACTGATACAAAGTGGACAGTGCTGTACACACGGCAGAATCTTTGAGAGTATTGTCTTTTGTCTTGCGCAGGCAGCTGGGCAAGCAGCTGTTAAAACTCGTGCAAATTTCGCCATGGAGCTCAAAAATTCGAAGCGACAAGATAAAAAGAGAGAACAAGGGAAGGTGAATAGGAATGGAAGGACAAATGCTGGAGAGAAAACGAATAGATAATACAATGAGATAAAACAAAGTGAGAATATTAATTGAATATACCTAATATTTTCCTATTTAATTAATGAATTATCATCTTTAATTTACGCGTATTGTTTACGTTTTTATCAAATACAAGATAAAATACCGGACATGCGAACCCAATAACTAATTCTTCCTGGGGGGTTTCTATGAATTATTATTAAAATTCTTTTCTTAAAATTATTAAATAGCCAAATTTGTATTAGGATGGTCAATAAACATGAATACTCGTATTGTTTTGTTACAACACGAACACAATTTTCATAACGAAATTAGACCGTAGTATGGCATATACACAGCATCTATTTAAGAAATATCAAGACAGAAATGTTACTTACAATTTCTCACACTAAATAGAAGAAGCGCGCTCGTCAAAAGGAAATAATTTTGCTCAACATTTCATTCGAAGGCAGGGGCCGGAGGGGCGCAATCGCATGTCCCTCTCGAATTACCCCGAGTGGCGCTCAGGGCCCGCGCCGCGCAGGGTGGACGCGAATTGGCTTCGAGAGGGGGCGCTCATTATTCCGCCACCGCAGCGGAGAGGGCTGAGCCGCGCGGCCCCGCCCCCTCGCCCGCGCGCGGCGCTTCACGTCTCCCAGCGCTCCGCCCTTAGGCTGGGCGGGCGGGCCTCAGCGGGTGGGTGTTGTGGGAGGGGCGCGGCGGGGCGGGGCGGGTGGATGTTGTGATCGGGGAGGGGTATAAGAGCCGGGACGGAGGGCTAAGAGACAGGGCGGATTTACGGGTAGGAGTCAGGCGGGGCGCTGTGGTCGGGTTCGGAGGGGTTGGGCGCGGCGGGGAGAGGAGCTGGGGCGGGTCGGGCTGGGGGATTGTGGCGGGCGGGTTGGGGATTTGTGTTGGGGCGGGGCGGGGATGGTAGAGGAGAGGTGGGCGGAGCGGAGCGAGGCGGGGCGGAACGAGATGGAGCGGGAGAGGCAAAGCGGGGCGGGCGGAGCTGCGGAGAATCGGGCCGCGGCCCGTCAACCAGAGAGCTCCGCTTGCGCCGCCCCCGCCCCGCCGCCTGCGCCTCTCGGTCTCGCACTGAGCTTGCCAGAGCCGCTTATCGCCAGCGCGTTCCATCACAACCGGCTCGAAGCGGTGGGCGTTGCGGGCGGCAGGTTGGCAATTGTAGACGGCGCGGCGCAGCGGTGCACGGCGAGGGCCCCGCGGCGCCCGGCTCATCTGTCGACGCCGCCGCACCGCGCTGCCTTGCCTCCAGCTTTTCCCGTGATGCCTCGCCGCCGGAATCGCCGCCACCGCCGCCGCCGCCGCCACGGACACCGCCATCGCCACCGCCTTCTAACGCACAACGCCTCGCCGCGCGGTCACATCCGATTTCACCATCGCCACCACCACTTCTCCCCGCGGCCGCGGCCTGTGCCACAGTCTCTCTCACCGCCCCTCCACCTCCATCCCGTTCTGCGGCCTTCTGCCCATCGCCGCCCGCACTTGAGATACCGTCGCCGGCAATCGGTGCTGTCCAACCCCTTGCCTTTCGCCTTCCGATACCACCACTCGGTTACCCGCGGAGTATTACGTCAATAGCACGCCCCGTCTCCAGCACCACGTCCACTCCTTCACGGCCGACTGCGGTTCCAGCTGCGCTACCTCCGGTCTCTTTGTTGCCGCGTCCGTTGCGTATGTCCCTCTGCGCATCTCCTCAATTCCTCACTCTACATCCGTGTCCTCCGTCTCGCGAAACCTTGGTGCGTCTCGTCACCGCATCCATCGCCTCTGCTCATCCTTCCGCCCCGCCCATCGCCGCCGCGGCCGCACGACTCGCCGGTTCATTACAGCCGCCAGTCCGAGAGGGACCTGCCGCCACCGCCGCCTGACGTATTCCTGCGCGGGCCGCCGCAAGTGGCTTCATTACCCCGCCGCCGCCGCCGCCTCCCCGGACGCCGCCGCCGCAATCAGCTGCTCGCAGCTCTCAATAGCCCGAGAGCGGCGGCGCACCGGCTCTCGAGCTGGCGGCGGCGGTGGCAGCAATGGTGTCGGAGGCTGCCAAGGCAACGGCGATGGTGGCGGTGGAGGCAGAGGCGGCGGAGGAGGAGGCAGCGGACGCTGCGGAGACAACGCTGGTGGCGGAGCGGATGGGGAGTGGCGGTTAGGGGGCGGTGGGGGGTGGCTGGGGCAGCAGGGGCGGCTGGGGCGTCGGAGGAGGTGGGGGGCGGCGGAGGAGGTGGGGGCGGCGGGGGTGGAGGAGGAGGTGGGGGCGGCGAGGGCGGCGGAGCTGGCGAGGGCGTCGGGGTCGGTCGAGGCGGTGAGATCGGAGGGGGCGGCGGGGGCGGTGAGTGCGGCGAGGGCTTTGGAGGCGGTGGGGGTGTCGGAGGCAGCTGGGGCGGCGGAGCAGCGTGGGCGGCGGAGCAGCGGAGGCGGTGGGAGCAGCGGAGGCGGTGGGAGCAGCGGGAGCGGTGGGAGCGGCAGGGGCGGTGGGAGCGGCGGGGGCGGTGGGAGCAACGGGGGCGATGGGAGCGGGGATCGGCGGGCCGGCGGGATCGGCGGGGGCGGGGGCTATCGTAGTGAGAGATGCAGCGGCGGCGCTGTGAAGGAGCCGTGGCCGGCGGCGAGGCGGCGGAAAGGCGGCCACTGGAAGAAACGAGTGGACGCGGAGGGCGCCCAAGGACACTGATTCGCTCCAGAAGAGAGAGGCTGCAATACGCACGGGTGGACAGCGGAAGAAAGGGAAAATAACAGGCACGAGGAAGCGAATCAGGAAGAGTATGTGTTAGGAAATTGTTGTACAGTCAGTTCTGAATGGTTGAACCAGTTTACTACAATTACTAGTCGATTGCAATCTTACTTCTATAGATAGAATTCCTTTTCAAACCTATTACCACATGTCTTAAGTATCTTTTATTAATCCTCACCCCCCGTTTTCAAAAGATAATGTGAGGTGCTGACTTTACGAGGCTATTTGAAATACCATACTTCACCAATTTTTATGTCATTTAAGCATAAGTACTGACTTATAGTCATGTTGGTAATGATTAGAATTTACGAAATATCGTACTTTTGTACTGGATTATATTACCAATATAATTTATTTCAGCGTAAAATAATTTTGCTGTAAGAAAATTTCCTGAAGATCTCTTTAACTATAATTGCTTTTTTTAATTTTTTTATTTTTTTATTTACAGGTTGATTTGTGGAACGTGATGCTGAACAACATATTGGCTCACTCATTCAAGGAAAATCATGAGCGCAGTGTTGCTCAACATTTCGTTTATCTTCAGATTAATTTTAATGCGTGTGTAAAAATATTCAATCACATGAAATTTTATTTGTATATTTGTTACCCTTTTGTATAAGAATTACAGTAGTCAAATAGCTCCTTAACTGATATCTAAGACCAATTAACGCAAATTCAATGCCGTGTGAACTGTAAGAACATACCTCCTGCATCAATCCGATTTGTGGATTCATCTTCCTCACGCAGCGTAAACACCATGAAGGAAACGAATCACGATTAGTTTAAGAAAAATTTCTCTAAAATTACAGGAAACAGTGTATAAACTTAGTCATTTTTTACGTATTTAATAATGTATTGCAAAAACAAAAACAAAAAAAAATCTGGACTCACGGATTCGCAGAGGCACGACTTCTAACTTAGTCTTACTGTCAGACTGACTGGATGTTAGAACACTCTCATCCCTTTAACGTAGTATGCATATATTGGGGAAAACCCTAGCAAATATTATAATTACAAAACTAAAACATTATTTAAAACATTACGAAATGTGCAGTTCTATTCATAAAGTTTACACATCTTCAATAGATATTCCATGTTACAAAGGATGATCATATTACGAGAGAAAATGTCATTTTCTACGACACATTCATTATTGTTTGAAAATCTACACTATATGAAATTCATTTTAACGCAACATAAAATTGAATGTGTTAATACCTATCCAGTCTTCAAAATAAATAACATTAATAAAATAAATAAATAAATAAATAAATAAATAAATAAATAAATAGAGGTATCTGTGCACTCGACGAATGTTAAAGTGCGAGAAAGACATACGCGAAGGGAGACACTGCGCATTTCAGTACAGCCGCGACTTTCTAGGCATACTATCGCTGTTCAGAAAACATCGGGTACGGTAATGAAAGCTAGGAATGTAACTGCCCAGAATTTTGTTTGGCTGCTTCACTGACTTGTTTCACTGTTGTTGTTTTTTTTGGGTGTGCTCTTTTACACGATATGCTAAAATTTTATGCTGAGGCGGCCTGACGAAAAGCTTCGAAATCGATGTTTTTGAGATGGCATTCAGTGTATTTGTCTCCCTACCGTGTGATGTCTACCGGGGGCCCAGGTTACTTGCGTGAAGACTACGAGTAAATTTTCTCCTTTGTGGCTCCAAGCTGTCAGTCTTTGGGCATGTGCTTCGAATGTTTTGTCACCAAGAAGAACACCAATTTTCTTTGCTCGGAGGAAAATGCTTACGATTTTGCAAGAACATGATATCACTCAAGATTTATCACATTATGGTCGAGCTGACTTACAAAGGGCTTATATCAAAGGGCAATTTTGAGTCCCTTTATGCTTAAATCCAAAGCCAAGAACTGCTGTGATGTGCATGTAATCCTCCTTTTGAATATCCCTTCCTCACCTTCTGAGACAAGGTGAGAGTTTTCTTACTTATAGGCGTACACTTGCGCGTGCCGCAGCACATGTGACTTTGCAACAGAGAACGAGATAACAAGATACTATTTAAAAAAAATCAATCTTAAAAGTACTAAATCTAAAAAGTTTACATATTTAGGGAATGTTTTTTTGCCCACTCCTCCGATTTTGACTTTCCATAATGTCGTTCATATTTTTTGACATTTTTTAATGTTTAAATTTCGGTCCCACTCTCACAAACTCATTCCCTTTTATTTACATATCCAATTGATCTCTGACCTCGTTCATTTATTATTTACGCTGTGTATCCCGAATAAGACAAGTTTTTAGTACATGACTGTGACTTCCATTCTCTAACCTTTTCGACTATGCCTGAGATGAATGATTTGGATGGATGATTGATGATGCAGACGTTATTTGAAGGATGGTAGACGGGAAGGGGATATGGGAGACTTACGAAAAAACATTCCCAAAACCCGTTTGTCGCCCTCAAAATACATGAATCGATCAATATTTTAACCGCAGTGGCGAAATGTTGATGGGAAGAACTATTTCGGGTTGCCCGCCCACTATACACGCGGTATGCACGCCACAGCAATGTCTAGCCAGACAGCTGGGTTGAGTTTTGTTGCTGTCTGGAGGAGAATTCTACCGATTGTATTTCGTGGTTTCTCCGAACCATACCAAGTGAATGCTGGAGCAGTGCCCTATCAAACGGGCCACGAACCGCGCGAGATCTTTCCATCCTGTCCCTTAGCTTATCCTCAACCCTTGCTCGCACACACACTCTCACATGCACTACATGTACTTCTCATTCCTTATCCTATCCCACCCTTTAAACACACACTTACGGGCACTACACTACCACACATTCCGGGACATCGGTCGGGAGCTAAGGGCTTGTCCCGGCTGGGGCGAGGCCCGCTGGTGGAAGATACCTGGTTGGGGAAAATGGATAGTCGGCAATGGATCTTGCCATCCAACGGGGAAAGATCTCTGCCATCTCCCGAGCAAAAAAAATCACAACACTTACGGGACTATTGATCTTCGCAGTTGCACGGGAAATCACCAGTAATCAATCAATGAGCAAATCAACCAGAGGACTGACTAAAATCAAAGTGCCCTCACGATATGCAACTTCGCACGTGAATAATCTCCCGCCTCGTTGTAAACGCAAGAGGTAGGGTGAGGGACTGAAAAGAGACAAACGCCGGCGACGACCAGTCAGCTAAGCCGCGACTTCTGGGCGAGGCGAGCGTCGCCTTTCGGAATCCCAGACAGTGAGCAGCTCCTGTTGGCGGCTGCCCGTCGGAAGTGAGGGGTACGGGGGGGGGGGGGCTGTTTAAAAGCGGATTAGGGCGTGTAATGACGGTCACGTGACGCGCTCGGCGGCCGCGGGGTGGGGGCGGCCTCGCGGAGTCATGCCGCTCGCCGGACAAAGGACCCGCACGCCGTGGGCGCGGGGCAGCCTGTTCCATTTCAAGTTGAGCGCCTTCGCAGTAGCGAACATCGATGTTCGAAATTAAAACATCGATGTTCGAAATTAAAACATCGATGTTCGAAATTAAAACATCGATGTTCGAAATTAAAACATCGATGTTCGAAATTAAAACATCGATGTTCGAAATTAAAACATCGATGGACAAAATTAAAACATCGATGATCAAAATATATCGACTAAAAACCAACGATGTTTTTCAACATCGATGTTTTCAAATTTGTTCAGTAAACTCTAACATTGAATTCGTGTGCAACAAATTTTAATTTGTTCATGTTTATCAGTTCGTCGAATATGGGGCAGACGCTGCGCCCCACAGCGTATTTGTTGACCTACCTCAATGTGCGAAATGAACCTGAAGAAAGAGGAAATATAAGGGCACGCTGGTCATCTCAGACGAGAGTGTTTGGTCGATGAAGGTAGTGCAAAAAACGTTTCATTGGTTCTAACACATGAACAACAGGGTTACTCTCAGTTTTTATTTTATGTTTTATATTGTGATCATGGGGATTTTTCATTCAGAAACAAAACATCGAAAAAGAAAAAAAACATCAATCACGTAACATTGATGTAAAAAAACAGGTGTTAAGGTTAAAATATCATCATCAACTTTCATCTTCTGGCTTGGACAAGCATTTTGTTATCGCATTTTGTTTAGAATATGCGAATGTGTCTGGCCATTTGCACATACAGCAGCATTTCAATATATACGAGTATACTGGGACTTGTACCTTAACGGTTCCCTCTTTGAATTATTATTATTATTATTATTATTATTATTATTATTATTATTATTATTATTATTATTGTTACTATTATGTATATATGTATTTGACATATTGGGTCCATAGTCCGACTTTGCCGCACAGATAACGGTGTCCTCCATGCCTGGGCCTAGTGAAATTCCCATGCTTGGGGGTAAGAGCGGCATGCGGCGAACATGACATATTCCTTTGACCCTAACTAGCAAGATCCATCTGTCTGAGCTTTTCTTCGTTACACAGCTACAGAAACTGGGACGATTTTAAAGGAAAGCTACAATTCTATTTTTGCCTCGAGCGGGAATGGAACCGGGGACCACAACACGGGACGCTAGTACGCTGCCCATCACCAATCCTAAAGGTTTTGTCGTCATTATTATTATTATTATTATTATTATTATTATTATTATTATATGCAGCGAAATTTTTCTATTTCTTACTTGAGATAATTAGTAAATACAATATAAAAACAAATATACAATTTAAAATGATTAACTTATGATGGATGAATTATGAACTCTTTGGACTTATGATCTATCACTATGCCATTCCATGCAAATTGGTGGTGTTTTTTACATTGTCTTTCAGAAACTCGAGCAGATATTTCTTTCTCCAAGTGTGATTACAAGCGCAGTTGTAAGAGCTCAGAGTAATGGCAAAGAGTATTCCTCCTTAACCTATGGTCAACCTAGTAAATAACTACAACTGTGGTGCGTTCTCACCTCCTTGATTTTCCCTCACAGGAACTGTCGATGCTGTCGGTGCTGCTGGCAATGATTACTGCACGTGGGAGTAGTTGGCCTTGCAACTCGATGCTTAGAATAAATTTTTACACTATGTTCCAAGAGTGGTTAAGAAATCAAATGGTAATTTAGATACACAATGAAGAATGTCGTTGAAAATATTCTCAAAATCAAAAATTAATTAACAGTTTTCATATTATTGTGTACTAACAATTTTCAAAACAAACAAATATAGTATTATTAACGATAAATTAAGATCCATAAATGCTGTTGGTAATATTAAGTTCAATAAACTGCTATTTTTCGTACCTATATGCAAATGCAATGATAGATATCGACACACTTTGGTAGAATGTTTTGTAAAAATTTTAAGACAATTTACAATTAATAAGAGAATACTTAACTAAATTGATGAAAAATAGAAAAAAATATAAATAAATTATTTTTCCATGTTATTATATCTAAGCCAAATAGATAACATTATTTCGTACTTAAAACAGGAATCGCTGTACCAATAATTTTATTTTATTTAGAAGCTACTGATGTCTTTTGTTCCAATTACTCACCCCTAGAGATTAATGCAAACTTCTATGTAATAACTCGAATATTTGAAATAATCGTTTAGCGACGTAATACCTCGCGAGGCGAAGTGCGATAGGGCGCGAATAGAGGTGGCGTGGTGTGGCGCGGGGGGAGACGTGGTCTGGTGGACGTTGCGGAACGGGGTGGGACTAGGTGGAGAGGGGCGGGGTGGAGAGGGTTGGAGCAGAGACGGGAGGAGCGGAGAGGGGCGGAGTGGAGAGGGGTGGAGCGGAGAGGGGCGGAGCGGAGAGGGGCGGAGCGGAGAGGGGCGGAGTGGAGAGGGGCGGAGCGGAGACGGGGCGGAGCGGAGACGGGGCGGAGCGGAGACGGGGCGGAGCGGAGACGGGGCGGAGCGGAGACGGGGCGGAGCGGAGACGGGGCGGAGCGGAACGGAGAGGGGCGGGGCGGGGCGGAGCGGGGCGGGGCGGAGCGGGGTGGGGTGGGGCGGAGCGGGGTGGGGCGGAGCGGGGTGGGGCGGGGCGGGGCGGAGCGGGGCGGGGCGGAGCGGGGCGGGGCGGAGCGGGGCGGGGCGGGGCGGGGCGGGGCGGAGCGGGGCGGGGCAGGGCGGGGCGGAGCGGGGCGGGCGGAGCGGGGCGGGCCAGGGCGGAGCGGGGCGGGGCGGGGCGGAGCGGGGTGGGGCGGTGGCCGCGGCAACCCGAGCTCGAGGCCCCAGGGCGCGCGGAACATGTGGGCGCGACCGAGGGGCGAGGAAAATGAGCTCGAGCCCCCGGCGGAGCTCCCCCGGGGTCGGGAAGCCTTCAGCCGTCTCGCTCCGACACACGGACCTCCCCCCGGCTGCTTCGCCCTTCGGCCTTCCCGCCGCACTGCTCCGCTTCTTTCCTCACCTTACTCTGCCCTCTGCGCACAACTCCGCCCCGCCCTCACACAAACACTCCGCTCCGTACCGCCACACTCTGCCCCGCCCCACCCCGCATCACCTCGTTCTGCTGTCCCATCAAATTGTGTCCGTTCCACCCGCCCCCTCTTTCACGTATTGGCTTATCCCCGCTTCAATTCCTCTCCTATGTGCCCTCTCTCCGCCCCAATTCTCTTCTCCCCGTCCTGTGTTCGCTCGGTATCACTTATACCTCCCGTCCCATTCCGCCCAGTCCTATTCCTTCCATCCTATTTCGCTCGCTCTAATCCTGCCATTAAGCTCGTTCTATTCCTTCCGTCCTGCTAGGCGGGATCTATTCCTTCCGTCCTATTTCGTCCCGTCCCATTCCGACCAGTCCTTCTCCGCCCCCTTGCTCTCCCCCCTTCTTTCAGTCGAGCGAGACGACATGAGAAAAATATTTCTTCCCTCTCAACCGAGAAAGCAGGCGCGGCGCGGCACGCAGACGGCAACGCCCCGGCAGGCGCGACGTCGAGTTTGAGGGAGAGCAGTGAAGCGTGGCTTCGGAGGTCGTCTGTCAAGGGGGTGCGCTAGTGTATTTCTGCTGGTAACGCCATGTCTTATTCCGCTTTCCACCCCTCTGCACCGGCGCGATAACGCTTTTATTAAGGAGCGGGCGCTGGGGCGTTATTCTTTTCACTGTCGGCTCGCGAAATGCTCTTTGTACGCCCTCATTACTTCCACGACGAACGATTCAACAGCGCGAGGGAAAAAGTGACGGAGACAAATTCAATGGGCGAAATATCGCTCGACAAATTCTAATGTTCTAAATTGTTAATGTATGAGCAAGAGTTAATGTACTCGAATGCTTTCTGTGAAGTCTTGGACTGGCTTTTACATTATCTTGAGTCTGCCGTTATATTCTAGTGTGCTAGAATCTATAGATTATAAAATAGCTTTGGAGAATAAGAAGGGCACTGTAATACTAGTGTGAAATTTACATAATTTAACATCGAAAACAGTTTCCCATGAAGTATAAACCACCAGACATAATTCTGAAATCGATATCGTCCGTCTTCTCTCTTCTGAAAGCTGCTCAAGACGTTCAGTGCGTATTGCCTACGTCTCAAACCCAAATATCGGGGAGTAAGACACGAGACGAAAACGCAGAGTCGGAATAACAATAAAATGCCAACTTTCCGATTCGACCGAGAAATCGAAACCGCCGCCATTTCGACTCGCCACCTTCCCATTCCGCGGAGCGTCTCGTAAAGATTCGGAAAGGGCCCCCGAAGCTCGTTTGGGGGCGGCCCCGAAACCGCGACGCACGCGGCCGGCGGCGGCGGAACGAAGAGGTGAGGCCTGGGAGAAACGGGCGGGCGCGGCGGGGACGGGGGCGGCGAGCGGTCTCCGGAGGCGACGGGCTGTGCGGCGGAACGCTGCGCGGCCTCATGAAATTCTACGCGCGCGCTATAACGGGGGTCCGCGCAGTCGCCGCCTCCGAAGCCGTCGCCGCCACCGCGCTCCGCCCCCGCCCCGCCTCGCCGCCGACGTCGTCGTTGTCGTCGGCGCTGCCGTCGTCGTCGCCGCCGCCGCCGCCGCCGTCGCCGCCTCGCCGCCGCACAACATATAAAAGCTTAGCTCGCGGGCTGCGCTCTCAGAATGTAACCGGGCGCCCCCTCCCGTCCCCCCGCTGCCGCCGCTGTAGCTCTGTCTCCGTCGCTCTCCCCTGTCGTTACACAAAGCCTCACAAACTGGCTTGGCCTGGCAGCAGCGCAGGGCCGCGCCCCGCCGTGTTAGATGTGTGTTTGCTGGCACCCCTCTTATGTGGCTGCTGCCCTCAGGCCGCGGCGGCGGCGGCGGCGGCGACGACGCCGCCGCGGCGGCCGTGGAGGAGCGAGGGGGAGCCAGGAGGGGAGGGGCGCGGGACGAGCGGCGAGCAGGCGGGCGGGCGACGGAGGGCGGGGGGGAGGGGCGCTGGATCATTAAGGAAGCCACTCCAGCAGCGCGCGGGAAGGCGGCGGCGGCGGCGGCGGCGGCGGCGGCGGCGGCGGCGGCGACGGCCGCCGCGTCGCCGAGGGAGCGGCGCGGAGCGCGAGGCGGAGGGGCTGAGGGCCCCTTGTGAAGTAGGTGGTGCGGCGCGAGCTCGCGGGACGCGCGGCGCGAGGGAGAGCGCCGTGGCGGCGACGGCGGCGGCGGCGGCGGCGCTCGACTCCACGTGGAGCGGAAGACCTGCTGTCGACTGCTCGCGCTGAACCAATCACAAAAAGGCTCGCCTCGAGAGAAGTAGCTCCGCCTTTTCTGGAGGAAACGACGAGACAGAGACGGAGAACGAAAAGCGTGAGGCGCACCGAAATGAAAAAAAGGAGGGGGGAGGACGTAAAAAAAAGAACCCTCCGGGCGCGAGAGAGACGGAGGATGAGAAGGGAGAGAGAGAGAGAGAAAAAAAAAGTTGCTCCTTCGTTTCCTGGAGGGTTAGGCAAGCCCGCACGGCAGGACTGCTCGCGGCGCGCGCGAGGGGAACGCGATGGGCGGGCGGGGGCGGGGCAAGGGCGGGGCCGGGGCGGGGCTGGGGCGAAGCGGCGAGGGGACGGCGGGAGGAAGGGAGGGCGGGGCGAGAGTGGAAACTTGGTTAGACTTGAGAGGAGTTGTCTGGGCGGTACGGCGGCGGCGCTGTGCCGAATTGAGATGATTCGAGCGAGCGAGGCGGTGCGGCGCGCGCGCTACGGGTCGACGCGCGCTCGCGAGGCTACGCGCCGCCACCGCCGCCGCCGTCGTCGCCACCCCGAGCCGAACCCCGCCCCGCCCCGTCCACCGCCTCCGACGCCGCCGCCTTCGCCGCCTTCGCCGCCTCGCTAATTAGCGGCGCGGCGGCGGTGGCGGCGTGGTGCCACTCGCCGCCGCCCAATCCACTGGCGTCGCACGAGACCCTCACGGCATGCATCGAGCCGCACGGCTCTTTGGTTTGCGTAGTGTTGGTATTATTACGAATAACGTGAGGTGGAAATTAACGCGTGAATAAAGTGTATGATTATAAATAAGTTTAAACGTAAAAGTGTAAATGAGTGCCGATTCGAAAAAAAAATATTCTCTTTCATATATTAATGACAATTAGTATGTGATTGCCGATGGGTCGCGTGTTCGAGTCCCGCCATGGGTATGGGTGTTCGTCGTCTTTCATGTATGTGTGTTGTCGCGGTAGGCCTTGAACGTCAGCTTACAACAGTGTCAGGAGCTCGCAAGTGTGTCAGTGTCTAGTGTAAGTTTAATAGGCATCCTCAGGAGGGAGGACATAGTGGGTACACGGCGCGGAGAGTCGAAAAGTCGGCAACGAAAAAGAACAAAAATAAGGTATCATTCGTACTAATTGATCTTAGCTGTCGAAGATTTTAAGACGTGTCTAGATATATGTGAGCTTCACATTTATTTTCACTACCTCCACACCCATGACTGCAGAAAGGGAAGTTCTACACAACGTTTCTCAACACATTTCTCTCATCAGTATCAGCTCAAGCCCCAAAACTGGTGGGTTGAATATTACATTATTTCATAATTTTTCATTGAATATTACACTATTTCATAATTTCAGTGAATGATACATTATTTCATAAAATTACATGAAATCAAAATCTTCTTTAACTTGCGGATTGTATCTTCTAAGGTTTCTCGAATTCCATACGAATTGTAACTCTCAATAATATTGTACTTCATATGATTCATAAGGTGATGATCTTCGTTCTAAAAAAGTAAGGGAAAATGTTCTCTGAGGAATGCGGTCTATGCAAGAAAATCATCACTATTTCGTTGTGTATTGTCCCTAATAGGCACATGTCGTGTAAACTAACGTGGAAACAATTACATTTTTATTAATAATTTTATATGTAAGGCCTAAGATATTCAGCAATCTATTAGAATTGTAATCATATGCAGAAAATATTTCAAACCATCAATTGTACAAAAACTAAATAAAACCACAAAAAAATAATACTTTTTTCAAAATTTTGCTGTTGGGTCATTCATTTTCAGGTAATAAGGAAGACAAACAATAATGTGAGATGTATTTGATAGACAGTTTTTGAAAATTCTAGGATACTCTTAAAAAATTACTTTGCAAATTTCGTTTAGGACGAGAAGATGATGCAGTTGTAATGACTATGGTTTAATCTCACTTTCAGAATTTAGAGTTAACATTCACTAGAATTAAACATGAATTGCATGTTCGCCACTATTGTTCTGGAGGCCAGATTGAAGTTTTCCTATTTACAAGGGAAATATTTTAAAGATGTGATCTACTATATTAGTATTTTATTTTTACATTTCTTTGATTATTTAAAAAGTAGGAATAATACAAGTATTTCAACGTTTCGTGCCACATAAATTATACGATTATTGTCTACAATCAATTCACCAACACACTGAAATCGAGGGGAAATGTCTTAATTTAAATCGAGTGAATGATTTTATTTTGACATATTTTGGCTTAATTCTGGTAAATGCAGAATAATAGAAGAATCAGAATCATCAGCAACGAAATTGCTTATATTTATTATTATGTGTATGAGAGCTAAGAATAATCTCTGCAATGTATAGTACGAAACCAATGACACTACAGCCAAGAAAAACATCAAAAGTATTTGGAGAAATTTTAATAAATAATTGTAAATGTATTAAATTTAATAAACATGGTTGAATTACTTCCAGTGTTATTGGACCTCCTGCCGCAGGCCATGTCTTAGATACTATCTACCAATGTATTTTCTTCCATGCAGTTCATGCTTATATTGCGGGACAAAAACCTCCTACCCATAGTCAATTGTTGATTATTTTAATGTATAATTTATTGTATAATTTAGTTTAAAAACATTTAACACATTCAGACCATTTATTTGTCTGATGATTCGATATCCATTTTTTGGAAGAGCTACTACCTAAGCTTCCATTTCTCAATAACGAACACTAACTACAAAAATACAGAAAACATATGAAAAATGGTTATGAAGCTATGTTGAATACGTACTATTATCGTATGGGTAGCTTGTATCCGTTACCAAAAGCCATGATGAAGCTGTGCCTGAGCCTGAAGGTTGGCCACCCGCGGCACTGCATCGCAGATAGGGTTGCTTGCTCTGCAGGGGCCAGTGGGATTCGCGTGCCCCTTTTGGAGTCATTTCCCCCGGTTTCCTTTCCTGGAAGCATCTCTGTGCACCCTTAATGTCCCCAAATTCTTTTTGGCACCTTCTCCTTCCCCGACCTGACACGCCTCAATACGTCACAATCAAAACGCCACGCCCCTTCTTGAATCTCCCTGCTACTATCCTTCCCCGGGGCGATTCTCTGCACGCCCCCACTGCCCTACAATGACCTAACATTAATTTCCTGCCATGCTACACCTCTCTCGCCCCGACACTTACAAGCCCGTCCTTCTTTGACGCCCTGCTATGCCCCACAAGGCTACGCCCCTGCACTTCAACTCACTTCGGCCAAACCCGCTGGGCATCAGCCCACTACGCCCTCACCCTCAAGGGCCCTTTCCGCTTTATTTCCGCTACGCCCCTGCTCCGTTACGCCCATCCCCTCTAGGCCCCAGCCCGCTACGCCCTTACCCACTAAGCCACAGCCCGCAACGCCCACAGTCATGCAATTGGATCAGAATGGCAACGTAGCTGCATCAAACATTTGGTGCACTTCTCTCGACTAGACATCTGCTGTTTTTATTTTGCGGAGAGACGAAAATGATTCATGGCGATTCCTCTAATTCCCTGCCCGTTATAATCTTGCCCACTACGCCCCTACCCACTGCACCTCAACTCGCTACGGCCCTGACTGTAACGCCCCTATCCCCTAGATTCCTGCCCACTATTCCCCCGCCCACAAAGTCACTGTGCAAGACACCCACATTCATGCATTTGGATCAGAATGGCAACTTGGCTACTTCAAACATTTGGTACACTTTTCTGAACTACATATCTGCTGTTTTATATTGCGGAGATATGAAAATGATATAAGTTCATTCCGCTAAATCCCCACCCGTTATGCTCTTGCCCGCCACGCCTCTACCCGCTACGCCCCTTCCCTGTTATGCTCCTGGCCCGCTACACCCCTATCACACTACGTCCCTGCCCCGCCACGCACTAGACCGCCAAGCCAGTCCCGCTACGTCATACCTCGCCACACTCTCCCAGCACCCCATCCAACGCAAGCTCCTCCTACCCATTCCCCCTTCCACCTCCCTGTCTCCTTCCCCGCTCCGCATGCGGCGACGGCGGCGCCCCCGACTCCCCGTGCGCGGAAATCAGCTCACGTCTGCCCGTCGCCGGCGGAGGAGGAGAGAGATTTTGTTTTGATGTGGTTGGCGGCAGGCGAGCCGCGCTGGATGCGGCCCGAAGTGCTGCTGCGGATCGGATGCGGCGAGGCGGAGAAAGAGCTTCGGCGGATACGAGACCAGAAGTGCGTTTTATTGCGTTACGACGCACGGCGCGTTTATTGCGTTGCTGTTTAGATTATGGATTCCTAAATATTGTGTGGGATATGTTCGGGTTTTCGGGACTCTTCTCGCAGCTCGACTCCAGGGTCTCTGGGGAATAAGATGAAATCAATTGGACGTGTTTGTATTTACTAGGCTGTCCGGGTGACGCCGCGTCCATGGCGAAGGTGCCGACGTTTCGGTCGCCATTCTACGACCTTCCTCAGGGCGTAATGCGTCGGTACCTTCGCCATGGACGCGGCGTCACCCGGACAGCCTAGTAAATACTGACTCCGGCCGCGGAAGCCTACGCTCTCAATTCGACGTGTTCTTGGCGTTGGTGTGGGCTAGAAGCCTGTCGAAAATACATGAAAACCATTCTAACATTCATGTATTGGATCAGAATGGTAACTCGGATGCTTCAAACATTAGATGCATTTCTCTCGACTAGATATCCGCTGATTTTATTGGGCGGGGAAATGAAAAATATTATTCATGGTCATTCCATAAAATTCAACATGAATTGTTAAAGTGTATTACTCCAGTGAAATTTAGTTGGAAAATTTCCGCCGGGGATATTTGCAAGCTTCTTCAAAAGCTTCCCGAGGTGAACATATTCAGAAGTTACTTGATTTCTCTACTTCTTCAATAGTTAAACAAAATTGTGGGTCAGGACAAATTACCGAAAACCTCACCAACTTCCTGAAAAGCTTAATATTACTTATGGGACAAGGATTTTGAACATTTTATTTATTATGCGGTACGTACAGAGGTGGCCAAATTATTAGACTAAATACTTTTCTTTGACTGAACAGGCTACACGTCCGGAAAGGCAACTAAAAACGGTAATGGTTTGAAGTGTCTTGGTCTGTGAAGGGTACGGGAAATATACATATTTAATCGTGTAATGAGGTATGACCAACATCTACAGATTCTAAAGAACCAAATGTTTCCTCCAGGTGAGAGTGGAGTGAAACAGTCCATGCATATTCAGCATGCCACATAGGAAGGAAAGTTGGAAAATATCTTCTAGACATTGATCAGCCTGTGATCGAATGAATCGAGAAAAGTGGATTAAAAATTCATATCCAACACGGCTTAATTAGGAATAAAGGTACGTTTATAAATCATTAGAAACCTGTACATACAGTTTATTAGGAAGATCTACTGTCACAAGTACTTTGTAAACAAACAAACAACAATAATTCTAATACAATAATTTTGCCAAATCTGTAATGTCACTTCGACTTCATCCTCTGCCCCAGTAACATTTTTTTCGCGGCAAAATTGAAACAAAAGCTGACAGGTAAAGGTTTCAAAAATAACAGCATTTCCATTTCTAACATCAAGCATGTCATGTCGTTGAATGGCTCCTATTCCATTGACACGTTCAATGTCTACGTCTTAATAAAAGTCCATTTAGCTACAATATTTCAAATTAGCTTATAGATTTCCGACAAGGAAAAAAAGTCCCGCCCTCTTAGAATAAACACGGGACACGAGCGCGAGCAGCCCCGCTATTAGCCAGCAGTTTCTTCCATGGTCGAGTAACGCGATCAGGCGAGTGGAACCGAAGCGGACCATGTGCGGGGCGGAGCACTGCGTTGCCAGTAAATAGCGAGTGCACACACGGCGTGACGCGGGGCGGGGGGGGGGGCGGGGGAGAGGCAGCCCGGGCGCGGGGCTGTGTTTACCTGCCGGCTGCGCGTGCGTTTGCTGATGTCTAAATGATGCGCTAAATAGACTGCGACGGACGGGCGGGGGCGGGGACGGGCGGGGAGGGAAGACGGGGAGGGGAGGGGAGGAGAGAGGCGTTGCTGTTTCCGCGCCGCCGATTCAGTGCTGCGTGGCTGTACAAGGTAGTGGCGGTGAACGTGAGGAGGAGAAGGAGGGGGAGGATACGTAGATGCGTGGATTACCGAATATTGGGTAGTATGGGAGGAAAAGGTTTCGTGGAGGAAGAGACAGCGAATGCCATCAAGTATAAAGGAGTGATAGGAAACTGGAGAAGTGATGAATGGGTGATGAATGCATCTGAGTAGAGGCAAGGCTCAATAAGTGTGGGAAGTGTAAGTACAAATTTACACAGCTGTTGCAATTAGAATACAAATGAGATGGAGGTGGATGTGAATTGATGTGTGGGGTGCTGCGTGGGACGCTGCATGGGGTGTTGCGTGGGGTGCATTTCGGAGTGCTCCGTGGGGTGCTGCGTGGGGTGCATGTAGGGTACAGCGTGGGGCGCTGCGTGGAGTGCTGCGTGAGGAGTTGGGAGGGGTGCTGCATGGGGTGCTGCGTAGGGTGCAGCGTGGGGTGCTGCGTGGGGTGCTGCGTGGGGTGCTGGGAGGGGTGCTGCGTGGGGTGCTGGGAGGGGTGCTGCGTGGGGTGCTGGGAGGGGTGCTGCGTGGGATGCAGCGTGGGATGCAGCGTGGGGTGCAGCGTGGGGTGCAGCGTGGGGTGCAGCGTGGGGTGCAGCGTGGGGTGCAGCGTGGGGTGCAGCGTGGGGTGCAGCGTGGGGTGCAGCGTGGGGTGCAGCGTGGGGTGCAGCGTGGGGTGCAGCGTGGGGTGCAGCGTGGGGTGCAGCGTGGGGTGCTCTGCGGATTGCAGGGTTTCTCGGTGGTTGATATATACGATGCTTGGGAGTGTAGTGCTGAGTAGTACGCTCTCAGGAAGGCCACAACGTGTTGGCCAAAACGTCAGCCACCACGACAGAGATGCGGTTCGTCTCGGATAGCCTAGACAATACAAACTCCGACCGTGGAAGCAATCGTTCGATATAGTCTCCTCGACCTCCCAAAGCATTATTCAGGTTTATTTAGAGTCTTCTATCATAATACCCTATTGCTAGGGGAGGAGAACTGACAACGGTAAAATGCTACGTTACACTAAGTGATAACGGATAGTTTGGAAAAGATCCAATCAATCCACTTAACAGAACCCTACAACCATGCCTAAACGGGTCTCGAAACATTGACCCACCGAACCGAGCTCTCCATGGCACTCACGCCATAACAGCCTCCTCCCGGCCGGCTTTGACAGTCATTTTATTTTACTAAAGGATTTCCTAGAACCTAATCAATGGAGCTTAATTACTCACGAAACAACTGGAATGACAAGTGCATATCAGAACTTTGTCTGAAACGCTAATGAATTGGTTGCTACTGAATATAACACAGAACTATATGACTAATTTACAAAGTGCGTAGAAATTGGAAGAAAATCATGCAATCACCGGGGTTGAGAGAAGTGCCTATGATTTCGTTAGATACTCAGGAAGTTGGAGGGGGAGGGGGCAGGAGAATCTCAATATACTCCAAAAGTTTAGATTTCGACTGAAACATTATCATCAATATGGTAATATTATTTGATTGTGTTACTCCGTTTATTGTAATATAGTGTCTACCAACTGAATTCTCATAAAAAGTGCCACTATCTACAACACAACAGTAGTCATTTGATAGCAAGGCCACGAAGAAGACGTCTCTCGCTATTAAATAGTTCCTTATCATGCGTTGCATTATGTAAAGCAACATTTTTTTATTTCTGGTGTGTAAAGAACTATTGTAATATATCCCTGAATACAAGTATTGTCTTATCTATTACAGAATTCTATTTTATATGATGTTGTGCAGTGTACGTGCTTCTTTCTGGAAAATCATTTTGTGTGGTTTTGTTTCACAGTATATTTGCTTCTTCAGGCCACCAGTAATATTACGCAATATATGCCGTGGACCTTTTCCCTCTGTGAATAAGAACGTTTCTAATTGGCTACAGGATACTCTGATTTCTACCCCGGTGCATAGCCCAAACTCCCAGCGCGCTGTCTTCACTCCAGGTCATTACTAAGACATCCGAAGACACCACGAGCCTTCCCTCAATCTTGGCTGAAAAGTCGACATTCGGGCGCGGGGAGAAGGAGAGGGGAGGGGAGCTCGAAAGTCGATACTTCCTTGGCAACATAGTTGCGGCAGACGCTGACGACTTCGCGACAGCGCAGACGGAGCGGGAGGGGTGGGTGGCGCTGAAGAGGGGCAGTGGAACGGGATGGGGCGGGTGGGACGTGGTGGGGTGCAGCGTGACGGTTGGGATGGGATGGTGTGGGAGAGACACGTCAGGACAGTGTTATGCAAGGCAGGCTAGGACAGGACAAGAACACAGGACAGGCAGAACACAGGACAGAACACGGGTGAGAACACGGGTGAGAACACGGGTGAGAACACGGGTGAGAACACGGGTGAGAACACGGGTGAGAACACGGGTGAGAACACGGGTGAGAACACGGGTGAGAACACGGGTGAGAACACGGGTGAGAACACGGGTGAGAACACGGGTGAGAACACGGGTGAGAACACGGGTGAGAACACGGGTGAGAACACGGGATGGAACACGGGATGGAACACGGGATGGAACACGGGATGGAACACGGGATGGAACACGGGATGGAACACGGGATGGAACACGGGATGGAACACGGGATGGAACACGGGATGGAACACGGGATGGAACACGGGATGGAACACGGGATGGAACACGGGATGGAACACGGGATGGAACACGGGATGGAACACGGGATGGAACACGGGATGGAACACGGGATGGAACACGGGATGGAACACGGGATGGAACACGGGATGGAACACGGGATGGAACACGGGATGGAACACGGGATGGAACACGGGATGGAACACGGGATGGAACACGGGATGGAACACGGGATGGAACACGGGATGGAACACGGGATGGAACACGGGATGGAACACGGGATGGAACACGGGATGGAACACGGGATGGAACACGGGATGGAACACGGGATGGAACACGGGATGGAACACGGGATGGAACATGGGATGGAACACGGGATGGAACACGGGATGGAACACGGGATGGAACACGGGATGGAACACGGGATGGAACACGGGATGGAACACGGGATGGAACACGGGATGGAACACGGGATGGAACACGGGATGGAACACGGGATGGAACACGGGATGGAACACGGGATGGAACACAGGATGGAACACAGGACAGAACAGAGTAGGGCAGGATAGGTACAGGGGGAAAGGACTGGAAGGGCATGAAAAGTGCAGGGTGTGGCGGGACGGGGAAGGACGGGGCGGCTCGGGACGAAGCGAGAAGGGGTGAGGCGGGATGAGAGGGTCCGGGTGTGGCGCAGGCGTCGTCGGATGCAGCCACATGCTCCCCGCATGCCTGGGCTGGGGCTGGGCCAAGGGGCGTGGCGCAGCGCTCCCGCCTGTCACCGCGGCCTCCGCAGACGCTCGTTTGCGCCGCGGCGTGGGCGGATGCGCCCCTTGCGCTTCGCGTGAATCACCCTCGCGCCCTTCGCCCTCCGCCCTCGCACACTGCGCCCGAACAGATACAAGAAAGACCAAGCATTGAATCAGCCCTTCAAGCTTTCCTTCTTTTTCTTTTGTCCCCTCCACAGTAACCCTGTGAAGGAGGGGAATTTATTAACATAAATATTTTTAGATTACGCTGCTGCCTTGCGGCTTAAGCAGCTACAGGCGGTGCTTTTTCTTACAACTAACTTACAATCTAGACTTAAAGTTTATCTTAATTGCACTTTGGCATTTCTAACTTACACTAAAATCATTATTGTAATTCTATTTATTTATTCTATGTAAATTGTTTGTATCTATTGGAACATTATATTTTATTTTTTTTCTACATTCACACATCATTCATACTATTTTCATTATATACATAACCATTCATTCTTCCCATTCATTCAAGCTTTCCATACATTTCACACAATTTCTTGTACTTTTATAAAAGTAAATTAATTTTAACGAAAGACTGTCCAACAGTTTTAGACAACTTGACAATTGGTAGAATAGTGTTGGTAGAGGGGAGCATTAGTATTCACGGTATGTGTTGGTGTAGCGAAGGTGTACTTATGTTCCTCACATCCCATCTTCAAGAAAATGAGTCTGTTTATTTATTTCCGTGTTTACTCTTCTGGCTGTTGCAAGCCCAGATGATGAAAATTCATTTTCCGAACCGTTGGCAAGCAACCACTTGCTAAACTATTTGCTACTACTGGCCAAGCTCCCTAACCTGACTTTAGTATAATATTTCTAGTCCTTAAGGATTCTCCATGAATACATGCATTTTCTTTTTTATTTCCGGGGCTTTTTTCTAGTTTCATGGGATGCCGATTTTGACTATCCGCGTCGGATACCTTTCACGCTTCTAATGGGAACTTATATGAAACTTTTTTTTACACTAGACACACTTGCGGTCTCCTCGGCCTATGGTCAGCAGACTCATAAGGCCGTCCGCGACAACATACAAACTACATGAAAGACAAGAGACCAACAACCATGCCCAGGAGGGCGACACTCGAACCCGCGTTCCTTCAGACAGAGGCGCTGAATCGGCACACTCTCTAGCCTCCTCGACCATCGAGGGTGGCATGCAATACATTTACCTGAAATACAGTAGTCTCCAAAAACCTTAATAAAACCGGCAGCCTGTCTATCCTCCCTTGTGACCGCAGTTGTGCTTCTGGGCGTGTGGCCCACTGTGCTCCGCCCCTCGCCCCGCGCCCCGCGCCACCCCCCCCCCCCCACGCCCCTCGCTGGCGCGCAGCTGGGCGCCGGGGAGGGTGCTTGCGAGGGCGAGGCGAGGGCCTCCCGCTTCTTGCCCGCGCGGAGGGGCGCGCGTCGCCCGATGATCCGGCGAAACAGATGTACGTGACGCGGGGACACGCGCGGGCATCAACTTAGTCACTGCTCGAGCAGGTCATAAAGAAACAATTCCCGCCAGCTGGATCGATTCCGATGGATATGTTATGGCGGTTGACGTCATGCCATCCGAGCTCCCGTTTATTGGGGAGCGCGAGGGCGATTACGGGGCCCGTTTGCCCTAAATGCCCCTGTTTTGACAATGAGGTATTATGGGGTGTAATAAAGGATAATTAATCCTTTTAGAAATTGAATGGGGAAGGTGTAGCAATCAGCCTGGATCCACAATTTATTTCTTTATTACGCTGTGTGATGAGCGGTGTTGTATGTAGTGATGAAAGTGCTCTGTGAAATCCTAGCTACTACCTCAGACTTCTCAATTTACTTCTGGGGCTCAGTCATATTTTGTGTTCAATATCTTGACTCCGAGAGTATTTGATTTGATTTTTATTCTGATGATGCGCTTGGTTTCCACTTCGTAGAATTTAGCCACTTTTAGCAGAAGTCGCTTTACATTTGGTAGAATTACATTTTACATGCCATCATTCGTGTAAAAGTAAGCGTTCTTGTTGATAAGTGACGATTGTTACACAAAATTATTTGTGACCAAAAGGAACGTGTAAGAAAAGAGAAAAATTTAAGGAAGTTGCTGCATATGTTATGATTCCATTCACGGTCTTTTTTCAATTTCCTCTCGTCACCATCAGTACAATTCTACAGCTAACAATTTTATAGCAACTATAAGGAAAGCGGCAACAAATAATATCGTCTGAAAACAGATGTTCGCGCAGAGACGCAATGTCGAAGATACGCCCAAAAAAGTATAGACATGACTTATGATCTGTAAGTAGTAAGTAAATATTATTATAATGCCCCAGGATGGTAAAAGTGGTGAGAGATATGCTTAAAACCTGTGGGTCCTGCAGTGCCTGAGGGGACGTCGTTGTTGGAAGCAGAGAGGCCGACAATGTTCGTAAGAATGAAACTGACTAAGTGACTGGAATTACTGGGTGTACGGCAATAATTAAATGAAAGGAAATAGCTAACTACAATGATGATAGTGCGGCGGAGACATCGGCGGAAAAAATCAACGACGATGGTGTCAACAACATATACTATAACAATAAAACGACAACAGTCATTGCCATTTGCATGGCAGCAAGAGAATGAGACTATGAGGCAAAGTGATGTTGAGGCGAGTACGCAATGTGAGATAGCGCTGAAACAGCGATCATATGAGCGAATATAGTGATGTGTCGGGGAAGCAGTGATGCACGAGGTAATGGGGGTTGGAGTGATAAGGTTATAATGAAGTTATACCGCAGCGCGATGATGCAAATAGACTGCGGTGTGGTGAGATACGGTTTGCGACATTAGATTGACGGCGTAAAGTTGAAAGATTATGGAGAGAAGTGGCTGAAAGAAGGCTGTGATGAATGATATTTGGTGAAATTGTAGAAGCTGTGCAACGATGAAGTTATGAGGGTGGACAATGGGGTGATAAAGTGAATAATTAATGAGGAAATGAAGTGATCAGGGAAAGAAACTAAGACATCGTGAAGCGATCAGGAAATGAGACGAAGGAATTGTAAGTTAGCAACGCGATGAAGCAATTGGAGAGTAGTGGGTTGAGACTCCGTTGAGATTATGCTTGCGGCATTGGTTTGGCGTAAAACAGAAAGATAATGGGAATTTAAAGCCCAAAAAATGATATAATAAGACAATGATGAGGCAATATGATGAAACAGACAATGGTATGTTGCGATCGAGATAAGGTTTGCAGCGTTGATTTGCCAGCGTAAATCAGACATTGGGAAGTTGATGTCCAGAGAATATGATGCAATGAGACGTGATGTGCCAACGTGATGAAGCAATTAGACAATATTGTGTAGTGTCTGAGACACGGAGTGTAGCGTTGGTTTGCCAGCGTAAAGCAGGCATTGGGAAGTTGAACTTTAGAGAATTTGATATAATAAGGAGGTGCCGAGGCAACGTGATTAAGCAAGCACAATGTATTGAATCCGAGACACTATTTGCAGCGTTAGTTTGACTACTTAAAGCAGAAAGATAATGATAATTTGATGCTCAGAGATTGTGATAGAAAGGAACGTTGATGTGGAAATGTTAAAAAGGAATTAGACAATGTTGTGTTGAGAACGAGATACGATTGTTAACGTTGGTTTGACAACGTATAGCAGAACGTTAATGGGAAGATGAGAATATACAACGAGTCGGTGATGTGGCAACGTGATGAAGGAATTAGACAATGCTGAATTGAAACCAAGAAACGGTTTGCAGCGTTCGTCTGACCGCGTAAAGCAGAAAGATAATGATAATTTGAGGCTCAGAGATTGTGATAGAAAGGGAAGGTGATGTGGAAACGTTAAAAAGGAATTAGACAATGTTGTGTTGAGAACGAGATACGATTGTTAACGTTGGTTTGACAACGTAAAGCAGAACGGTAATGGGATGTTGAAAATATATAACGAGACAGTGGTATATGAAGTCGTATGCTCCCATACCACCCCTGAGGAAGACCACGACAAGATGGTCGAAACGTCGGCAACACAGCCTTCGACGCGGCGTCACCCAGCCCAGATCACGCACGAGACAGTGGTGTAGCAACGTGATGCAATTTGAATGCATGCTGAATTGAAACCAAGAAACGGTTTGCAGCGTTGGTGTGACGGCGTAAAGCAGAAATATAATGGCGAGTTGAAACCCAGGAAACGTGATCCGATGACGTGATGAGGCAGTGAGGCGCGCAATAGCAGTGGGGGAAGGGGGATGAGTAGATGGGGGAGGAGGGAGCACGTCCTCCTCTCTCGCCGCCCGTATTTGCTCGCGCTTCTCAGCGGCGCACTCAATCGGCTAAATATTTATTTATTAGCTTTCCCCGCGGCTGCGCTTCAAGTGTATTTTCTTTGCCGGCGCGCGTGATTGTATAATCCGCGAGATTAAACGGGGAAATCGATTGCCGGCGCGGAGCCGCGGACGAGGACCATCGCTTGGATGAAGAGGCGCGCACACAGCCGACGACGTCGAAGCTGCTAGAGCGTGCGTTGCTCCTCACTCTATTATCATTAGTTTCCGCGAAATATGCTCGATTTTTGTATGATTGATAAGTGATTCGTGAGTTTGTCGGGCGCGTCACAGGATGAGATCATGCGTCCCGTAGGTGTAGTGTATGTTTTTGCCTCGGGAGGTGGTGGTGATCTTCATCTGCTGTATGTGTGAGATCCGGCACCAACCTACTTGTAGACTAACGGGGTTTACCCCAACCAGGTATCTCCCACCAGCGGGGCACCGTCCCAGCTACGCTCTAAACTCCCGACCAGACACCCAGCATGTGTGGTACTGTAGTGCATTTTGTGTGTGTAAGTAAGGCGTGAGAACAGGACATGGAAGAGGAAGGAAAAATCGGAAACAGCAGCTAAATGCGACCTAGCTGACAAGTTATTGTCGAAAACCCTGCTGCCGTCGGGACATGAACCTAGGACCTCCTGTTCAGAGGCACTGCAGTTACATCAGTTGATGCTGTGAGCCACCTCACTCGGTAATAAGTTCGAAATATTACCAACGCCTGGAAAGGCAGCCCAACCAACTAGCCTCTTCTATTGTAACCGAGAAATACCTCGCCTCAGTTGATTTTTCTTTCATCATTACCCATAACACTTTGATACATGACGTGCGCCAAAACTAGTTCCATCGTTTATTATAGTATTGTTTTTCTTTTACATTGTTTTTTCTTATAGATATTATATAGTTTAGATCTTATAGATATTCTTATAGAACAATTGGATGATTTACTAAAAGCCACAGTTCATTTTATATAGTAAATTTCTTTTTACAGGGCACAGAGGAGGACCAAATAAAAGAATGTTAACCTATTTACCGACAGTGAAAGTATAAGAATAAGATGAAGAAGAGAGATTCCACAAGCCACTATGTCTTATTGGAACGATGTGTACTGTCTTTCTCGAAGTACATAGCGCAGTAATGAGACGATGGGCACATTACTGTACCGTTCGAAGCGAGGAAATGAGACATGTTACCCCGCGCATTCTTGGATATTCTTCGAGTCCTGTTGTAGGAATGTTGTCGAGTTCATAGAATGTTTGTTATCAGTGTAGTTGTTCGATTGCTAAATATACTATTTCATTATTTTCCTTGTTTGCCCATCCGCCTGCGTAGCAATTGCTTCAGTAGTGCCGCAGATCCCCTCATGAGCCTACATTATTATTAGCGAGGTAAACGCTTGCGCCATTATCGTAACCGTGGTCATAATTGTCGTAGCCGCTAGTGCCATCACCGTCACCACGGTCGTGTCCAAGCTCATCACTTGCAGTATTGTGATTGTGATCCTCCGTGGAAGTGTTCGTCTGCTTTGATTGTCGTCGCTATGGACACCTCCCACCCCCGTCTCGTCCCAACGCCGACTGCCTCTGGCGCGATGACAAACGCCTTGGGCGGATTAAGGGGCATGCGCCCGGCACGGAGCGACGGCGGCCGCAGCGCCCGCCCGCCCGTCCGGCCGCGCCCCCTGGCCCTGTCGGCCTATTATCCCCCCCGACAGGGGTCTACTCCATCATGTATGATCCCTAGCCACGCACAAAGGGGCTCGCGCGGGCACCCCCCCTCCCTCCCTCTCTCTCTCTCTCTCTCTCTCTCTCTCTCTCTCACCGCCCCCCTTGCCAGCCCTCCCCCTTCGAAGCCGCCCCAGAGGGTGGCCAGGCGAGACGGCGGGCGAGGGGGCGCGGGCAGCAAGCGCCCCCCTCAGTCGCCGGGATAAATCGACCAAATTGCTCCTTCCACAACCGCCGGTGGCAGCGGCGGCGGCGGTAGCGGTGGCGGCCCTGCGGCCTCGGCGTTTCTCAACTTTTTCATCTCACGCCTCCCCTGCTCCACGGCTTCCTCCCCCTCTCGGCGCCAGCCGTCCTGCGCCCCTTCCCTCCCCTCCCCTCCCCCAACCCCCTCCCGGCCCGCCGCAATTTGAGCGCCGTACGAAATATGATGCGGGCCGCGGGCCTGCGGGGCCCGCGATGTGGCGCCAGCGCAGAGGAGCGAGTTGCGGGTTGGGGGATGAGGGGTTGAGGGGGTGGGGGGATGGGAAGGGGTTGGGCGGCGAGGCGAGGATTACTGTACTTAGTGGCGCCGCCAAATAAATTGGGGACAGGGGAAAGCGTTTAGGGCGGATGGGCGGCGTGCGATGGGAATCCTTCCGGCGGCCGGCAGGTGGCCCCCGGGGCCCGTGCCCCCGCCCCCCTCCCGCCCCTCCTTAGCGCGCTGAGTAATTTTACGGCATTAACACGTCTGCTCGCGGGCGCTCGATAACTCCTTTCCGCGCGGTGGCGCTGCTCGGATTACTTGGAGGGGCGCGCCCGTCGGGCCATATTTTTCCAAACGTGCTTCCAGACTGGCGTCGAACAGAGTAACGCTTTTTCTCTATCTTTACGAATTTCAGTTTTTTTATTCAAATTGATTTTTGTTTTATTTGTATGTTTGCCGCCTATTGGCATTCTAATACTATTACCGACTCAGGGTATTAACTAATGTCATTGCAGTGCCTCTGACCGGAAGGTCCTAGGGCTCGAGTCCCATCAGTGGCGCATTTTTGACAATGGCTATACATCTACGTCAAATTCAGCCTATGTCTGGGGGAGAATTCTAGCGGCCGGCTGCTCTGATCGGTAGTTTTCCCTGATTTCTTCTATCAAAACCAAGTGAATGCCGGCGCACTTCTGTAACACACGGGCTACGGACTTCGCATGATCTTCCCTTCATATCCCTTGCTGTATCCTCTTGACGTATTCACACACATTCTGCACTACCGCAGAACTTGAGAACCTAGAGCTTGAGCTGTCTGCGCGGTGTCCCGTTTTGGGGAGATACTTGGAGGCGGGAAATCGCCGCATGCCGACATGTAGGTTAGCGGCGGATCTCACCATCCAGCGGGGAGAGAACACCGCCCCCGCCGGTAAGAAAAAAAATGCGCAACACTTACGGTCCTTACGGTGACCGTAGTAGTTGACGCAACTGCAAACAGGAAATAATCATTCGTACACTATTGATAAATCGGTACTTGAGTAATCCTCAGAAAATAAGTTTTGTTTAGCACTCCCTTTTTAATAAACAGAAAGTGATTGCATATTACTTCATAAATGTGAATATTTGATGTTTCTTCCCTTTGGAAAAGAGTTTTCAAAAATGTGTCAAGGAATACTGTAGATTACTATAAATTTATTTTAAAATGTAATGCAGGCTAAAAGCAAAACAAATGTATTTATCAACTTGCGATTTAGAATCCAATTTTTTAGAGTAGCCCATGTTATATGGGTTAAATTTGAAATTATATTCCAGATGCAATACTCTTTGCTACATTTCGTACTTTATATTGCTCATTTTCCTCTATATCAAAAACAAAACAAAGCAACGTTAACAACAAAAAACAACAACAGATTGTTCACTCTCCTGTATTGTAACCAGAAGAAAGCTAAACGTTCTCAATTTTCTTTTTCTAAACAATTGCAGTGTGAAAGTATGGAATTTATTATCTTCGAATAGCTGAGACGTTGGCTACAAACAATCAAGATGCAGAGTCACTCTGAATAGGGGATTTTGTAGGGTATCGTTACCAAGAGAGTCATAGGAGTTAGATCGCCTTCTGATAATAATAATAATAATAATAATATTAATAATAATAATGAAAATACTAATGAAAGCATTTAATACATAGGGTAGAATACAAGGGTAGAGTGTTTACGAGTGTTCGCATTGCGTAACAGTCATCAGGTCCATGGATCCACGTCACTAAGCTCCAAGAACTGCACGCCCTTATCCCTCCGGATACCCATACGTACATTATGTGAGTCAGCCTTTTCCTTCTTTAAACTACCCTTAACATATTCACAACTCAGTGAAGGGTCTGCGACTACATAAATTCTTCACGCCTCTGGGTGCAGATCCGGCTGGTCACGGAACAGAAAATTCCGCAGAGACGAGGCCAGCGGCAGTGGAGATCCTATGCACAGATTCCACCAAATACAACTTCCGTCGCAATTAGTCTTACTATTCTTCTACTATGAACATACTGGGAGAGCGCTCTTTGGAAAATAACACTCGCTGCAATACATCACACGGCGCTTTGTGGCGCAGGCTGGCGGAAAATGAATGTCCAGCGTTGCGTAAGAGCGACAAAGAGAACGGTGGAAAATGAAAAAAAAAAGCAGCTAAAGACCATTTCATTTTTCTCTACAATTACGCAAATAGAAGTCGACATTACGCTCGGTGGGAATGTGTTGCTCCGGGGAGTTTTTAATGTTCTTTTCCCGGAAAGAGGGGATTCGATCTCTTGGTCTGTGGATGCTTTTGCTTCGTGCGGTTGTTAGGTAAGAATGCCTCGGCTAGTGAATAACAACTGCGAGTATGAAATGCACTACAGCTATGATGCAAGGTTATGTGCATCGTGTTTCCAGAAAAAAATATTACTTTTGTTTTGTTACTCGGTAAATGGAGACACGTTTTAAGAAACTGGCGAAGAAAATAACTTCCTGCAAAAATAGGGAATTATTTAATTTGTATGTGTAATGTTTTGTTGATCAACCTTGATCAAGTTTACTGTTGTCTCACTGTGCAGATGTAAATATTGGAATTTTTGAAGGAAGATAAAAAAAGACAACAGGAATTCAAAATATGGATTAGGAAGTACATTTACCATTAGGATTAAAGGGAAAGGAAACACGAACAGGCATCACAGAAGTGTAAGAGCACAAAAATGACGTCATACCTGATTAAAGTCAGGAAAGAAAATGAAGATATTCTTCGATCATGTAGTACTGCTCATGTTGCTCTTAATATATAGAGTAGAATTTGAAGGAAGGATTGTTTGTCAAAGAAATAAGTCATACCAAGACAACGTAAGAAAATAAGCGGCAACGAGATAGTAAAAATATGTCTGAAAATTATATTACTTTCAGGAGAAAGAGAAGTAAAGTGGTTACTATTATTATATACGGCGAGGGAAAAAGTTTCTTAAATTTTTGAATTTGCTTCAATAATGAATGTCTAGTTGCTAAACTTCCATTAAATTTGACTTGATAGTTTGCTAGTGAACTAACACGTTAAATGAAGTAACACGTTAGATGAAGTGACACATATTTTGAAAGTACATTGTCTGATTTGATTGAAAAGAAATGTAATTAAAAGGCACCTCGTCTAACATGCAAATTCTAATTAACTTTTATTCTTACTTTTTTAACACCGAGGAAATCCAGATGTAAATTTCTAACAGCGGAGATACTAAATTCTGCAAACCTCGGCGCAGTTTGCAGAAAAATTAAATGTGAAGTACGAAAATGCCGGAAGGCATCCCAGCCATACTGCGTAACATAGCGCAAATAATAATTACCGCTTCCCTTCGTAGCCATAAAAACACTGGGATCGAAAAAAACTCATTAAATGAAATTTTAATAACATAATTTCAAGTATCATATTGTGCACAAATTTAAAATGTTTCTATTTTTCAGAAATAAACGAGATGTGCATCGCAGTAAAATTGTGGCTAATTTGTTTTCCGAAATCATTTACGTTGTAACGCGTAAAACACATTCAAATAATGATTTCAGGGTAGATTAACATGTTAACGTTACGTGCACAAATCATTCTGCAGCCATTTTCAAGAATCTCACACACCCAGATATATAATACAGTGTGCAATACGAAGGAGTGGCTTGTAATTTTCGAACTTTTTCCTATTATCTTATCATTAAGAGCAAATTGAAAAGTATAATGAACTATGACCAACACAAAATAAAATAGTACTAACATCATGCAATGGCTTGTTATCATATAAATATTAGTACGTTAAATCATCACCTTCAGAGATTTGAAAATTCCACACAAAATGTTTATCTATATTCGATTCTAATATGATATCATAAGAATTTAAAAATAGGCGTGAATTGGTAGATCGCGCTTTTTACTTACTTTTTAAAATGAAGATCGCGTTTCTGAAAGACAATCTAGCTTTTTTTATGCACTCGACCTTGAATCATGCATATTGAGAATGAAATGATTTAATAATATTTTGAATAAAGTTGTTTTTTAATCTTAAGATGCACATGCAGAGCCTCCGGAGCTCTAACGTGTTTTATTTCGCTTTTTACTCTGCACAGCTGCGTTTCGTATAATCTTTCTTCTATCTTTCTTTAATTTTATTCACTGTTAATGGGAAAATTCTCATACTTTTTTCACACATACATTTTTTTCTAGTAAATTAAGAAATTCAAAATCATCCCAATGTGTTTTCCCGCGTTTTGCATGGTACGGCTACGTTATGCATGGTTGAATGGTTCCATGGTTGGTAATGGTTCCATTCCTCAACCCCTCCCCCCTCCCGTTCCAGTGCAGTCGGGCAAACTGTCGAGATCAACAAGACGGGGTAGGCCAGGTGTGCCAGTCCTTTAGGACTTGCAAGTTGGGCACTCCTACTTTGGCGACTTCAGAGGTTGCCGGTGTTCATCCACTTAACTCTCATATTAAAACAAAAAAAATTGTATTATTTATGCCCAATAGTATTTTTCTTTCGTTCATTCTGAAGATTTAGTATGAAGTTGAACTAATTTGGTATGCCGTTTCATGTGAGGAACTGGTTGTGAATAGGGCATGCCATCTTGATGCTAAAAGCGTCATGAGGAGACTGCTGCAACAGGTCGCAGAACATCCGATATACCCCGTCTCTTACTCCGTTGTGTCCCGCTCCACGTAGGGGCGTGGCGCGACTGAGAGTCGACAGAAAGATCGGCTGCAGGAAGGTGGACAAGGGGAATGCATAATAGCAGGGGTATCAAATGCCTGGTATAAAATGGTTGGAATGTTGAATGGAGGGATTGGATAGGTATGAGTGTAACGCGGGGATGTGAAATACCGAAAACCTAGAACGGTGGGGAAGTAGAATGTCGGGAGATGAAAGAGTGGAGTTTGGAGGAATAGAATGATGAAGGAGTGTTGGAGATGTGAATGTAACACAGTTACTCTCAGCGCGGGGGGGGGGGGGGTAATGGGTTAGCAAAGAGGAGAACTGACGAGTTGGAAAGGTAATGTGGTGAGATGACAGTAAGGTGGAATGATGAGATGTCGGAATGTTAGGACGTTAGAATACTAGAAAGATGGAATTATAGGGTTAAAGGATGGGATTATAGAACGGTGAGATGGTGGGATGTTGGGATGGCGAAATGGTAGTATGAGAGCCAGGCAAGGCGGTGATAGATTGATTGACTGACATGATTCCGGGCTCGTCAATTTCTAAGTTCCTTAGTTCCGTAAGTATGGTGCATGTATTTCTCGGGATGTGACAGTGATCTTCCCCTAATGGATAGTGAGATCCGGCGCCGACCTACCGTCGGCTAGCGGGGATTTCCCCAACCAGGTATCTCACACCAACGGAGCAAGTTCTAATTTCCCGACCGGTGTTGCGGCATCTGTGGTAGTGTAGGACGGTGAGACAGCGGGATGGCGCCACGGTGGGACATCACCTTGACGAAATGCCGGGACAGCAATCTGACTGGGTGTGGTGAGCTTGGCGAGGGCGTTGAGGGCGATAGCGTGCCCGGGCGGTGAGACGGCGGAGATGGCAACGCGGGCGACGAGGCCAGTGGGAGGGCTGTGGCGGCGAGCGGGGGAGTGGGTTGGTGGGAAGCGCGCAAACGTGATCGCTGCGGTGGAGCGCTCGACGGGAAAGGAGTGGCACAAGGCGGAGGCACGTGCGCGTTATCAGATAGCGTTCGCCCTTTATCTGATTGCCCGCCGCCGCCGCCAGCGAGCTGGGCGGAGGCGTTGAGACGAGTCGCGGGGCGGGGCGGTGCAGTGCGGGGCGGTGCGGGGCGGGGCGGTGCGGGGCGGGGGAGGGGCAGAAAAGGACGGAAAAGGGCGGGGCGGGGCGGAGCGCGAGTGAACGGAAAATCGCATTGCCGGCCACGATTGACTCCGCTAAGAGGCGGAACCTCGCTGTCGGTCGTGAAAGTTGCCGCAGGAACATATGAAATCTCTTCGCAGGATCTGACGAGTTGGACTTGATACAATGGAGGTTGGCGACTGCCAAGTTTTTTCTGCGTCCGGCACAGGTACACGTGAATTATTTTTTTCCACATCTAGTGGAAATGAACTTGGTAATTTTGTATTACTTCAACAAAATGTTCTCGAATGTCGTCTATAAATTCCGTGATTAAGATTATTTTTAGCTGTAACTTCGCACACAAGATAGGAGAAAGGGAGTCTTTTAGTGCTGTACTAAAGAAGGCTCAGATTGGCTCATGCAATTTCGTATCCGAAAATCGATTTTCACGTATGGATGGATGAGTAGATGGAAGAGTCACGCTTAAGTCCGTTAGATTAAAAGATTTTGGGAAAAAAACATGGCAAATATGACAAGGGTAAGATATAGTTCGAAAGGTATAGTTTTCATTTGGAGTAAAGTGTGAGATTTTCACTCAACAATATTTTCACTCAACAAATTTCGTGATTTACATGAAAGTGGGCTCCAGATATTTTATCTGTTTTTATTAACAGGTTTAAAGTGTAAACACTAAAAATAAAATCATAAAATTAATAGACTGAACGATTATCTGCCGTCATATGTTTATTATTTCACTTCAGTAATCGATCTATTGAAAGCATTTGATATCTCTTCGAGAAAACACATGAGTGTAAGGTGGTGGTTGTTGTTGTAGTTTGAAAACGTCACGTCTTTTAAATGACGTCACGCACTTTTTTCAAAAAATCTGAGTAATTTTTGTGGGACAAAGTTTATAGGAAGTCATTTTGCCGTGCATTGCCACCAGTTTTTACTTGTTTTGTTTACGTTTGTACAAAATGTTAACAGAAAAAATGTTCGAAATGAGCCTAATTAAGACTGTCGTGCATGATTAAACAATTTTTTTTAAAATACACCTACATGAAATTTAAGTTAACGAAAATAATACAATGTAATAATCTCCTATGTCTTTCAAAAAGGTCAATTTAATTGAAAAACTCTTAACCGTATAATCCTAACTAAGCAAAATTTGTTAATAACTTTTTTCCTGTGACTACAAAAATAATAATACAGAAATAGTGAGAGTGAACATATTGGAGCAGAGGTAAAGCGAGGAACTGAAATAAGTGGCACAATCTCTTTCTCGTAAAATATAAAAACGTGTTGATTCTGCATTTTATTTATTAGGATGTGGTCTGTTCCCGATTGAATCAAATTTCAACATACAAACATAAATTATTAAAATTGTGTCTCAATTCGTCTGTGTCATTTCAAAACACGGCGTAGTGTCAACAGCATTTTTTTAAAATGCCAAAAAGGTTATTTTTTAGTCTCCTCATTTACTTTGAGATTTAACTTGGGGCTTTGAATTTTATGCATTCATGGTAAAATATATATTCGTAATTTTTGTAGCAATTCAAAGTATAACGTAACAATTTCCTTAACTTTTCGTTGATGTTCAAAGATTTATCACATATCATACCCCCATGAAAATTCTAAGAGTTACACAAATATTTTAAAAGGGTAAAAAGCATTGGAATTATTTTATGTTGTTACTTGCAAATTTTAGAGCACTAAAAGTAACGTAATCAACGAAACCATTTCAGTCCCAGTATGTATTTCATAATTATTAATATTATTCTTGGATGATAATATTAGGTTTAATTATACTAGATGACCTTTGCAAAGGAATTACTAAAATTAATCTAGCCATCCGTTACATGTTCCACATTTATGTTCATATAACATACGGATAGTCTATAAAATCTCCGCAAAAACGTATGAAATGCACCTTAAAGAAGCTTCAACTTTGCAAGAAAATAAATATTGCTCGTTCCTACATGTATTCGTAATTAATCCATCGCCTGGTAAGTTATTTTCGGTTGAAATGATGTTGAATAATAGTTGTACATAATGATGAAAGATGAATAGTAGTAGATACTAGTAGTATGATATTTTTCTCTTATTGAGTAACGTAAGCAATACGTAATCGCCACCAAATTCAATGTGCGTCGTTTGCGTATTGCGAGCATAACCTACCAAGCGATGGATGTCAGAGGACACGAATAATAATGTTTTGTAGCTAAAGCATTACCTTGTAAATAGATAATTGAAAATGCAACTCGTAATCCCTTTCAGACCACTTTGAGCACTAGCGAAACAGGAATTTAATTTCTAAAAATGAGTTTATTTACGAGATGTTGGGTTTGCAATTAATTTAAACTGCAACTAGTGTGTGTTATTACCAAAATTAGTGTGATTTTTTCGAAGAGTCGAGCAACTTTATAACCCTTGAGAATATTATTGTTTCACATTACTTCATAAATGTATTTCTGTTCTTTCGTAGAAAGCAGTGATACTGTCAATTACTATTTCTTCTTCTAACCAGCATTTAAGTTATATTTATTACTTTTTGTCACCTCAGAATTTTTTGTTATTTAAAAATACAGGGGAAGTCGTTTTAGAGATACAATTTTATTCTCAGGAAGTGGAATGAAATACACATTGTAAATAACTAAATTTTACATTGAACAAAATAAAGAGTGATAATTTTGTTTTAAATTCACGGATAAATGAAGTCATCTATTAATGAAATAATGCTTGAATTTAGAAGTAAAAACAAATTTATGGAACTTCATCAAATATATTATTTGAATAATTAAAATGATAAACGTGATAAAATGCATAATACTTTAAAACATTCCCAAAAATTTATAATTTCTCGTCTAACAGCATGAAAGTCCAATACGACACGAATGATAAAAGCAACAACACGAGTCATTGAACATGGTCACAAATTTTGATCAGTCTTTTTAAATATTTTTTCTATTTCATTTATAATTATACAACCTACACATAGAAGAGATTTGGTTTTGTTATAAATTCGCGGATTATAAACCAGAGAAACAAGTTCTCCTGCAGCTACTGTGCGGAACGACCTGCCATCAGCGGCACGTGTGAAACGCAAAAAATCAATTTTGCTTATCACCGGCAGTTCATTTCATTTTTACACAATAACTTGATTACTTTTCAATAAAAATATACGACATCAAGCATGAAATACACAATGGCGTTGTTTTTTAAAACGTGTTTGCCAAGTTATCACGCCAGATGGAGTCAATACCAGTGTATTCGTTACTTTCCATGGCTGCATTGAATTTTGTGCAGGTAAACAATCTGTAGAAAATTAAAAATTAATACCAATACTAATGGAATTGAATGCTTATTTGTTTTACTACACGGTAATGTATGACATTTACTTTGCATCTAGTACAGGAAACGTAAAAATTACAGCGGTAGTGAGCAAAAAAAGTCTCTTTAAAATAGTATTTTTATTAAACTACGTGCGTATTTAAGAGTTATGAAATGAAAAAAGTGAAAAAGACCTTTTGCAGATATTTTACATTAAATCAGGATCTGTTTAGTTAATTATAATAATAATTGTGAGCATTAATGAAGTACATTTAAAAGCAAAAACTAATTAATGTTTAATTTTCAAGAAAGTTCATGAAGAACCCCATAAATATGAGACTGAATTCTCAAGGTTGGTTCTGTGGGTTTAACCTTACTCTAAATCATAGGCTTCTAAGTGTCACATGAACACGCCTCGTACATACTTAATCGAAAACACATTCAAATTGTAAGTTGGTTCCTCCATTTTTTCACGTGTAACATAGTTGTAGTTCTACCAATCATTAGAATTATTAAACGTAATAACAGGTCTTAAACTCTGAAGTATATGATAGGTTGATATTCATAACTTTCCTGTGAATTGTGCTGGTCCACCAGCATGTTATATACACCAGCATGTTTGTAACACCAACACGATCTTCAAAAGTTTAATTCGGATCTAACATCCTGCATTATGACACACTGAGGTGACAAAAGCCATGGGACACCTCTGAATTCCGTGTCGGACCTTCTTTTGCGCGGCGAAGTGCAGCAACTCAAAATGTCGGAAATAAGCTGCAGAAATATTGAGCCATGCAGCATCTATAGTCGTCCACAGTTGCGAAAATGTTGTCGGTGCAGGATTTTGCACACAAACTGACCTCTCGATTATGTCCCATAAATGTTCCATGGCATTAATGTTGAGCGATATGAGAGTCCAGAATCGCTCGAATTGCCAAGAATGTTCTTCAATCTAATTGCGATTAATTGTGGCCCGGTGACATGGCGCACTGTCATCCATAAACAATCCATCGTTGTTTGGATACAAAGTCCACGAAGGGTTGCAAGTGAACTCAAAGAAGCTAAACATATCCATTTCCGGTCAATGATCGGTTCAGTTGGACCAGAGGACCCAGACCATTCACGATTACATAGACACCACCAACGTGCATAGTAACTTGTTGACAACTAGGATCTCTGGCTTCGTGCCACACAAGAACCCTAACATCAGCTCTTACCCACTAAAATCGGGACTCATCTGACCAAGCCACGGTTTTCCAGATGTCTAGGGTCCAATCGACATTGTCACGTAAATTCTCGGCTATCCGGGAGACGCCGCGTCGTTGGCTGGGAGGCCGACGACGCGGCGTCTCCCGGATAGCCGAGAATTGCGTGGATGCTGTTAGCAAAGGCACTCGAGTTGGTCTTTTGCTGCCACAGCCCATTAAACCCAAATTTCGCCGCACTGTCCTAACGGATATGTTTGCAATACGTCCCACATTGATATCTACAGTTATTTTAGACACTGTTTCTTGTCTCTTAGCAGACAGCTCTACGCAAACACCGCTGCTATCGGTTATTATGTGTACGATGTCGGCCACTGTGTTGTCTGTGATGAGACGTTATGCCCAACATTAGGTTTTCTCGAACACACTCTTGTCTGTAGATCTCTGAAAATTGAATTCCCTAACGATTTCCGAAATGGAATGTCCTATGTGTTTAGCTTCAACTATCACTCTGCGTTCAAAGTCTGTTAATTCCCGTTGTGTGGCCGTAATCACATCAAAAACCTTTTCTCGTGAAACACTTAAGTACAAATGAAAGTCCTGCGAAACCATTGCAATTTTAAACCTTTGGTATGTGATACTATTACCATTTGTATATTCGCATATTTCTATCCAATGAATTTTCTCACCTCAGAGTATTGTAGGTTCATTAGTTGATGGTGGTACTGTATTAGTTGATACTTTAGCCATATGTTGGAAAAATAGGGCCAGTAAAAATATTAAAAATATACTGCAACTTTTTTGATCTTCTGGGCAGCGGATTTGCAAGAAAGCATGCACTTTAAGTTGAAGGCATTCAATCATTGCTAGGATTAAGTAATGATAATTACACAAAACAATATTGGAGTGAATGTTTCGATTGGTACATCTACAATATACTTCTATATTCTTAATATATAGCGAGTAATATGTTTTTCAATGTGATCAATTTCAGAAAATTACTGGCAGAATGATCTCACCTGCATTATTTGCACGTTTTTGAAAAGGAGGGGAATTTTTTTTACCGAATTCTTCACATCCCCTCGCTCATTAATCCTTCCTCATTCATTGATCATCTCTCGTGAGCACTTGAAGGTTTGTCCTGTCAATTTTCAAGACCACTCACTTGAGTTCTTTATGGAGTCTCTTCTATCTTCCCCTTCTGGATATTGAAGAGCAATCGCTGGGCATGGGGTGGGGGGAGGAGGGGGGAGGAAAGGGCAGCGGCGGACGGCGCAAACAGGCCACCTCTCGACCGCAGCGCAAACATATCGATATGTGCCGAGACGCAGGCGAGCTGACGCAGCCGGCCTCATTAAGAGCTTGGAGGGCGCGGGGCCGGGGGCGGAGACGATGGCGGAAGAGCGGGAAGGGAAGGGAAGGGAAGGGAAGGGTGGGGAGGGACGAAAAGTGATGGGGATGGGGCGGATTGAGGCAGAGAGGAGATGGGAAGGGCAGAGAAGGCCCTCTCCGTGGGGACGGCAAAGGAGAGTTGTTAGGGGATTGAAATGGGTTGGCATGCGCTGGGATGAGCTGAGATGGGCTGGGAAGGGCTCGAATGGGCTGGAACGGGCTAGAATGAGCTGGGCGGGGTGGTGCTGGAATGGGCGGGGTGGAGCTGAAATGGGCGGGGTGGAGCTGAAATGGGCGGGGTGGAGCTGGAATGGGCGGGGTGGAGCTGGAATGGGCGGGGTGGAGCTGGAATGGGCGGGGTGGAGCTGGAATGGGCGGGGTGGAGCTGGAATGGGCGGGGTGGGGCTGTAGTGGGAGGGTGAGGCTGGAATGGGCAGGTGGGGCTGCAATGGGCGGGTGGGGGTGGAATGGGTGGTTGGGGCTGGAATGGGCGAGTGGGGCTGGAATGAGCGGGTGGGGGAGCAGAGAGGCTGGGAAGGGCGGGGTGAGCGGGGAGTTAGGCAGCTAGGAGGGACAGGAGAGGAGTGGGGATGAATGGATGGGAAGAGGAGATGAGAGGGGGCGTGGTCGGCCGGAAGCGCAAGAGGCGAGGCTCGCAAGGCTGGCTGACGCGTTCGAGGACCCTTGGCCGCCGATGGCGCCCCTCGCAGACTTCTCCCGCAGCCTCTCCTCCGCGCCCCGCTCCATCCCGCCCCGCCCCTGCCCCCGCTCCCGCCCCGCGCCCGCCACGGGCGTTCTCCACTCGCTGGCGCGTTTGCGCGGTGAATGGAGAAGAGCTGCAGCTACCCTCTCGCCCGACGCCGCGCCCGGCCGCTTCACCGGCGCCGCCCCCGCCCAGCATCAACCCCGCCCACGCACGTCACCAGCCCGGTCCTTGACGACTCCTCTCCACCGCCGACCCCGACTTCCTCCCGCAGCCGACCTAGGGGTCCCTTTGCCTGGCGCCGCTGCTTTAGGTTAGGGACGTTGCAATACTAGTTTCTATTCTATTTGTTGACGTATCAAAAGTACTTGTCCATATTGACGTCCCTCGCCAATTTCGACTACTGATATCTATTCATATCATTAGTCTCTTCATCCTTTAAAAGTCTGTAAATGTTTTGCATTTCACTTAATATTAAAAGTTATTGTACAATACCTTTTAATAAATTACCTAACAATTTAGCCTCTACTACAAACAAATTAAAATGAACATGCAATGCAATAGAAATGAAGGGTGAATATGAGCGAAATGAATGATGCACTTAGCTAATAATTGGACCAGACCTTATTTGTCGTAAGAAACAATTGTTATTACCAATTGGATGTAATCTGGTTTGTGTATCACAATCTCAGCCCTGAAATCTGAAAATGGATTGTCACGAATTTCGTATATTGTGTCACGTTTAAAATTGCTAATCACATCAAGTTCATTACTTTGGCACGAATACACGACGTTTTGATTGCATACCTCACTTTAGAGAGTACTTTTTTGGAATATGTAAGGTTAACAGGTTCGCATTCGGGATCAAATATTTGCATTTTGTGACAACATTTTTAATATTATGTTTTAACCCCTTTATAACGAAAGATACATTATAAGCTAGTACTGTAGTTAATGAATATCTGTTTGGTTTCAGTTCCACGGCATTGTCGATTCACAAAATTCGACTATTTTGCCAACATAGCTAACTGACAAAACCATCAATACTTCACATTTCCGAATTTTCTCTACTTAAGAGCGTCACAACCCCGCCAACACCGCACTCACTTTTACCAACAAGTAGGGTTTCCTCACTTGCTTCCCATCTTGACCTCACCTATTGACGCCTATCAGTTGCGGATGGTTGTCCCCACTCAGTTAAGGCAGATTGCATCTGTATACTCTATTACCACACCACCACTATCTCACTTCGCAACGACGGACATCATGCTATTATCTTTTCTTGTCTTGAAGGCAACTTCCTATCAATGCCATTGTTTTTATTCTCCGCAACGCCTTTAGAGCACTCCACAGTGACAGCGACCATCATTTGCCAGCTGTTGTTGCTATTAAATAACGAAGCAACCGCATGGATCACCCAAACATCACCAATCAATCATCGTCACCTCACCACCACGTCACCAGCCTCCCACCATCTCTACCCTACCATCACCATCGCTTCTGTCATTCCCGCACAATCACCTAGATCCCAGAACTACACACCATCCCACCACTAGCCATTATTTCACTACCATTCCCCTATTGTCCATAATTCGACCCACTACCCCATCACTGCCAACCAATATTCCATCAATACCATCCATCCCACCACTTTCCATCATTACACCATTATCCACTAGCCCATCACTGTCCGTCATTCCACCACGACCAACCATCTCAACACCACCTTCCAACTCTCCCTCCTACCGCCATCCTAGCACCACCTCTGCATTCCACCACTGCCCCTACCGCCACCGCTACCGCGCCTCGAGCCCTTTTTTAAGGAGTGCAGAAGGGGGGCGGGGCGTCGTGGAAGGCCCTCAGCCGGAGGAAATTGCGAGTGGCGTATGCGCGAGGTCGCCACGCGATCTTAATGAGCGCTAGTCGGCGCTGCGCAGTGGCCCGGAGAAGCGATTGCAGATAATGATGTGGTTTGAGGCGAGGTCTGCGGGCGCGCGCCTCCGCTTAAGCAAAGCCACGAGATTTCGCCTCCGCCCGCGTCTTTCGGCGCGCAAATGGCAGTGGGAGTGGGAATGGGCGAGGCCCAAGGTTTCGAATCTAGAGGACCGTTCACAAATGCAGGCCAGATTCTAACGCAGACAACGCAACTGTTACCAATCAGAAATGTAATCCCTATATAGCCCTATATAGTAATCCCTATTTATAGCCGAAGCGATCACACTCACAAAATTCGAGCAAGGAAACAAAATTCAGATCTTGGAAAGTTTTCCTTTTGTAACAGAACAATTAGAGATTGGAACAGTTTACCTGCAGCAGTTTTCAAAGCTTTTCCTCACAGTGTCCGAAATTTTAGAAACAAGTTAGAACAAGATGACAGTAACATATTAAATGAGTAAGTGCTGTGTAGTGCGGTGAAGTGCTGTGAAGTGCTGGTCAGTGTAATTCAAAGCAAAAAAGTGTAGTGTAGTGTAGTGTAGTGTAGTGTAGTGTAGTGAAGTGAAGTGACGTGAAGTGCGGTGAAGGCGATCAATGCACTTTTCAATGCTGCTTTTCGTCTTGTACTGTATTGTACTGTACTATTATTATTATTATTATTATTATTATTATTATTATTATTATTATTATTATTACTATTACTATTACTATTACTATTACTATTATTATTATTATTATTAATGTAAGTGTTGTAATTTTTGCAATTATTGTCACTTAACTGCCACCGGGTCATACCCAATTGCAGTTCTAATAAATGTATGTAATGTATATTGTGGCGTCACCGATTAATTAAGTATAATTTTATTATGGCATCGCCAATAACAAATAATTCCTACAGCTGGAAATAGCTCGCGTCGAGAAAGAAGTGGGTCAAAGGGACGCTGCCTCCGCCGCGAAGGTTTCTTTCGTCACGCCGCCGGGCCCGCCCCGACCGCACTCGCCTCTTGTCAGAGGCGACCCCGTTTATTGCCCCCCCCATAAAAATACATGCTGGCCCCTTGCCAAAACCTTTTCGGACAAAGCGCACCCTCGCGTCCTTTCTCCAGCCGCGCGACCGGGGAATGCCAAGCCCCGATGGAGTTTGGCCGGGTGTCGATTAGGCGAGGAAGACACATTTACGACACGTCGTAAGCGAAAACCTTTCTCGACCTCAACCAATCCTCTTCCAAACAATGCCTGCCGAAAGTGGCACGCGCCTGGGCTAGACACCAGAATTCCCGCAGGGGCTGTTTACAAATTAAATACAGTAGGCCGTCGATTAGCCCATGCCGACAGTCGAGGATCCGTGAAATGCACTTCTGCACGCGCACGTGTCCAGACGGCTGCGAGCAGCTTCTGGAACAACTGACAAAGGGAAGCGAGCGAGAGAGAGAAGCCAGTGTCAGACAGAGAACAATCGACGGAAAAATACGGGAAAATTGCCACATGATTGGTTAATCAGGATTCTGCGACGCAGCCACCCTCAGCCAATGGGAAGCTTCGCCATGAGGGAGGGGAGAAATCCAGAGCTAGGAACATTTTGGGAAGGGGAAAGGAAATTCCTTTAAAAACGAGATGCAGAGAGAAAACTTGACACTCTTTTTAGTAATCGGAGCAGGCGGGGGAGGAACTCTCCCAGGGAGACTTCTAGATTTTTTTGTGGACGACACTTCTAAGATTTTTTCGGCCAGACTTCGAAGAATTTTTCGGAACGCTCCTAAGAATTTTTGGAGAGCTAATTTTCCGTTGCTTAGAGCTACTTCGGAGATATTTCAGATATTTCCAAGATACTTCTTGGTTGCCAATCCGCTCGATCACTCAGTTACTTACGATCGGGACGCGAGTTCGGGAAAGACTTTCCCAGAATCGAATTAGCTGGGACGCGACTAGTGGACTTGTCGCGGAGGACACTCGGGCGGGAGACTACCGGATCCCGCGCCGTTTCCGCATCGGCCCACCAGCCTTTGCCGCCTCCCGTTTCGGGCCCAGTGACAGCCCACCGCGTTACGTCAACGCCCGTGGCCATTCGCCCCTCTGAGCCTGCTCGAGCCGGTGACCTGCCGAGAGGGGGACGCGCCGCTACCTGCCGAGAGAAGACGCGCCGTTGAAGGTCAGCGACCCGGGGCTGCCGCCGCCTCTGCTCCGGAGCCGCAGCACGGCCCGTCCGCGGAGACAACGCAGCCACTGGTGAAAAAATACGAGACGAAGCTGTCTCGCAGAACAATCGTAACGGCGAGAAATTGCAAGTGGCCGCGCTCAGGCCCTACGGACCTTCAATGATCAAAAGCACGCTTCATCAAAGTGTAAGCATAATGTGTTAGCTGTAAAGGAATTAGCAAATAGTAATTAGGACAATCAGTCCACAAAGTAGATTTAGTAGAAAACTTGCGTCGCCCATTGCGACATGTAACTGCCCTGGCAGCTTTTGGTGGCAGGAATAAATTATTTGTCACAAATGACTCTGTGCTAATTCATGACCTCCCAACTCTTCCATCCAGTCACATTTCAGGAGCAGAACCTGGCGCCCTCCCCGTGTTAGTTTACATTTGGCTGGTCCCACAGCGGGGCTAGTTCTGTTGAGTAGTCTTAGATATTACATTTGGCTGGTCCCAAGTGGGGCTAGTTTAGGCGATTTGATCGTAGATATTACAATATAGAATTTGAGTAACTACGAGTGTGGGTGTGGGTGGATTCGTCCCTCACGATTACACCACTTCCTGTGCACCAATCGAGACATATGAAGTGTCATTCGACGCGTCTTGATCTCATGTTGGGTAACTGATAATTCGTTTTTGGATTCGGCAAGAATGATCTGAGAAATTTACAAAAACGTGGTTTTGAGAATATTGGCGATGCGATCTTACTGCATAGATCGGGAATTAATTCAACGCCACCTAAGTAGATCTATGGAGGTGGTGTTGATTAAACCTATGTACACAACGGCAATTATCACTCAACGACGCCATACTTTTCTTTCACAAGGATTGCAACACTGATTGTTGCCATCTCTAAGCGAAACAAAGAATCGTACAGAATATTTTATTATATTTTACTTTCATCCGTGTTACCGTATTTTTAAAAACAAATTTACAAAAACCTACGAGCACTATTGCCATGGAACTTGGTAAATTTCATAAACTGAACTGAATATGGAGAAAACCAAACTGTGAGTAATATTAGAGAATGAAAGGAAGTTTAGCTTCTTACGTTCGCCTTCTCCCATTACATTCTTAAACAATGCTAATACCGATTCTCAAATGAACGTGACTAACAACTTGTTCTTATTAAACCTAACACCTTATTCACATCAACATACAAAACAGTCGCCTTTTCATGATTATATATATTCGCCTACAAAATATTAATAGAGCAATTGCAGAAGAAGAAGTAAACAAAAATTAGGTTAACTTTGTGGAATTTTAATTTCTTCCAAATTAGGAGACAAAAATATTGACATGTTAAGCAAATCCTGGACAAAAACAAATGAAGAGAGGTCACACTTTGAAATAGTAAAAAATTGCAAATAAATTGTTTGGAATTTGACAGGACATATATAAAAAACATTGTGGTTGACCATAGCAGAAACGATAATCTGAAATTCATGAGTGAAAATAGCCGAGCAGTAAAAAAAGACAAATGTTTACTGAAGTACGTGCAAGAAAATAATAATCTTCGATGAAGATGAAGTACGTAGGAGATGCGCGTTAGTCTGGAGGTGTCAACAAGAATCTCGAGAGAAAACTTCACCAATCTCACCCTGGCAGGTATCGAAACTTGGTTTCTTGAGAACAAGTTCGTACTATCAACCACTCAGCGAACTTGCTCCATTTTCGCGCAGCTACAGAGCGCCGTTGGCGATGAGAGATCCTGTGGCGAACAAAACGCAGCCTCTGGCGACAATTACGCCGGATATTCCATCGCCTTCGCTCTCGCCGACCTCTGCCTCCACCCAACTAAGCTCCACCGTCTTCGCGGCCCCGCCCCGACCACGCCCCACTCCTGCACCCGCCCCGTGCCCGTCCCCACCCCGCCCCGCCCCGCCTCCGCCCCGTCTCCGCCCCGCCTCCGCCCCACCTCCGCCTCTGCCCCGTCTCCGCCTTCACATCGCCCCACCTCCGCCTCTGCCCCGCCTCCGCCTTCGCAACGCCCCGCCTCCGCATCGCCCCGCCTCCGCCTTCACATCGCCCCGCCTCCGCCTTCACATCGCCCCGCCTCCGCCTTCACATCCCCCGCCTCCGCCTCCACATCGACTCCGCCTCCGCCCACCTCCGCCTCCAACCTGCACCCGCCCCCTCTTCCGCCCTGGCACGCCACGTGAATGTTCCGCCTCATCCCCACATCCCTTCCCACCCACCTCGGGCCTGGCCTTGGACGTGATCGGAGTTCCTGCCGACCCCGCGACTTTTCAAGTTATCACGCGCATTAGAAGCCGACCTCTGGTAAAAAGCGCGGGGCGGGTGGGCGTAGGCGGCGGGGCGCGTAGGCGTCAGCGCTCGGCGAAGGAAGGGCGCGGACTTTTAATCGTAAACTGCGAAAATCCAATTACATAAGGCTGATCTTTCCAGCGGGGACGAAGCGAAATTATGACCAGCCTCCTCCTCCTCCGCGTCCGGATTAACCGCATTAGGCGCCCCCTTCCCATTCTTGTCACCCTCCTTGTTTACCTCGCCGGAGGGGGATGCTGTCGAAAACGCCTCCTGCCTCCCGAAGACGCCTTCGGTTTCCTTCGGGCCTCTCTTCATCTCATCCCCTTTCCCTCCCTCCTTCCTACCCCCGCCCCCTGTCTCCAGCAGTCCCTCTTTCTTGCCTGCTCTCTCTCTCTCTCTCTCTCTCTCTCTCTCTCTCTCTCTCTCTCTCCCTCCCGCTTTCCCTCTCCCCCAGTTCCGCCATTCCCGCGCCCCGTACATATTCTTGAGGCACTCCGCGTCGTACTCCCCCGCATCCCCTCCCCCCCTCCCCCAGCCCAACCCCTCCGCCTCCTCCCCTCCCCGCGACCCGTTTCCTTCCGAGGGCGCTCGTTCCTTTGAATATGGATGACGAAATTCGGAACTTAGCGATTTCAGTATTATACAGAGCGCGCGCGCGGCAGCGGTGGCAGCGGCGGCGGCGGCTGCTGCTGTGACGTCGGTGGCGGGCGGTACGCGGGGTGGGGAGGGGGCGTCGGAGAAATGTACAGGAATGCGCGAGGGGCGGGGCGGAGCGGGGGGAGGGGAGGGGAGGGGAGGAGAACAGGGGACTTGAGCAGTTCTTCCGTGGGAGTTTTTGCGCGCGGCGCGGTGGCGCGCGGGTTGCAGATGTAGCGGGCTCGCTTGCGGAGGCGCTACAGGGCGTCGAGGAAAGGCCGCGCGCCGTCGCGCCGCGGGGGGGGGGGCGCCGCGGAAAGAAAGCCGCCTTCGTTATGCGAGACGCCGCAAAGGCTTTGTGCGCGCCGGCGGAAGGAAATGTGGAGTCAGGAGCGGCTGTTTGTCTGGACGGTTCTGTGATCCACGTTTGTCTCCCTGTTCGCGGTTCTTGGGTGCTTTTTTTCCTTTCATGATTTTCTTGTGCGTCGGGGCGCGAAGAATATAGTTGCTCTCAAGGTACGGTGATGGTTGAATGCTAACGATGTCTTGAAGAAATACAATAACTCCGACATAGGTACTCCAATTTAATGATCCTGGAATTGCATTATTATGTAAATTAGTAATATCAACTTCTTGTTGATATTCACATATTTTTTTATTCACAACTTTTAAACGTACAGGGTCTATGTATGAATAGATCTAGAATTTGCTCAAATGGAGACCTTGACCAGAATGCCTAGAGTTCGACTCCCGATGGTGGCGGATTTTCGACACTAGCTACATAAGTGAGTCGAATTGAACCAAGGTCGGGAACAGGGGCCTGGCGGCTGGCTGCTCTGATTAGTTTCCCGGTGTTTCTATGATTAATATTAGCAGATTCTGGTCCAGTACCCTAAGAAACGAGACGCATACCATCTTCTCATCTAACTCCTGCCTCTCTCTTTCTGTCTCTCTCTCTCTCTCTCTCTCTCTTATATATATATCTTTTTACGCACACAAACACACACTTGTATGAGGTACACTACCATAAACGTTGGGAGTTCACGACAGCGCAATTGGCGCAGCCCGTAGACGCGTAGCACGTCATATATTGTCTTCCTCATTACCAGGTAACGCCAAGGGATACGACTAGAGAAATATGTCATTCAAGGGAGAAACAATACAATTTCTCCTGTATTAACCCGGATTTGAATTGACATCCTTACTGAAACGTGAACTGGGGCACTTCTGCCTCAAGCTTCTACTGCGCAATGTGCAAGCATATGCGATGTGTACACCTTGTTTAAACCGCATGATCACACACGTTTTATCTAGAGATTACGTTTCGAAATACTCAAGCCGAAAGAGTCATCTATACAATCCACAGGATTCTGTGTTACTGGCTAATTCATTGTTACCTCTGTCGAGGAGCGCAGAGCTAGCTATCCACCATAGCCATTGGTCTCTTCTGTTCAGTGTCATTATCCGACAAACAGGTCCTGACTGACATATTGCAGTTTAGGACCATATATTATTATTTTAAAAATGCGACATTTCGACGCTAACTTTGCGCCCTTATCAGGCTAGAAACAACGCATTTTCTTCAACACTGTATAAAAACAGGATACCGAACACAAAAAAATACCTGAAGTTCACCATAATAAATTATACCAAATTTAAACTAAGAAATAATTTAAAATGGATTCGGATGAGTTGCCAAATAATGTTTCCACGTTAATTCAGAGTGACGAACAAGAATGTTTAATAACTGTCGATTTTTTGTTCCGGCAATATCCAATTTTCTGTCTAGCAAGCGGTCCTACCTTCAGTTCAATTCACGCAACCCTGCAAATCTACTTGCTACGAGAAGAAATTTGCAAGCGAGACGTAAAGGTAAGTTATCTCAATTTGCCGCAATTCAATGTTTCACACATTGCCTCTACAGAAAGTTAACCTGAAATACTTCGTAAGCTCGTCTCCATTCATTCATTTCAAAGATCTAGAAGTAATTCGTTAGTGACTTCCCCATCACCTCTGAGCCAAAACGGCAGCACAACGACCACTCTCACGTTTGCACTCGCAAATTTCAGTGCATTTTCAATCTCAGCACCATTCATCACACTTCACTGCGTTATTGTCAATACCACTGTACTTTTAAGAACAGTGGAGTCCATCACGAAACTCATGACGACTAGCCTGTTTCACTCACGCTATATGCGTGACTATAAATGTGGATGTTGGCTTGCTTTATCTACCACAAAGTTCTAGAAAATACTCAAAAATTGATACTTTACCGACAGGGCCCCTCTGTTAACATATCTATGTCTTCCCTGCAGTTATCATCGTAACTTCAATACGAATATCCTAGATCAAACATTACTGCCTCGCTATATTTTTGATGAAACCGAACCCATCACATCAAACGTAGAAGTTGGTTGCTCTTTCCGCTCTTAAAAGGTCTATAAAGCTTCCAAATCAGCTTTTTTGAAAGGAACACACCATGATCAAAATGTTGTCCTCGCAGTGATGGTATCTTCAATCAGAACACGATCACCAAGCCTCACCACATGACGAACAACGTCACTATATTTCTGTTGGAGGCGACTCCATCATATCCAAAGGCGGAAATTGATACCTTTCAACTACCTCAAATGTACCTTTCACAATCCGTCTTTTAATCGACAGGATATTTTTTATGTCTTCCCCGCAGTTATAATCGCAGCTTCAACACAACCGCTGTTAATCAAGCATCATTGCGTTACGACCAACGTCACTACATCTCGTCTACCGCAGAGTCATCACAAAACACAACAAACCCTCCTGCATGCACGGTTTATGCACGCGTTCTTTCATGCGAACGTGGCTGACGTGAGCGTTACCCGGAGGAAGCCGCTTTCGATTTCCGAGACCAATCGGTTTGTGTCTACAAAACGCCAGAAACGCCCGCGGTGACGCTATACACAAAACGGCAGACCGATTTCTTTACTCTGCGTTTTTGAAAAATTACTATACCTGCTGCTCTCCAGCGCGTGTGTCGTCAGTAAACACCTGGCGGGCGCGGACGCTGCCGCGTGTGTGTGTGTGCGTGTGTGCTTTTTGCTTCTCCCTCTTCTTCGTACGAAAATATTATGGCGGCGGAGTATTTCCATGCCGCGGGACTGTTTGTGTACAAACGCGAATACAGACGTGGCCCGCCCTGTTTATTTTTTCATAGACGCTGTCGTTTGCTCTGACCTACCGTAGCTTTAAATAAATAGCTCGTCTATCATTTCATACGAGAGTGTCCTCGCCGGCCGCCTGCTTGTCCGCCCAAACACAACGGAGCCTCGCTCCGAGGCTAGCCAGGCAGACAATTGACGATACCAGGAAACTCCCGTCATGTGCAGCTAACCGAATACAAGCTAGCCGATGTCATTGCGAGAACGAAGCAACCACCAACACGGCATATTTTCTCTGCGATGTCTAAAAAAAATTATTTCCAAACTCACCAGAGTTATGGAAGAATGCTGGAATGCAAATTTTACAGTACGCGTATTTTTACGTAACAATGCATTTCAGGCGCTCTTGAGTGGAAATATTCGAGACAAAACACAGAAGTTTCCAAATAAACAGGACTGACGAGCAGCGATTCCACAAATACTGACTTTGAATAGTATTCGTAATGAAATAATAAAAAAATACGTCGTATAAAAGGAGAGTGCTTTATCCGAAGTAAATTCAATTTAAAATTGAATTTTCTTGTGAAGTTATTGCGTTTTGGAGGGCGTTTATTTATCCTTTGATGGGTATCGACTCTTATGCATGGGATTTGTGCAGAAAAGACGATCGTTACTAGATGGTGTATCATAATTACGTCAACTTTCCTCTCGAATTATTCGTAAACTTGAATGTGAGACTCATACGTTTTTATATTTTCCTAAAATGGGGAACTACTCTACAACTTCTGCGTCTTAGTATCTCATGTTTGAATTTTCATTTCACACTTTTCACAGAGACGTCCTGGATTCATCGACAACTTGATAGTGGAGAATTTCGTTGAATGCGTTTGGTAACCTGTGTGGAAGAGTAAAATTGGTTTTATCAGTAAAAAGTGATTTTTTTAGAGATTCTGCCCAGTTATACAAACACCCCCAAGAATCTCCAAACTTCGTTCCGGACAACCGTTGTTTTAAACACTAATGATTGCAAATATTAACAGAAACGATTATGTAAGTTACGAACTACGGAAAATCATAAAGAAAGAATTAGAAATTCAGGACGATATCAATTACTAGAACTGTGGAGAAGTCGAGAGGGGAAATGCTTGTAGCGAATCTACAACCGAATGCTTGTGAGAAGAATAAGGAGAAAAGCTGTTTCCAAGAACAACTAAAAGCAAACAGACTGAAAAATGAAATTCGAAATTCACAAGAAATCATTTTGACTCCTACTCTCGTGCAGAAAATGTTTGATGTACAAGGGTAAATCAAAAAGTAATACCTCCTATTTTTGAGTTCATAAATTAAATAAGTTGAGTGAAAAATTTGAATTTTACACAAATTCTCAAACTTTGCTCTATTCACTGCAGTATCAACTTTCTGCGTCAACATGTGGCAGCACAGATGTCGTTTACAATATGGTCGTCATCAATATTCGAATGACACAGGGTTCTACGATTGAATTCTTGAATGTGGAAGGCGAAATACGCATTCGTATTCATGAGACTAAAAAATGTGTACGGTGATGCAACAGTGGATGTCAGCACTGTTAGACGATGAGTTCGTCACTGTAATGAAGATGGAAGGTAAACATCATTGGCTGACAAAAGCGGAACGGTAGGTCGGTGACTGCAATCACTCCACGCAACATTGAGGGAGATAATGCGACACAGATCATCTGCAGCCACTCGACGGTCACCTCGAATGATGTCATCGACTTGCTTAATTCCACTTGCTTATATTCAGAATTATTTTTTTACGTTAATGAAGAAAAATAATTAAAAAAATAATTAAATACTGAAATCGACTAGAATGAGAATACTTATAAAATGTTATCAGGTCGTCATTTCGAGGCCACAAACCGTACCAAACCAAATGTTGAAATGTGTCTGGTATTTTTGACCAATAGGTAACGAAACAAATTATAATGATGTTTCCAGTGAAGAATTAACTACTCAGAAAAAAGTGCATTTTAGTAATCGCTGAACAACGCTCATGTTCAGACACGCTCAGATTGCTCAGACACGCTCAGTAAACTCCAGATAAGGGCATCTAGAGGCCCTTCACGCACGTCCCTGGGAAGGGTGCGTGGGTGGGAAGGCAAGCAGAAGGGCGGTGGTGGCTGGGCGAATCAATTGGGCGAATTAACTCGTTAGCGCGCCAACTGCTTTATTTGCCCTCTGGGAGGTCCTCCGTCCCGCCCTCGCTTCTCCACCACCGCTCCCTCCACCACCTTCGCCAATACGCACGCACGCATCCTCAATATATCCGCCTAACCCTTTCCACCTCTCGCTCTGCCTCTCCCGATCAACATCGACTATAAATGACGTTCCTCCGCTTTGTCAAATATATTCCTAGCCTAGTTCCGAGTTCTATGCCTTCTCCGTTCCCCACCCCCTGCATTCCGAACTCCTCCTATCCATTCTTCGCCACCTACACCGTCAGCCCCGCTATTTACCCAACCCCCCCATTCTCCCATATCTCTGCATTCTTCCCATGTTTCCCATTCCTTCTCGTCACACCTTCCCATTTTCTGTCTCTCCTGTATCTTCTCTTCTGTACCCACACGCTTTCACCTCGGACCCGTCTTCATCTCGCCCCCATTCTTCGTCACCCACCCACTCTATCCGGGCCAATCCTCCATCTCCCTCCCCCCAATAACCGCCATCCCGTCCTCCAGCTCATTCCGCTGGCGTGGCCACCCAAGATGTGCTTCGCCCGCGCGCCCTCCCCGACGCAGCTGCCCGCCCGTCCGCCGCCGTCCGCCGCCGTCCTCCGAACGACCGTCTGGCGCCGACGACGCCGTCAAGTCGCGCGGCGCCGTGCCGCGGGGCGCTTTCGCGGTTAACGGCGTTTTCCAGACAGACGTCTCGCCCACACGCACCAGCCGAATGGACCTGCAAAGCATCTCCGAGAGAACGTGATGCTTTCTGTATATGTAAAATTATATTAGGGTACTTAACTACGGCGCGAAGGGGAATGAAATTGTGAAATGTATAATCGGTGTTTCGTTTAACAATCTTGAAGAGGAAAGAAATAAAGAGTTTGGAATTCCAGGAGTACCATCCCAATTCAAAGTTCTGAGAACGTTTGAAATTTGCTTCAAGAAGCTTTTTAATGAAACAATGCACTTTCTAAATATTATACGAGTAAATGTATTTTTAGATTGAAAATGAGCTAAAATTATACTTCTAGAAAAATAAATATTGGATTCTATATTTTACAGTAAAATGTCTAAATTGTAGTAATGGCAGAAAAATGTATTTCTGTAGAATTCATTCCATTTGGGAGGTATGTTACTAACTGATTTAGTTGAAACTGAGGTGAAATACGCTTCAACTAATTGTACTTTTTAACACGCGTAGTCTTTCAATGAATGAAACTTAATATTTTAGTGATCTAATATTAACATAGTCACGAATGAATATGATAAATGAATGAATAAACCTCAGCACATTATTTTAAGGACTGAGCACACGGGCTTCTTAGGAAACGTAATCTACAAATTATTTATCCAAACGCACGAGTGTACTACAAAGGCATGGAACAAATGAACGTAAAGAGATTTCTAATACTAAGAGAAATGAGTCACCTACGGCCAATCCGGTATCCCGAAGTTAAGAAAATGTTTATGGTGAGGTGACGAGAGGCTTCGGGGCGTCGCCGCCCTCGCCACTCGACGCACCTGCAGCGGCGGCGCGCTCTCCGCAGCTGTGGCCCCAGTCTCCGCCCCGCCCCGCCCAGCCCAGCCCAGCCCAGCCCAGCCCAGCCCAGCCCAGCCCAGCCCAGCCCAGCCCAGCCCAGCCCAGCCCAGCCCAGCCCCGCCCAGCCCCGCCCCGCCCCGCCCCGCCCCGCCCCGCCCACGGCTCATTGACTGCAACCGCTCGTTCAGCCTCACCCCCTCTCACCCTGCCCCCCACTCCGACGCCTATTCTTCTTTTCCCTTCTCGTTCTTCTGCTGCTTCTTCCTTATTCTCTTTGTCTCCTACCCTTCTTCCACTCCCCTTCTTATCCTTCCCTTCTTCCCCTTTCTCCTCCCCTTCTTCTTCTTCCCTTTTCTCCTCACCTTTTCCTCCTCCCCTTCTTCCCTTCCTTCTTTTTACCTTCCCTCTCCTTCCTTTCCTTCTTCTCCTTTCCTTCCTTCTCTTTCCCTTCCTTCTTCTCCTTCTCTTCCTTCTATTCTTCCGCATGTTTCTTTTCTTCTTTGTTCTTCTGTTCATCTTTCTCCACCTCTGCGCTCGCCACATCGTTCCCTTTCTTCGGTTGGTCTTCTTGTTACCGTGGTTTGCTTCGTCTTGTCCTTCTAATTCATAAATTTTCTTTTTCCTGCAAACTATTTCCCTTGTCCTGCACCTCCCTTCTCTTCTTCTCCCATTTTCTTTCTCCACCTCCTCATTTCCTCGTCCTTCTGCTTTTCCTCCTTCACATCTTCCTCTTTCGCCACCAATTCATTCTGTTCAAGCGCTTCATTCTTCTGTTCACTTGTTACTACCACCTCCACCACCTTCGCTGCCTCCGCCCCAACCTCTGCCACGGCCACGGCCGCGCCACCGCAACCGTTTCGAAATCAATAACGGCGCCGAGGGTCTTTCTCAATAAGCGCGGGGCGGCGCCGTGGCCTCCGTCGCCAATCCCATTGTCGACTCCAAATGATGCAGATTTAATTTTTTTTCCCGGAGGGAGCGCCCGCCTCGCCAAGGGCTGCGCGCTCCATGTCTCTGCGTTCATTATATTTTAACAGCTAAATATGACAATACAATTACGGGCCCTGGACGCTTAGTTGGATTATACCGTGGCCGGCGTATTTTTCCGCCCGGGGCAGAGAACGGGAGTGGGGAAAGGCTTTGCAGTGCTGCCTGAGGAATAATTGAATAACTGTACTAAAATACAAGCGAATAAAGGATAATGTTTTCCTTTAACAAGCTGATATTTTACGTACAGGTTATTCCTTTCCGCGCACGTAAAAACGTCTGCTGTTTTAATCCAATTTTATGGATAAAAATGTTTCTGAATTACGACACACAAAGGTTCCGAGCAAAAATGATAACCCCATTAAGCGGATATAGAATTATTTTTCGCAGATGAAAGGAAGGAGGTCGTTCCAAAGGGGATGCGTTTGATGCCCTCAAGACGCTTACCCCTCGTTTGAGAGCGGCGCTGCAGGGGAAGCTACGGCTTTGCGCGCGGGGGCGGATGGCAGCCAAGGTGGAGGGGGTGACAAGTGGGCTTGGTAGGGAAAAATAGAGAAAGGGGACGGCGATGGATGAAGGCAAGGGAGAGGGAGGAGGAGTGTGAGGGCACAGGGAGGGCGAGGGCATGGGCTGGGCGAAGGCGTGGGTGTGGGTGTGGGCGTGGGCGTGGGTGTGGGCGTGGGCGTGGGCGTGGGCGAGGGCGTGGGCGAGGGCGAGGGCGTGGGCGAGGGCGTGGGCGAGGGCGAGGGCGAGGGCGAGGGCGAGGGCGAGCGCGAGGGCGAGCGCGAGGGCGAGGGCGAGGGCGAGGGCGAGAGCATAGGCGTGGGTAGGAGCAAGGTTTGGGGCGACGGCCGGGCTGAAGGTGAATGGATGGGAGGGTGGGGACAGTCTAGTGCAGCAGTGGGCAAGGAAGGCGACTATACCGAGCGAGGGCAGATGAAGCGGGCGGCAGGGGCGGGCGGCAGGGGCGGGCGGCAGGGGCGGGCGGCAGGGGCGGGCGGCAGGGGCGGGCGGCAGGGGCGGGCGGCAGGGGCGGGCGGCAGGGGCGGGCGGCAGGGGCGGGCGGCAGGGGCGGGCGGCAGGGGCGGGCGGCAGGGGCGGGCGGCAGGGGCGGGCGGCAGGGGCGGGCGGCAGGGGCGGTCGGTAGGGGCGGTCGGTAAGGGCGGTCGTTAGGGGCGGTCGGTAGGGGCGGTCGTTAGGGGGCGGTCGGTAGGGGCGGTCTGTAGGGGCGGTCGGTAGGGGCGGTCGGTAGGGGCGGTCAGTAGGGGCGGTCGGTAGGGGTGGGCCCCAGGGGCATCTGTCGAGGGCGGTGCAGCGGGAGCAAGGGCGGGTGCAGTCGAGTCGGAGGCTGCGAGCGAAGGGGCAGAGGGCTTTGTGTGGATGGCGTCGCGCTCTGCAAATAATGGCGACATCGTCTTCGCCTGACAGGAAGGGTCGCGATAGGAATGACAAGCAGCTACACTGCTGATGTATCTTTCTTGTTACGATCTCAGTGAAGCAGTTCTGCGATGCTTGTTGAATAGAATCCAATACACTTCATTGGCGCATGCGGTGACGTATAAAGCCGGTACAATCCTTTCGACTGGAGAGTCAAGAATGGAATGTGTCAATAATCTGACATTTTAATGTTTTTTGGTTATTGCGTGGTCATCGAATATCTATTGGTAATAGCTTCTCTATTTTTTAAATGACTTAGATGTGAAAGCCAGGTAAGGGATTAATCCGTGATCTTTCTTTAGTTCGATAATCATACACCCTTTAACAAGAAAAAACTCAATATATTTGTGTCAATCGTCAACGTTGTGTTTTGTAAAGAGTATACGTAATTAAAAATAATTACAAATAATAACGATAATAATAATAATTATAATGAAAAATTCCCCCCTCCAAAAATTTATAAACAGAATTCACTTCCCCACGCATCAGATATAACTTTTAGAGTTAAATTGCGATTAGAGATATATTTATTTTCCATTTAAATTTCTTCAACAAAAACAACATCTGAACCCCAATTAATTTGGCGGCGGCGACGGTGCAACGTCAGCGTATCGGATTGTTATACCCACGTTACCGGGTTCAAACCCAATCGAAGCCGTGAAATTTTAAGGTCGAAAAAATCCTTCTTACGCCTTCCTTCGGAGGGAAAGTAAAGCCGGCTGTCCCGTGTTACCAGATTTACTGCATGTAAAAAACCCTCAAGCCTAAAAGACGCCTCCGAGTTACATTCAAATCACCTGTTTCTCGCCCAAGATATACCTCCTTTCTCTGCTAGTTGGTGAAAGGAGCGTAGCAAAATTTGCATGGTCAGACGGCGGGGGGGGGGGGGTGATGGCCCGAGTCTCACCACGTAAAATAAGCCATAAACTCAATTCAATTAAGTCGGGGCCTGGGACAAATTGCCACACCTGCCCCCCCCCCTTTTCTGGACGCCCCTGCCGAGGAAAATGCTTCAGGTGAGAATATCAAGAGCCGCACGTCTTCACGTAAAGACAATCAATAAACATGTTTTCTTCCCCTACCCGCTGGGCATCCGCGTTGCAGAGGTTATGGGGGACGGCGTCCTCCCCTGCCGCGCCGCCCGGTGCCATTCAGCTGAAGGGGCTCGCTGCAGACGCTCGTGGATCAATGGGTCGACTAACGCTTGTAGGGCTAATTGGCAGCTAATCAAATCCGACATCGCAAGTCCTCACGCGCGGTTATCTAGCATGAAATGCCGAGGGTGGCGTAACACGTCTCCACTACGCGCGTGTCCGCTCACGAGAAGATCGTAGAAACATCTACTCAAGTTAGAATGTAGAGGAAAAATGGTTGAATATATCAAAGCAAATATACATCAAGCAAATTCTTGCAGAAGCATTGTGAAATTTTAAGGAAAGTCATATAATTATCCCCCGGATATAACGACAAATATATCGTTCTAAAAGTGAAATAAATTATTAAAAACATTTTTTGCTTCCAATAATATATTTGCTGATGGATTGTGCGATAACATTGCATTGCACAAAGATGCATTTCGAAAATAGGTAAAACGTAGTAGTTATAACTGCTAGAAAAATATTACGTTTTGTTTGAAGAAACTTTCAAGCTGAAGCTCGAAGTACTAATTTTCCCCAAACTAAAAAAAGAATGATATTTATTAATAATATGTACTTTTACGTGGGAAATGTAAAGTAAACTTGTGATTGCGTGACGGAGGAAAAACTGTACTCAATATTTTTGCACTGTTTTTATATCATGTACGTTTTGATATGTTTGTACATGAATGACAGATAAAAAATGTTTCAGGTCAAACAGGGGCCTTGGGGAATAAATTATCATAATATTTTCAGTCCATTTTTGTGTTACACTGGAATGGAGAGAAATAAAATGTAGATCATTGTCATGATTTACGAGAACTCATTTATATCGTTATTTTTTACGTTTTTAAATTAACCCCTTTTATAATAATTATTTGTTGGGTTTGTTTTTAATTGAAAGCTTTTAAAAACTGTTCATTATTCATTTTATTATATTAATGGTTGCTTATTCATATTTTAATACACCAAAATTCCTGGAAATTAGAAATATCTCATTATATTTTTTTATACTTTCAGAGCAATCAATCATTTTCGTGAGAACATTTTGATAAAAATTGTGTGAATATTCTAAAAAATAAGTAACTTCTGTTGTGGGAAAAAGTTGTTAAGATAATGTATTACCAGACACTCTTCATTAAAGTAAATCCCTTCAAACAAGCCTTACTTCATACAAGAAAAGATTCAGGCAAATGTTGAAGTACTTAACAATGGTTACAATTATGTACGCTTGCATGTTGGTTTTTTAAATAATTTACGAACAGCGTGAGAGTTAAACTACATATTCATAAGAAACAATGTGCCATCGTTTTCCACAGCAGCCATCCGCACAAATTGCCTTTGCTTGTCAGAAGGGACCCTCGCGGTCTGCCGCCGCGGTGTGCGAGCGGGTTTCAGGTCAAGAACTCAATTCGCTTAGGGCGGCGCAGCGCGAATGCTCTGCCTCTGGCGGCTGAACGTCCACCCGCCCTCTACGTCCCCGCCCCTCTTCGCCCTGACAAGGCCTCACCGCGCTCTCATCCGGCAGCACGTGGGCCGCATCCCTCCGGAGCCCTAGTGCACAGGGTGTATCGACAGTAGAGCACTCGGGGGTGATGGCGGCGATGTCAGTGGCGATGGCGGTCTTGCGGGAACCGGGCAGTGGTGGTGGCGGTGGTAGTGTCAGAAAAGGTGGTGGTGTTGCTGGTGGCGAAGGTGGTGTTGGTGGCGATGGAGATGGCGGTGGCGGTGGCGGTGGCGGTGGCGGTGGCGGTGGCAATGGCAGTGGCAGTGGCAGTGGCAGTGGCAGTGGCGATGGTGGTCGTTAAGGCGGTGATGTTGGTAGTGATGGTGATGGTAGCGGTGGCGGTGGAGGTGGTGGGATTGGTGGCAATGACAGTGGCGGTGGCCTTGGAGGTGGTTGAGGTGGTGATGGTGTTGATGGTGGTGACATTGGTGATGGCGGTGGCGGTGGCGGTGGCGGTGGCGGTGGTGGTGGCGGTGGTGGTAGTGGTAGTGGTAGTGGTGGTGGTGGTGGCGGCGGCAGGAGACCGGAGGTTGATAGAAGAGCAGAAGAGCGTGGGCGGGGAGGGCCAGAAGAAGGCTGAGATGCGGCAGCGGTGGCTCTTCTCCAATCTGGCGGACGCGCCCTCTCGCTCGCTGAAGACGAATCAGGCCGCTTCGCCGCCGCCGCCGCCGCAAACTCTCAGGCGGCCCTCAGCGACCGACTGCGGCGACGGCGCTCTGCGGCGCTAAGTGCCCGGAACAGGCGCATTAGATGTAATGGATTCATAAGTCAGGGCAGCCCGGGCTCGGGCTCGCCTTCGCCGCGCCCCGCGGGGCACGCCCCCCGCCGTCGCCGATGCCACACACGCCGTCCCCCCTGCGGCCCGAGGCTCCTTCACCGCCGCTGCCTCCTCCACCTCCTCCGCCCCGAGGCGCGCCCGCCCGGCTATCGACTGCAAATCATCGACTGCGGTCGCGACCGCTCGGGCGAAACCGCGGCACCGCCGCCGCCTTCTGCTGTTCAGGCCGCTGCGCGCCGTTTATTGGCTAACAGCGCAATCTGGCGGCGGCAGCGATTTTCCGAGCGGGTGAGCGCAGAGGCGGGGGCAGAGGTGGAGGCTGGGGCGAGGGCAGTGGTAGTGGCGGGGGCGGGGGCAGAGGTGGAATCGGGGGGGAGAGCGGGAACGAAGGCAGGGTCGGGGGCAGTGGTGGGGTCGGCGGTTTGGAGTCGGAGGACGGGTTCAGGCGGGGGAGGGCCATCTAGTGGGGGCGGCAGTACGGGCGGCGGGAGTGGCGCAGGAGACGGCGGTGAGGGCGGCGGCGAAGGCAGCGAGGCTTCCTGCCTCATCCACCGCAGGGCTCCGCCCTAGGAATTTGTCTTCCAAAAAGACTGAAAGGACGACGATCGGGGAGAACGCCTGCGACCGGGATTTCATTTACGGTGGGCGGGACGGAATTTCCATTCTTTCGCTGCTATATTATTTTAACTTATTATGCTGATTCCTAAGGCGGTATCAGGTTTATGTAGAATTGACTGCGTGTAGCATTAAGATAATGAAGGTAATATTGAGCTAGGAAGTGATTATCATTTCTGCAAAGTGTATTTTGACAGTGTGAACATTCATTTTCGAACTGTCATTTTGTTTCGGTGTATATTAAAATTTTCAAGCAGAAGTTGCGTACACAAAAAATGTAAGGTATTAATATAAGGTATCAGGTAGGAGGCCAACAAGGCATGCGTTTAATTATGTGTACACACACACAAGTATTTCGTAAACTGAGAACCTGCAAATGGCATTGCTATTGACATTACAAGACAGTTCCTTGACCGGACGATACTCAGAACAGAAGATACTGTGGCGTCGTTAACACGAGGGTCAAACAAAGCCGTTAGGCGGTGAAAGTGCGCTGCGGGGGAGGAAAGGGTTGAGCCTGTACATCCGGGATTTGGCGCTCTGGCAGTTGACGCGCAGACAGCGTGGCAGAGCCAAAAATAACCTTAGGCTGTAAACTCCTAGGAAGCTGTCTAGCGAGCCTTGTGTGGTGGGGGCGTATCCCCCCTCCTAAGAGGCTGGCGACAGCGAGCGAGCCTACCTGGTAATCTTGTGTGGTGAGGGTGTACCTCCCCTCCAAAGACCATGGCAAACGAGCCCTCGCTATGACAGCGGGCGAGCCTATCTAGGGAACTTGTGAGGTGGGGGGTGTAGCCATTAGCTATTTAACGCGGCGCCAGCTGCGCCCGCGTTCTCATTCAGTTTACATCAGAGGGCCTAGTACGCGTAGGTACAGGGAGTGTAAGAGTGGGGGCGAGATGTCCGGAGTGTAAGGGCCAGACGATCTCGGGTGCTTCGTGCACGTGGTTCGCCAGAAGGCGACCGGTTTTAATTTTGGCATCAGGCCATGTGACGGTAAATTGTCACGGAACGGTAATTGTCCGACGGCTCGCATCACGCGTAGCTTGGGTTTCTGCGGTAAAGCAGGGTATTGGAAAGAAAAGGTTGCCAGAGTGTTTTATTTAAGCAATTTATTGTATCTAGTCTGTAACTTTTCAATATACTATTTTTATTTTGTTTATGTGAATTTATTCTTTTTTTCACTACGTCACAATACTCAGATCGTACAGAATATTTTCAGGCAGTCGTTATTACGTATTATCAGAGTTTCACCTACCATCGATTATCGTGGTGTCCATTCACTTTTTCATCTGATATACAGAAAAACGAAGGCGGCTTCGACACGTTTTCCGAGTTGTGTATAATCGACACACATGGGAACGAACGGCTGTGAAATCGAGAGATCGATTTCTCGAGTCGCCCGCGGCGCTTTCAATCCTCTCGGAAAGTTCTCACGCGCGGTCGAGCGGGCACACACGCACGCACGCACGCACGTTCAGGCGTCACGCACGTATTTGGAAGCCGCTTAGCCGAGCTTCGAGCGAAATCACCGCCTCCGCACGACCACTGCCATGGGCTCTCTGCTCCCTTGCAACTGCTCTCTTGCCGCTTCCAACTTCCCGAGCTACAGTCCGCAGGCATTCGGTTCATTGATTGGTCGACTAGTGATTACGGGCGCGGCAACTACTAAGGTCATTAGTCCCGTAAGTGTTGTGCACATTTCATCAAGGGGGCGGTGATCTTTCTCCCGCTGTTTGGCGAGATTCGGCTTACGGGGATTCCCCAACCAGGTAACTACCACCGGGTTCCAGCCGGGGCAAGCTTGACGCTCTCTACCGGTCTCCAGGCATGAGTAGGAGTGTAGGGCTTGGGCGTGTGTGTAACTAATGGGTGAAGATAGGACAATTAAATGAAGGAAAGATCGCGCGCGGTCCGTGGCTCGTTTGTTAGGGTTTGCGTGCCGTTATTCGTCCGGTGTTATTAGGAGAAACCACAGAAAACTATCCATCAGAGCTGTCGGCCGCTAGAATTCTTCCCCAGACAGCGGCTGAATTCGACCTAGCTATGTAGTTGGTGTCGAAAATCCTTCACCATCTTTGCCGGTCCAGTTTCCAGAGATACAGTCCGCAGGCATTCATTTTTTCTCTCAAGAACCCTACACACAAACTGCCTGGATTCTGCGGTTGTAAATGTGTCACAGTAAATGCGAACTTGTTCCCTGTAGAACTATGCAGCATGAAGCAGTGGTTTAGACCCGGAGCGAGTTAGGATTTAGGACTTTGCTAGACGAAGCCAATCTTCATCGCAATGGGGCGCATATTGACCAATGCACTACTCGCCAACCCATCACACGCCGTGGGCTTCTTGAATCTAAAACTCTCTTTGCGAGACAACGTTCTCAAAACCCATGGGGCGAACATCCATGCCTGTGATTTGAACTCCACAACAAGGCGGTGAAATAGCATTTTATTTTGTGACATTTTTGTGAGTTTTAATGTGTACAAATACTTAATACTATATTCGTATGTAGTTAAACTTGAAAATGCTGAACAAGAAATACAATCTTCATCTCCAGGAAGTTCTTTTGAGGTAAGAATGTCAAACTTCGCGACCCTTGGCAACATAAACATGACATTTTCTTTAAATTCTAAAGTGTATAAACGATAATAATGGAACCGATTATAATATTAACGAAGGTGGTTTTAAGATTTTATAAAGATGTAAAAAAGCTTTACGATATGTCAAAATAACAATACTACACCTTTTCAATCGAATGAATCGTAGTTTGAATATCTGGTAAAGTTGTAATATATTGCATAAATACAATTTTTTCATTGTAAATTTTAAGAATATTCTGAAAAACAGATCGTTCTCATGACATCCCACCTTCTGCCCCGATCGTTGTCGACCCACCAAACGCCGCCACACCTCCCGCTGTCACTACCACCACCACACCGTTACCGCCCCAATTGCCGCCACACCGCCACCGCACCGGTCGGACGCACGGTCCAATTTTATTTAAATTGCGTGTAATTGCGTGTTTCCAGCGCTCTGGACACGGACGGTGCCAGGGGTGACCTGGCCATCTCGCTTTGGGCCGCGCGATGGGTCCCGACGTTACCACAAGAGGTGGGGGTTACTGTTTGCTCACTTAGGGAGAGCGAACAAGCATTCTCACTTTGCCCTTACAAGTATTGAGTGGGCCACGGCTGAGCATTTCCTGGAGCAAAAGGGCCTGAAAGTGTATTTATCTACCATGTCTTCTTACAGTGTTCCTATTCAGAAATGATTTTAAACCGGAATTTTCAAATAGTTTGAAATATACTCAATGAAAATTTACAATATACTTAAATAAACAGTAATTACATGTGTAGTTGTTCAGAATGAAGTTATCTACAACAAATTAACGATAACTTGAAGCCACCCAGTGGCATTCTTTCCAGAACTATAACAAAAATTATTAACATTAGAATTGTAAACATATTAAGGAATTTGATTGTACTATATAAAGTATCGAACCGATATCTTTTCGGAAAGGAAAGGATAGGAACAAAATATTAAGTTTTTTGGCAACTATCGAGGTTAAGATGTATATAGATTGGCTGCATATCCGGTAATATATAGCACAATACTGATATTTTCTATTCCTTACACACGTTCATCATAGTCAAGACAAATATCCGAACAAATATTATTTCTACTGTTATGCAAAGGAAGTGTGTGTATATGATCTTTTTCATTTTTTGGTCGACAAATATTGAAGAGAAAATGTACATATACATTTATTAGTATGTATTTATAACATTTGAAATGCTACATATATAAAAATTGAGAAACATATTATACTTCCTCAGCATTTTCAAGCAAACACGACGATTGGGACACAAAGCTGAGAACAACGTACGTAAGAGCTCCATTATCATTTGGGTCATCTCTATGTCAGAACTCTATTAGTTTTCGTCAGGTCTGAACTGTAATATGAAATTAATTACAGTTCTTCCATTCGAAATGAAACTTGTTAAATACAAATAGAACGACACATTATTAGCCACAATAGAAGCACAGGTGAGACGATCCATCATCAGTTCATGACTCTTTAATCCTGTTTGTACTATGATCTAATGCTGATTGCAAATAAGGTAAGTAAGGCAAATAAGGTAAGATTGCAATAACTGTCACATTGTAATGTTTGGAATTTGAAAATCTCGAATCCGTTTCCTTCCTTTTAACATTGCATAACACATTTTGATGAAATGTATTTATTAAATTTGTATTATTTTATATGTTGTACATTTTAGAGTTGCTATAGTAACACCGCAATATATTTTCGCGTTTCGGTTGTGGGAAGCGATTTGAAACACGTCAGCAATTTTCACTCATTTGTAATTTAAATAATTCGGTTATTCGTTTCCAAGCAATTCCTAGGAAGCAAGCAGGAAAAGTTCAACACAAATAATTTAAGCATCTTACTGAGCTATCTATAACTTGATTCCAATTCAGTAGAACTACTACTACAAAAATGACATTAATTTTGTGTACTTTGTATTAACTTTGAGTGTACAGCTTATGGGTGTAAATAGTTTGTCAATTACGTCCCACCCTGTTAACCTCAAAGAACACGTTTCAAACGACGTAATTAAAATACAGTGAAATGAACCACTTGGAGAAGGGCACTTCTCGTGCCAACGAGCTGGTGCGGTCGTGACGGCAAGCCTCCTCGCTACCACACGCTACTTGCAGCCACCCGCCAGGCGCAACTCCTCTCTTCACTGCCTCCGCCGCCGCCGCCGCCGCCGCCGCCGCCGCCGGCGCCCCGAGGTGCACTGTGTCTTAGGTACAGATTTACGAGCGGGGTACCTGGCACGCGGGGCTGTAACCACCGGCGTTTCCTCCTTCCCCGCCTCAGCCACCCGTTCCTCACCCGCTTCTAACGCCGCCACTACCACCAGAGCCGCCATCGCCACCACCACCGCCGCCATTGCCACAGCCACTGCCACCGCCATTGCCACCGCCGCCGCCATTGCCACCGCCGCCGTTATTGCCGCCGCCGCCGCCGCTTCCAACGCCCACCTCAGCGCATTCGCCGCGCCGCCACCGCCGCCGCCACCACCACCTCTACCACCCACGCCACCCGCCGCAGCAGCGGCGGCGGTCTCTGCGGCTGCGGCGAGAGCGGGGGCGGCGGCGGGGGCGGCGGTGGCGGCGGGGGGCGGGGACGGGGGCGGGGGCGGGGCGGCGGCAGCCCGCAGGTCGATTGAAATATAGCCGGAGCTCGCCTGCGCACTCCCGCGCCTCCTCGCAAACTTTTGTATATTGTATACCGGGGGAGCGCGAGGTAAAGTTCGGAGATGCCTATATCCTCCCATCCGACCCCCTGCGCACCGTCTTCGCTCGTCCGCCGCCGCCGCCGCTTCTCGGGGAGTCGCGGTAAATTTTCCATGGGGAAAATGTCATTGAAAATAGATGCAGCGGAGGAAGAGGCGTCGCGCCTCCCGGCCTCTCCTTGGAAAGCGCTGGTGTGTCGCGTTTGTCCCGCACCAGCCGCGCTGACAAGACGGCGCCATCCGCAGCGCCCCGGACGGCGCGGGGGAGGAGAGGAGAAAAGTGATTGAAGCTGAAAGTAGGGGGTGGGCAGGACGGTGTAAGGTTGGGCTGGAAGAGGAGCGTTGAGGGAGGCGTGAGCCTGACGGGAGTGGATTGGCCGACTTGGGGATCATCTCGTTTCATTGATTGATTGCTTGATTAGTGATTCTGGTCGAGTCAACTGCTAAGGCCATTAGCAGCGTAGGTGCAATATATGAGTTTTCCTCGAGAGGTAATGGTGATCTTCTACCGCTGGATAGTGATATCCGCAACCAACCTACCCGTTGACTATTCGGGTTTTCCCCAACCAGGTGTCTCCCGCTAGTCGAGCACTGCTGCAGCCGGTTCAAGCTCTACGCTCCCGATAGGTCTCCTGATGTGTGTGGTAGTGAATTATGTATGTATGTAAGGCGTGACGAAAGGAAAAGGAAGAGGAAGGAAAGATCACGCCCAGTCTGACACCCGTTTGTTTGGGTATTGCTCCGGCATTCGCCTGATGTTGATCGGGAAAAACATGGGAAACTACCGATCAGAGCAGCCGGCCGCCAAGATTCTCCTCTAGACAGAAGCTGGATTCGACCTAGCATTGTGTCGAAAATCCTTCCGCTGTCGGGACCCGAAACTAGGACCTCCCGATCAAGACACTACTGAACCATCTCGAGGAGGGAGAGACCGTGCAGGGAAAAGTATAATAAAGCAAGGAGGGGAAATGAAGGCAGAAGAGTTCAGTGCGGTGGGGCAAAGGCTGATACGGGTTTGATACGTGAGACAGGAAGGGGCGGGGGGCGTCAGGGATGGGGAGGTTCGGGGCGAGACTGGATGAATGGATCGAGGTGGAGATTAGCAGGGAGAGGCGAAGAGGTGTCACGAAGTGGTATAAGGCGGAACGAAGTTGAAAAGACTGAAGGAAAAGGGGGAGGCGAGATAAAGTTGGAAAAGTAGGGAGGAGCGCTACGTGTCGGGGAGGAGAGTAAGAGGGACGATAAGGAGATGGACGGGTCGAAGCGGGAAAGGTTGGGACGAGGCGGGAAGTGGAGGGGTGAGGCTGAGTGGAGTGTTTTGAGAAGTGGGTCGAGGAGCAGCGGGGCGAGGCGGGGCGGGAGATGGCGAGATCGAGCGGGGCGGAACGGGGCGAGGTGTGTCAGAGGATGAGGTGCAGGCTGAAATCCGCGCTCGCACGCCCTGTCTCTCAGGAAAAAGGAAATGTTACCAACATTCAGCGACTAAATTTTTCATCCTTCTCTTCCAATCTTGCCATCAGCGACGGCGCTCCAGTTTGCCGTCTTGATATATGTTGTTTTTTCTTCTCCTTCATCTTCCTTCCTCCTCTTTGGCTGTCTCTCTCGCTTTTTGTCGTGTTGGCGCGATCTCGCTTCCTTCGCCGCGCGCTGCTTCTGCTGCTGCTGCTTCTGCTGCTGCTGCTAAGGGCGGCGGAAATTCTCCGTTGAAGTTCCGCTGGGGTCTGCGCCGGCCGCCGCCTGCAGCCCTGTGCCTTCTCTCTGAGCGACGGGCCTTGGCATTGAGATCACTTCTACTGGCAACTCGGTCTGACCTGCCTTCCCTTGGCTAGCACGTGTCAACCTAATGACCTAACTCTAGTCATCATCATCATCATCGTCGTCATCATCATCAACAACATCAACATCATCACAAAAATAATCAAAAAGAAAAATTCACCGGTTATTAGTGAATAATTCATATTACCAGTAAGTTAGGCATGCCAAACTGTGGGTATTTTACCTGTACAATTAGATTAAATTTTTAGTTAGTTATTAAGACAAATCTCCCCTCCCTAGCTGCCTAAGATAGTAGAAGGTTAATGTATCCGACCGAATGTATCCGATAGTAGTAGGTAGCTGCCTAAGGTAGTAGCTTAATGTATCCGACCTATAAAAATGATTTTCCACCTCCAATGGGTACTGTGGAGAGAGAAACTAATCGTCCCGTTTATTGTGTATGCAGAGTCTCATTGATTCATTTCGTAGCATTTCATTACTTTTTTGCAAATGTTTTACTTCCTAAACTTTTATTTTGTGCAATTTTTTTATGTGCTCCACTTGGAGATTGACCACACAAGGCTCCACTATCCCCTGGTAAAAATCTATTTTCGAGATCGATTTCTAACTCAATTGCAATTCGTATCCATACATGCGGTTGTCCCATTACAGTCTTACAATGTTTATAAACGTTATATATTTAGCCGACTCCTTCGAAAACTTCATCCTTCTGAACAACTGCACCTAACTTGGGTTATTATTTCCAAAGCAGTAAATTGTACTGTAAAAGCATGATTTTATTCGCCTCTCCTGTTTACACACGTCTTGTTTTAGGTAGCTTGACTTCGCCCTACATTTCGACTGAACGTTCTTTCCCACATCTCAAAAGCTTTCATGTGACGAAAGACTTCGTTCTTCATATACACCCGTCTGCATTTCGCATTGCATTCGCCGCTAGACATCGCTTGCATAGCGAGGCGCCTGGCTGATCGTTGCTGCCGTCTTGCCTGTTACATCCCTCATCGTGCGGCGAGCGCCTCCAATATCCGGAACGCCTTCCCCTGCGCCGTCCATATTGCTCGCCTCTTCCCGCATTCCCACGCCTCGGCTCACCTCAACACTCCCCGCCAGACCCCGCGACACTCCGCTCAAGGCCTCACCCCCTTCCCCGACAATCTCCGATCCGCCTCAGCTTCCTCTGCACCGCTTCCCTTTCCACCCCGCCCAAACTGCACACCCCACCCCTCTCCCATTTCCCTCCCTCCTTTGCGACCCAGCCTTATCCGCCCCGTTCTAGTTCTCTCCATCCCGTCACCTTTCTCTTAGATCCATTACAGCTCGCGCCCCTTCTCCACTCCACACGTCTTTGATTAAACCACGCCGCCTCTCTCCCCCCGTCCAACCTCTCTCCTCTACACCCTGTCCCCGCCCCGTGCTTTTTTCCGTTCCGTCCCACCTCTCTTTGCACCATCTTTCTCTCTCCACTCCGTCCCCGTTCTCTCAGCTCCGTCACGCCCCTCTCCGCTCCAACCCACCCATTTCCTAGTCCATCCAGACCCTCTCCACTCCACATTATCCAGACCCTCTCCACTCCACATTATCCAGACCCTCTCCACTCCACATTATCCAGACCCTCTCCACTCCACATTATCCAGACCCTCTCCACTCCACATTATCCAGACCCTCTCCACTCCACATTATCCAGACCCTCTCCACTCCACATTATCCAGACCCTCTCCACTCCACATTATCCAGCCCCTCTCCACTCCATCCAGCCCCTCTCCACTTCATCCAGCCCCTCTCCACTCCATCCAGCCCCTCTCCACTCCACATTATCCAGCCTCTCTCCACTCCACATTATCCAGCCCCTCTCCACTCCACATTATCCAGCCCCTCTCCACTCCACATTATCCAGCCCCTCTCCACTCCACATTATCCAGCCCCTCTCCACTCCACATTATCCAGCCCCTCTCCACTCCACATTATCCAGCCCCTCTCCACTCCACACGTCGTCGTTCCTCCATTTGTCACACCGCGTCGCTCCTCTCCGTCCCACCTTACCTGACCAAACCTCCCCCCCCCCACATCCTTTGCTCTCTCCAACTTCGCTTCGCCCCCTTCTTACCACATATCCTGCCTCGCTTATCCCCAATCCATCTGTACCTCCCTTTGTCTGCGACAAGGCCTCGGGGCAGCCTGTCGCGAGTTGCAGGTAATAATGTTGCGTTTTATTTCTGAAGAGGCCATCTTCACTGCTGCCGGCGCCGCGGGAGACGTCGTTGACCGCAAACCTCCGCGACCCATTGGCAAACCCTTCCCGCAGAGCGTCTAGGGCGGGGAGGGCGAATGTGGGAGTGAAATGCTGGCGCCAAATACGGAGGCGGCCACGCAAGAGAATCAGTGGCGACGTTCGTAGAGAGTGTGGCGTCATACGGGTTTAATCGAACACAGACGAGAGAGGTTTGTAAAACAGTAGATTTATTAACAATCTAGACCGTAGTAACAATTTAACAACTACCCTGCTCACAATAAACTAAATAAATAGACCCACTCCAAGGAGAGATAATTTAAGAACGGCTTCCACACCGCAACATACCACCGATATTCCCTGTATGAAGCCGCTCTACTTTGAGACTATCTACGCGTCTCGCAAGTCACGACAATGAATTGCCGGCCCCTCGCCCTAGTGCACCTACACGCACAGACACGCGCTTCACCTGTGGCCGACGCCGCTAGCACAAGAAGACTGGGGCATTGTTCTCCTGGCCTTATATAGGCCCTTTGGCTCTACCCGCCGCCCCCATTGCCTCCTCCAAAAAGCCGCTCTGGGCCCGCTACGTCCACGGAAAGTCTCAGTGCGTCATCACTCCGCCCTTTGTTTAACATCCGGCGTGGTAACGCACGACGCTACAAGAGTAACTAAAAGAAAGAAATCGAAAATAGGCAGCAAAAAAGGTTTTAAAAGACAACAGACGACGCATAACGTTCAGTGATAACGTTCAGTGGACATCTACCTGAGTGTAATGAGTGAGGTATTTGCGGCAATAGGTACAACTCAAGGCTGAGTGGAGATACTTTATGTTATGATTTCCCAATAGGGATCCAAAAATACATCTCTTATGCCGTTCACCTCCCGCCGTCCACCTCCCGCCTTCCCACTTCTGGCCAACGACAGCAACATTCCGTACCGCTGCGCAGCGATAAAGGTGAATAATGTAGCCGCTCGCTGTGCGGCCCTCGAGACCGCCTAAAACTGGGCACGGGGCCCGCAAAATGCGTTGCTTCGCTTGTTTAACCGCATGTTGCTAGACTCTGAATGCCGTCTAAGCTGCAGGACGTCAGGAAGTGAGATCGACTAATCAATTTTATCGAATCTTTTGAAACAGACCGAGGAATCCCCCTCCTTGCAATAGCCACGTAACAAGTTGCTCAGGAAGAAAGGCAGAGGGAGTAGGGAAATTAGTTACAAATCTGGATGGGTAGCAAAGAAAAGTGTTGAAAAATGTTGCTGATGAAAGTAAATGTGGGCAGGAGGGGAGAAAAAAATGAAAAAAAATGGTAAATTGAAAAACAAGTTTGAATTACCACGTTGATAAATATTTTGTAATTATTTCCTTGTAGCCTTAAATTATTTCCTGGCAAAAGCTTGTTTAATATACGCATCATATGTATTGGTCAGATTCTGCTATGCATGCATAAACTTCAAAATAATTTTTGAATTCAATGAGCGATGAAAACTTCGATGATTTTAATAAAAGTTGAAATTGTCAATTAATATAATTCTATTTTATTATATTGTGTAACTTACTATACAGTACATAGGACAGGTTATGTGTCAAAGTGAAAACAGCTTATTGTTTAATACTACTCTTGATATATACAACTCTTAAAATTATATTAGCGTACGTAGTTCTGTTGTAGGTCTTTCACTAAATATTGTTATTGCATTGTACTGCAGAACATTCTGCAGTGAATATCATAAACATAAATTATTGTCACGTGTAAGATACCCATCATCTTGAAATCAGTACTAAGGTTCTAAAATATCATATGAATTTAAACTCGTGAAATTTATATAAAACTTCCTTCCACAAAGCATTGTTGAACATGATCTAAAAATTTATGCCTAATCTATAGTTGGAGATTGAGACGAAAAGAGAAAAGTAATGGAAAATGTAATATGCAAATACTATTAAAACTAGAAAAGAATAGAATTAACAAAAGCAACACAATTTGCAAAACATTTATTTATTGTGAAAATTTAAACCAAAAAATACTGTTTAATATATTTACATTTGTTCAAAGACAATATTTATGGTGTCGTTATTTCGTAATTGTCAGTAATTGCGTTCGATTAATACACGAGAAATACAAAACATTTGGATTGCAGGAGAGAACAGTAGTTTATAACTCATTTTCTACTGAAAAGAACGAAGAGAATAAGGTTTGTAAACCGAATTTGGGTAGTAAACAATACTTTTCATGTTTCAACAATGGCCTGGTGGCATAATGCTCAGAATCTTAATTTGCACATGAATACCTATTACTATTAAAGGGATTGCTATCAATCATTATTATTTCTAATTCAATACCGAAAACATCTATTGTTATCTCTGAGAATTATCACAGTAAACGTATTTATACAGTAGCGCAGCTCAGCCTGTTCTTTTGGTTAGTTAGGGATGCGCGCGCATACAGCTAGCGATGCTGGTGAAGATCAAGTACAACTACGAATAGCGTCTACTAAAGTGTATGGATTTGTTGGTGAAGTTGCGTTTATAATTACTTATATTAATTATTATATTATTATGTAATTAAAAACTTAAAATATTAATACTATTTTTTCTTGCCCTCGTGTTTTTATATTCCTAGGATTTCATGGGCAAGCCATTACTAACACGAAAAATTACATCGAACCAACGTTTTAACCTGACATTTGACATGTATAGGAACATATTTGATATGCACCAACTGACTTATACTTTTACAGTAAACACATTAATAACAATACCTGTGCCAAAGGAGCGCTCTGTTCTTCAATTGAAGGCAGCAATAATGAAACAATGAACCGTGAGTTATGTGTTTTTATTTACTTGGTCAATAGACATGGAAAGGAAAGACGGAAATTTGTTATTACCTTCTAACAGAAATATTATTACCTTCTAAATACCTTCATTTACTACTTAGAATACGTACACAACTAGATATTTTCATAAACAATATAGAAATACTTGTTCTTCCTCATGATTCCATTATTCACTTTCAATAGACAACATTCGTAAGATTTAAATAATTTACTTCCTTACAAATTGTTCAGAACTTCTACTTCGCTTGTTTTATTTACATGCATAAATAAATTAAAAAATAATAAAAAATATATACTTTTTGATTAGATTTAATAGAACGAAGCAGTATTACGAATTGTAAGGCGGCGAAGTTTTCCTTGATCGCAGTGCCGATCGCTAGAGTTTGTGACCAACACGTCGTCATAGGGCATTTGACACTGAGCTGCGCTACTGTATAAATATATATACTGTGGTATTATTTAATGCTATTTAATTTTGGCAATCAACACTCTTCGATCATTAATAACTGATTCTGAATAAATACGTTTATATTTGGAACTAGTGCAAATGTTTGAGGACGATAGAGTTAAAAAAAATCTGTAAATGAAGCTGTAAGAATAACGACCGGATCATTTCGGTTGTCATTTAACGAGTATTAGACATTGAGCCCGAGCTAAAGTAAGGTCATTGTCCAAGTTTGGGACGCAATGTAAGAAAGCAAAAAGTATTTTGGCGTAAAAATACTCGCACGTTGAAGATAACGTGTACCACAGGCTCATGGTTGATTATATGAAGTATTTGTGAAAGCTGAAGGTGGGAGCATTTCATCTCAAGTTGGAATTTAAAAAAAAGTTCTGCTTGGCCTGAAGGCCCTCAGCTGCCGAGTACGGTTCATTTACTGTGCAGTATATTGACATTGTTTAGAAAATATGATTGATAGATGAATAATTTGAGTCCTTAGACACATTAAGTAAATTTTATGAATCATCGTCTGTGAATTTAATGTGTGCAGCCACATCAGGTACAGGATGATCAGGGAGGGTCGAAGATGTGTTTCGGTAGTTTCCGTTTTAGTCTATTGAGATGAGAATTTTTTTTCCGATTTTTGAAATGTACGGCTGAGGGAATCTGGGGGATTTTGGAATACAAGCGGGAGAATATGAGAGAAAAAATTTCGTCGATTGTGTTAATGTGAATTCATTATGTCTGGAACTTCTGTTCGGTATCTGGGAGTTGGGTTCAAAACAGTCTTTTGTAATGATTCGGAATAATTTATTTTGGAAAATCTTCATTGTTTGGATATTTGAATCGCGGATCGCGGCCGAGATGAGGAAGCGTAGGATATGATTGGACGGATCATTGATTGGTATAGATGAGAAGCAATATGAAGTCGCCTATGTGAAAATATTTTGAGTTCGGTATGCAATTGATGGGTTCTACGGGTGGCCGGAGTTTTTCTGTGGAGGGTATTTGATTTCCATGTGTATCTTCTGTCTAATAGTACACTGAGATATTTGAATGGCTTGTTGTTTGGCAGCAAAGTAATAATAAGACTTCGATATTAGAGGGAGATGAGGGCTGCTTATTTGGTCTTCGGAGCGAGAAGATTTTAGCTTGAATTTTTGTTGGATTTATTTGAATGTGCCATTTCTTGCCTCAGTCGGAGAACTGGGAGAGGTGACATTGGAAGACTTCTTGTGCGGTGTCAACATCCAGTTTGAGGAAAATACATCGGTAACGTCAGCTAACAGTGCAATGGAAGTATGTGGGGAGGATGGTATATCGCGGTATAAAGATTAGTATGGGAGAGATAACATATCCTTGAGATACTCCTGCTTTTATGGGGAAAGATAAGGAAAGAACTCTAGGAAGGCGGACTGAAAATGTGCGATCTGCAAGGAAGCTTTGGATAATGTGAATGAGATAATGGGGGGGTTCTGATGTGAACCAACTCGGAATTGCATAACGAAGTCAGCTGATGTATACGGTAAGAGAAGGTGAGGTTAGATGGTATCGTTTATAGAGAAATTTACGACTGTCAGGGGGGAGCTGGAATCTATCAACCATGTCTCTCACTGCTTTTAAAGACTCCCCACCAGAGCAGTAAGATTCGTATTTATCACTGTATACCTACTATTCATCATTAAAACGTTCACTTACCCACTCCCCTCGTGTTGACTAATATGCATTTCATTCGGCTAAAGTATACATAGAAGCTATTCCTACTACGGAATTTATCCACTCTTTTTTGATAATGAATCATTTAACCGGCCAAGTCGCAAATTAGCGAGATTTGAACGTTAATTTGTAACATTCCGTTAATTTGTAAGCCGTAACATATATGAGGTAGCATACCGTTTATTACACACAATACTGATCGTTGGGTTTTCAGATACTATCAAGGAACAATCAGATAGAACAGTGATTCTTGTCAATTTATACCTACCTGATGTATGATACACCATTGACTGTCATTACTTTTATTAATTTCTGCATCAAGTTGACAGGCCATTCCCGGTTAACAATGGGCGCAAATCATCCACGTGTTAAACTTAAATCAACATTGTTTCATTTCTTCCTCATCAGCACTGCTCCACCATTGTAAACATATAAATAACCACTCAACTATTCACCTTTCACAGCCCTCACGTCACTTTCAACCTTAGTGTTTTGCATGTAAATTCTCATCCTGAGACCACTATCGCCTCAGTAGCTGCAGGGTGGCAGATATTTACATACTTGCTTTGTCTGTTGTTCCAAACCCAGTGACCAGTCACCACTAAAACAGACAGCGGAAACAGTATCGATAATAGAGCTTTTTCTTCTTCTTCTTCAAAGAAACATGTGGCTCTTTGTTTTATACGATTACACTTACAGGGAATTTAAGAAGTCATTGTCAGCCTTCCTTTCTAATTCTCTCCAAGCACCGTGCACTGAGACTGCAAAGAATCAAGAGTATCTACCATTCAGCTCTTCAAATACAGTACATGTGTACCGCATCTATAGTTGTGCCGACAAGATCGCATAGCATGAAAGAGATACGCCCTGGACGGAAGCCTAAAAGTGCTGGATGACGCGGTCTCTGAAGAGCTGAAACGGCGTTCTTGTGCAACTATGGCCGCCCACGACGCGGCCACCGACCAGCGGCTCGCTTCCTTCTGCTCGCGTCTTTCCTGAGCCTCTTGCGCCTTCTCTTCCACTCCTCCTTCCCGACTGCATCCCTTCCTCATCATCTGTATCCTTTCTTTGTCATTTACATCCCTTCCGTGTCACCCACATCCTTCTCTGTCATCTGCTTCCCTTTTTTGTCATCTGCAACACCGTTCTTTCCCAACTGACATCCACGTCCTTTTCTTGCCATCTACATCCCTTTCTATCTGAATCTCCACCTGCATCTTCCCTTTTTCATAAAACCTCCTTTCTTTCTGAATTTCTTCCTTTTTATTTGTATTCCCTCACTTTCTCATACTTCCCTTATCTACTCTTCCCTTGTCATTTTCTATCCACTTACCCCCTTTTCTTCTCTTCTTCTCCCTCTTTTACATCTGTTATTTTGCCTTCGTCGTACTAACCTATGAATATGTTAGTAGTTTAGTCTTGTAATATTTTTCATTCATTTCCAACCACCTTGCCATTTCACTCCCTCCAACCTCCTTAATATCTTTCTTCGTCGATTCCTGTTTTGTTACCTCATTCGTATTAATTTTCTATATAGATTTTTCTTCTCCGACACTTCCTTCTTCAACTCCCAAAAATGTCTTGACTTTTGGCATGTAACAATTGTCTTTCATCTGTAATACAAACATTTTCCGACGATTGCAGTTTTCTTCTATTCTTGCACCACCTTAGTTATGTGTTTCCCTTCTTCCACCTCCTTTTCAGTGTCTTCCACATTTTGATTCATTCAATCTCTCTTCCCCCTCTCTCTTTCCCCATAGGTCTCTCCCTCTCTCTTCATTCTTCCGCCCGTCTCTCCCTCCCTCCGTCTCTCCCTCCCTCCCTCCGTCTCTCCCTCCCTCCCTCCGTCTCTCCCTCCCTCCCTCCCTCCGTCTCTCCCTCCCTCCCTCCCTCCGTCTCTCCCTCCCTCCCTCCGTCCGTCTCTCCCTCCCTCCCTCCGTCCGTCTCTCCCTCCCTCCCTCCCTCCGTCCGTCTCTCCCTCCCTCCCTCCCTCCCTCCCTCCGTCTCTCCCTCCCTCCCTCCCTCCCTCCCTCCGTCTCTCCCTCCCTCCCTCCCTCCCTCCCTCCGTCTCTCCCTCCCTCCCTCCCTCCCTCCGTCTCTCCCTCCCTCCCTCCCTCCGTCTCTCCCTCCCTCCGTCTCTCCCTCCCTCCCTCCCTCCGTCTCTCCCTCCCTCCCTCCCTCCGTCTCTCCCTCCCTCCCTCCCTCCGTCTCTCCCTCCCTCCCTCCCTCCGTCTCTCCCTCCCTCCCTCCGTCTCTCCCTCCCTCCCTCCGTCTCTCCCTCCCTCCCTCCGTCTCTCCCTCCCTCCCTCCGTCTCTCCCTCCCTCCCTCCGTCTCTCCCTCCCTCCCTCCGTCTCTCCCTCCCTCCCTCCGTCTCTCCCTCCCTCCGTCTCTCCCTCCCTCCGTCTCTCCCTTCCTCCGTCTCTCACACCTTATCTCTTTCTCCGTATTTCTCTCGTTAGTTCGCTTGCTCGCCTGCCCTCTTCCTCCGCGCCCGCCGCAGCACGTGCGCCGCCCACTCCTCGGCTGAGCGGCCGCCCGCGCGGAATTAGTGGTGCGAGGCGCGGCAGGCGGCGGGCGCAGCAAGCCTGGGCGTTAACTCAGCCATCTGCGTGCGTCTGGATATTTGCATAGCTGTAGGAGAACAAGTGTTCTCAGAGACGGGCGCGCGGCGCGGCGAGGCGCGGTTGGGCCGCCCACCGCTCAAGACTCTCGCCCCGGCCCGCCCCCGCCCACGCGCCCGCGCCGCCCACGCGCCCGCACGCGCAGTTCGAGAGTCGTTCACTGTGAATGGCTCTCGGGCCGCGCACAGCGACGAGCTGTGCCGGTGCGCGCCGTGTGTGCGGTTGGTTCACGTTGCCGTGACCCCCAGTGTGCGGACGTGACTCACAGCCTGCCGACTACAGCAGCTCGCTTCAGTGCGTGTGCGGATATGCTATTTGCTTCTTCCCGGTTTCCTTCACTGCAGAAGCACTCGTCACAGAGTTCGTTGAACTGCGATGCATTTATTCCATCTTCATGCCAGGTTGTTGGAATGCACGGTTATTTATTCGTTTCCTTTGTAACCTATTTTTCTGTGTAAGCAAACTTCCCTATTCATTGAATTTCCGGAAAGTATGGTGTTCCGGCGAGTCTCACGTACACACACGTAGGTTGTGTATTCTTTCTTCATTTCTAGGAAATGCGGGAAACAGAATTTTACCTTGACAGAACATAGTTTGCTAAAGCACACAATGCACTCAAAGTACTCTCGTTGTATTCGTGATCTCCAAGATTCTTTGATTGCAGTCATATCGATAAAAAAGCTTTTAGAAATCAGATGATCAATCCAAGGAGTTATCCGCAGCTTTATAAAGGAATACTAAATCAAAGAACAAATAAGTAACGTAAGTAAATCGATATCTACTTCACTAGAACCAAAAAGTATCTTTGAATACATTCCTGTTAAATGACTCCTATTGTCATGGGTGCAGAAACTGAACAGAAGCAAAACGTCTAGTACCAAGATGTGCATTTTTTTGGAATCACAAGCAAACGATCTTCACAGTTGAATAGTTCCCTTAATATGTGAAAACCGGGGCTAACCTTTTGTTCTTGGTTTCGGTTTTCCCCATCAGGTGCGCGCAAGATCTTCATCGGGCGGTGGTTCCGCTCGCCCGCCCCGGGCGGTGGTGGTGGTGGTGGCCGAGGCCTCTGGAGCAGGCCGATGAACCGGTTGGCGACGCCCCCGCAATATCGCGTGCCACCGTGACGCCGCCCCGTTCCGACTCCTCCCCTCCCTGCGTCCCACCCTGCGTCCCATCCTGCCCCGACTCCTTCCCTCCGCGTCCCGCCCCGCCCCTCCCCGACTCCTCCCCTCCGCGTCTCGCCCCGCCCCACTCCGACTCCTCTCCTCCGCGTCCCGCCCCGCCCCGAATCCTCCCCTCCGCGTCCCGCCCCATCCCGCCTTGCCCGCCCCCCGCCCCGCCCCGCCACGTCTCGTCTCACTCCAACCCCCCGCACCCGGTGCGAGGCGCGGCTGAACGATGCGGCCAGGTCACGAACTTCGGACACGCCGCCACGCCACGCCACCCCGCCCTGGCCCGGCCCGCCCCGCCCCCGCGCCGTCCGCGTTTTCTCGCATTTGTCGCTGGAAATGCGCCGTTTCCGAGGCTCGTAAAACGGGCCGCGTGCGCGGGCGGCGGAGGAGGAGGCCGTTTTGCTCGGGCACCAGCCAGGAGCTGGCGGGGGCCTTTTTCATTACCGCGACACACAACAGGCACTGATCCAGGCACAATGTACAGGAACGTGTTGGATTTTTTCATCAATTGATTGATTGATTAATGATTCCGGGCGCGGCAACTGCTAAGATCATTAGTCCCGTAAGTGTAGCGCATATTTTTAATTAGGGAGGTGTCAGTGATCCCTGAAGAATGACGATATTAGGCGACGCCCTACGTCGGCTTACTGGGATTTTCCCTAACCATGTGGATCAACAAGAATTTTTCCCACAGCACCAGCCGGTACAAGCTCCAAGCTTCCGACTGATCTCTCGACATGTGTGGTAGTGTAGTGCATGTGAGTGTATGTAAGGGATGAGAATAGGACTGGGAAGAGGAAAGAAAGATTGCGCGTGGTCTGTGGTCCGTTTGTTAAGGAACTGCCCCGGCATTCGCCTACTGAGAAACCACAAAAAAAATAGAGCTCAGCGCAGCCGGCTGCTAGAAGTCTCCTCCAGGCAACGACTGTTTACGACCTGTTTAGCAAGTGTCGAAACTCCTGCCACCGTGGGGAATCGAACCTTACAACCTCCCGGGCAGAGACACTGCTGTGATATCAGGTGCTGCTCTTAGCTATCTTTGCCGGTGGGGACATGTAAGACTACGCATCGTTTTTTAATGAAACATGTTCCATTTTCAAATAAGCATCTTTTGAGATATTCAATTATTTATTTAAAAATTTGTATTAATTTTGCGCTAGTAGTAGTGATGGTGACACATTTTGCCATGTAGGGCACCAAGGTTTTACCCAAGCTTACCCCCGTCGCGGATCTTAAGTAGATCTTTCTAGCAGCGGCGTCTCGTGGGCGTAGTAAATATAGTAGTATATTGTAAAATTTGTAGTTCGGGGGAGATTGGTTGGTACCCCAAGCACGATAAGGATCAGCTCCTTGCTCCTCAGTTGCTCTCATGACTGAGATTGAAATAAGCTTAATGCTTGGCAAACTACTTCCTGAATGAAGGGTTGCCTTCCTGTTTTCTTTTTTATCTACGTTTCTGTGAATTTTATAACCGTGCTCGCCTTTAGAGCCTTCTTAATCAAGTTCTTGGAGAATTCTCACTCTTCTTTCCATTTTATCTTTCTAGTGCAATATATGAAATACTAATCAGGGATCAGATGACAAATTGTTGTAAAATAACTTACCAATAATGACAAAGCCAGCCTAATAGCTAAAGCCTTAGTCTGATGGCTAAAGCTGAAGGCCCGGGACATGGATGTTTTTATGGGCCCGTATGCGAGTTCCGCCACCGTGACCGTTATCCCCGAAGTAACAAAACCCAACGTTAATTGCAGTGGTCTGCATAGTAATTGAAACGCAATCTTAAATAAGTAAAAAAAATACAAAACTACTATAAAAATCTATTAACAAACATTGTAACTCTGAAGACAGTACTAGAGTAGCTTAGTCGCAAAGGTCGGCGCAAGGTCGGAAAAATACTTTGGAAGATATTAATCTCCGTCTTTTTAACGGTTCGATAGTGAATTTACTTCAGTCGAATTGCGTCGCAGAACGACGCGCATTTGGAACAACACACATTTTACAGTGCAGTCTTGCAAATGAAATGAATAAATTACAAGTAATTACTCTTTATGTATGTATCAACATAATCCATTACTTACGCAATCGTTCTTAACACACTCCAATGAAAATCAGAAGCACAGAATGTGAACAAACTCAAGCAAGGGATTGGAAATTGAAAAATATTAATTGTATGCGTGGATGTACAGTTTCAAGATCATGTAATTCATTGGGTTTGGAAATTAAAATTAAAATGTCTAAAGCTGTAGAAAAATACACCCATTAAATATTGTAATTTGGCAAAAATAATTGGTGCAGTTCGGATTCAATTACATTTTTTATTCAATTGATTCATTTTTTGAACAAAAATTAAATTATATTAAACGATTCTCTCTGGAACTGGGGTGGAATTTTCCGCCACTAAAATGTAATTGTTATTCTGGTAAAAATAGTACTTCCTTGGCTAGATAAACTCGCTGTCCCTCGCAGTAATTTTTGTTCGTATCTTCCACCATTTTCTACTATTCTGTGTAAATTATGCAAAAGATAAAAAGACATTAAATAATTTATTACCTTGCCTAAAAATGATTGTTAGAAGTAACACCTAGAAATGCTGATGAACGAAATTATTCACAGCAGAAAAACAAATTTAGACAATATATAAAGTAAAATAACTTTGAAGACAAACTTCGAGAAATTAATATATTGATATTAATTTTGGAGTTAATTTTAAAATTTCAATAACAAAAAAAACAAACAAAAAACAACAACAAAAAAACGCAGAGATATTTCGAAACGAGTCATTGAACATCAATATTTTTTGAAGGGAGTAATGTACGTAAATTACGAAGTGTTTCACAAAAGGGTCGATAGAAAATTGCACTGTATTCTGGGGTTTCATTTTCTAAACACTAGAAACATTGAAAATGTAAACTAAATATTCCAGTGAACGGTATGTCATATACGGGACAAGAGTTAAATAACTGAGAGAACTGAATCATGGACTCAACTTCGTGTAGCCACATCGCCCACGCCCCGAGTCGGGGTCAAATGTCCCGTTTAATCCCTCTGCGCAACCCGATCGTAAGGATTGACACCTTAAAACACGACCCAGCTCCGAAAGCGCGAACGAGCTCCCGCGTCCGCCGGGGAAGCCCCTGGGCGCCCGGCGCATCACGTGGGGCGACGCGGCGCGGCGCGGCGAGAGGGAGAGGGAGAGGGAGAGCCTGTCGGAGGAGGAGACTCACTGAGCCCAGGTGCCGACAGCCTTGACGAGCGCGACGGATGCGCTAGCGCGAACGCACGCGGAAGATGGGAGAGGTTCCGGAGGACGGGGTGGAGCGGGGTGTTCAGGGGTGGAGCGAGTGGTAGCGGGGTGCAACGATTAGGTGCATTGTGGTCCATTTGGGAACAGCGGAGTGCAACGTGGTGCAGAAGGGTGGCAGAGAGGTGGAGGGGGTGCAGAGGGATGCGACGAGGAGTAGCGTGGTGTAACACGTGTAGTGGGGAGGAGTGAAGAGAAGCGGGCAGGGACGAGGTAAGTGAGGTGGGGCGTAGTGGAGCGGTGTCGATCAGGGTGGGGCGGGGTGGTACGGTGTGGAGCGGGGTATTGCGGGTTGAAGTGGAGTGGTGCGGGGTGAAGCTGGAGGAGCGGGTGGGAAGGAGGATGAGTGTGGTGGCACGTGGTAGAGGTGGCGAGGTGGCGAGGTGGAGCGGGGTGGAGCGAGGTGAAGGGGGTGGCGGGGGAGGAGCGGAGTGGAACGGAGCGGTACCGTGTGGAACAGTGTGAAGCGGGATGGATGGGGGTGGGATGGAGCGAGGTGGAGGAGGGTGTAGCGGAGAGGTGCGGGGGTTGGAACTGTGTGGTTCGGTGTGGAGGGGAGTGGATCGTGGTAAAGAGGGGAGAGGAGGATGGTCTGGGGGGAGGGGGATTGGGACGGGGCGGAGCGGAGCGAGGATGGCGCGGGGCGGGGGCGAAGAAGAGGGTGAGGAGAGGGGGGCAGCACGGGGGCGTCTCGTGGGAAATCAGGGCGTCTCGGGCGCATCTCTGCGACGCTGCCTCCGCTTCCTCTGGCGTCTCCTCAGGCCCGACGCCGCCGCACACTGGGCCTCACGGAGCAAACACTGTCGCACTAAACTTCCTGACAAGGGCGAAGTGGTAGAGCACTGCAGAGTAACATTCGCTCTTCGGATACAGCGATTCGAATCGTAGATGTAACTAATTAAATTCTTCACTACGATAATACGTTTACCTCTTTTCCTACTTTAGTTGCAAAGATCAAAGATTATTAGGGATTAGTGTCCTAGAAATGCAGTTCAAAATTCATCTTTAACGCTTTTTGATATAAATAACACAAAAATCAATTGAAAAATATTTGACAAGTTGACAAATATTTACCGGACATTTCATAAGATATGCTGCATTTCATAAGATAACTGCAATCATCTTACATTGTATCCATTGCACTCATTAACATAGGATAACGGTAAAACAAGGGCCGCTCCACGACACTTTACTAATATTCCATTTCATAGTGTAAACATTACACCCAAATGTTCATGTTTTGAATAAACTGTCGGTTCAAAATTTGTTGACCGCGACTTTTTGGTGTTTCCTCTCCACAGCACCCCTCAAGAGATGGACATTTATTTTCGTAACTCTATATACAGTATGCTGGTGCCTTACGGCTTACGCAGCTAAGAAAGGGGGACTCTTATATGATAATTAAACTAAACTAACTAAAACAAACTTCATTTCAACTTAATCTAATATAGTTAGTACGTCTAATATAGTAAGTACGTATAGTTACTACGTAAACACGTCCGCATACCTAACTTGAAACAATTTTTTTCTTAATAGAATTTATGTTCTTGCTCCTTTCTTGGTAACTTTATATATAATTTCATTCAGAGATCATTTACACTTGTTTGACGCCCGCGATTTCGCGCCGCGTGGCCCACAGCGCGTGGGCCGCGGCCGAGCGCCGTCTCGCGAGCGCCCGATTAGGGACCGGAGCCGCGCCGCCGCGCCGCGCTCCACGCACGGCGCCCCTGGCCCTTGACGCCCGCGCCACGCCGCGCCACGCCGCGCCACGCCGCGCCACGCCGCGCCACGTCACGCCTCGCCACGCCTCGCCACCAAGGGAGGTGACTCAGGGCATCAATTGATGTCACTGCAGTGCCTCCGACCAGGAGGTGCTACAGTACCCGGTCTTGTCGGTGGCGGGTTTTTCGACACTATTTAGACAGCTAGGTTGAATTCAGTCGCTATCTGGAGTACAATTTTAGCAGACGGTGGTTCTGATCGATAGTTTTACATGGTTTCTCCAGGCAACACCAGGGGAATGCTGGAGGAGTACCCTAAGAGACGGGCCACGGACCGCGTGCGATCTTTTCTTCCTCTTTTTTTGTCATTTCCTCACTCCTTACTTACACACACGTACAATCACATGCACTACATAGTCACACATGCCGGGAGACCTATTAGGAGCTTAGAGGTTGTAGCGGCAGGGCCCGTGCCCCGCTGGTGAGAGATACCTGCTTAGGGAAGAACAAGCCGACGAGCAGCTCGTCGCAGGATCTCACCATCTAGCGGGTCTCCTTCCGCTATAAAACATGCATTACACTTACGGGACAAATGACCTTAGCAGTTGACGCACCCGTAATCACTAATCAACCAATCAATCAATAAACGCAGAGGGCGCAGCGCGCATTCAGCAGAGTCAACGCACGGGGAAGGAGACTCTTAAATAGCGAGATATCGCACTAGAATGTTGGCTGACAGGGGACAGCGCGTTGTAGGAAGTGTTGCCAACGTTCCGTTCGTTGTACCGCGAGCTTCTTCAGGGCGAAATGCAGAGAGGTAGACAAGGCACGGGTTTATGTAGGATGACGCAAACTCTGGCTAGAGTGCAGCGTCTCACTGCCAGTCAAGGATCTACGTATTGGCTGCAGGGGCTCATGATTCATTTGTCTAACCTCTACGGAATATCGCACTTAATACGCTATAAAGAACGTCCTTTAATTATGAATCTTCTTACCCATCCTTTTCTGAGAAGTTACTTAGATTTAGCATGTACTATGTCACAATGTTGACCAAATGAAGTCTTCGAACAAGAATTATACTTACTAACAAAAATTATGTAGACTATCATCGTTATTTGAGAAAGTATTGTGCAGTCGATTTTCCATCGAATATGTTCGTTTAGGGGTTGGAAGAACACTGGGAGGAGTTGCGTGGGGGCGAATTGAGACGGGAAGCGAGTGGGCGGGCTGGGAGCGGTCGGAATTAGGAGGATATTAATAAAATTTCCTCCATTTTCACATTAAAGATTGTATATTTTTCCTGTCTGTTTAAGAGGTTGTGATAAATAAATCCTTGGCAACGCCGAGTTACTTCTCCTAGTGTGTTGCAGAATCATCTACAAGTAACACAGAAACATTATTTTACGTGAGACACTATGGAAGCGATGCAGCGTTTACTATAAAACTGATCCGCCGAACATCTACATTATTCGTTTTTTCATACTTTTTCTCCTGTTCTTCTTATTGCCGCTGATGTACTTTTTTACCTCTTCCTTTTGATTTTCTCAATGTTTCTTCATCTACCCTATTATTTCACCTTCCTACCGACATCTAAATGAGGAGATTTTGCGTTCCGAAGTGTCAAAGCAATATCTATATCGATCTTCTGCGCAGGCGCAGTTCAAGTTTCACATCACTTTTGTGCATCTGCCCATTGCACAAAGATTGAGATTGCAGTTGATAGTTGTACGCTATGTCGTGCAAAAACTCCCTAATGTTCCTCCAATTCTTCAATTTTAGTAAATTAACCGATAACATCATCATGTGCATTTTTTTTATTACGTGAATTTTTTCAAGGCCTGTCAACTAACAGAAAATGTTATTTTATTCCTGTCCATCTACAAGATTTCATAGGCTAGTTTTTAACGAGTGTAACAAATACTTTTCTCTTCCGGTATAAAGTGATCATAAGAAAACGTAAACCAAGTTTTATTTCAGAGTCGAGTCCCAACTCGCACTCATCCAACGCCAGCACATTTCTCGAGCGCAGCAACGCGCCTAATCGCCGCGAGCGGCGGCGGCGGCGCTTTCCGCGACCGACATAAATAAGCGGAAACAATTTTCGAGAACCCAGTTGCGCCGCTAAGCTACTGATGTATGGTTTCTGAAGTAGTGCAATCAGAAAGGAAGCGCTTTCCTTAGGACTCGAGCCAAGTCGAAAGAAGAGGGCTGTTATTCCAGGGGAGTAATACGGAGTTTATATGTAGCGGGAACTGCCTGCGATAAATTATTCCCTTCGGAAAACGTATGTCTGCGCCGCCGGAGGCCTCTCTCGGTCGATGGCGCCGCCGCCGCCGCCGCCGCCAACCGCACCGCCCCCCGCCACAGCCCCAGGCGACTCCCCCCGGCCCAACCCCGCCTCCGCCCCCTGCCCGCCCCGCATTGCTTCGCCCCGCCCGCGCCCCAGCGCCAGTTTCTTGAAAACGCTTGAGAAGGAGAAGAAAATAAAGTTGGCTGGTACGCAACATCCCCGCCCCCGGCCCCGCCCCTTCACCTCGCCCGCCTCCGCCCTCGGTCTTTCAGGAGAGGGCGAAGGCGGCGGCGGAAAAGCCGGAGATCGATATGAAAACGTGGAAAGAAAGTCGACGACGTTGGCAGGCGGCGGCGGCGGCGTGGACGGGGTGAGCGCGGGGGACTGGGGGGGGGGCGAAGGGGGTCGAGTGCGCAGCGGGCAGGAAGCGGAACACGGCGGTACAGCTCTTGCAGCTGAAGGAGCCGAAGCGGCGGCGGCGGCGCGGGATGAGCACGTGGAGACAGCAGCCGAGAGCTGGGGAGAGTGTGGAGGGTTGTGGGAGGGGAGTGGTGGGCATAAGCACGTGGAGACAGCAGCAGAGAGCTGGAGAGAGTGTGGAGGGTTGTGGAGGGCGATGTAGGGCGAAGAAGAGTTGACCGGTTAGGGGGGTGGGGCGGAGTTGAGCAGGAAGAGGTGGTGCAGAGTTCGGGGCAGTGCGGGGATGTTCCCTGTGGGCGGGTCGGCTTGAAGAGGGCAGGGGCGGGACGAGACAGGCTGAAGTCGGGGGGAAGCGATGGAATGAGGCCGAGGGCGTGCGGAGCAAGCGACGAGCAGAGGCGAGATGAAGAAAGGACGGACAGGGGTGGGGGGAGCAGGCCGCTGCGGTGTCGTGGGCGGGGCGCGGGGGGCGGCGCGAGGACAGCGTGGCAGGCTGTCGGCCGAGGCCTGCGGCCGGCTGCAGGGGCGAGGTCAGAGGCGAGACGGGCCGGCGGGGGCGATCGCGGGCGAAGACGTCGATCGCAGCGCCGCCGGCGGGGGCGGGGCGGGAGGGGCGGGGCGCCCGGCGGTGGTGACAGCGGTCGGCGGCCGAGCCGCGCTGCGGCGACCGCAGGGCGGTGGGGGGAGGGGGATGTGCCGGTCGTGGGGGTGGTTCAAGGGGGGGGGGGGCGGCTGCGGCCGGCGAGGGACTTAAGGAGCGCCGGCCAGGGAGATTGCGGCCATGGCGAGGGCCCAGACATCGATTTCGGTTGCGCCGAGGCGTGGAGGCCCAATCTGGTCGCTCTGTCACTTCGCTGCGCTAATGTGCTTTGTTCGCACGCAGCTGGGCAGCGATGCAAGCTCTTGATTCGTTGTCTTCCATTTTATTAATTCAATATAGATATTCAATTTGTTAATGCGTTTTCATGAAGCAATTTTCAATGATTTTATATGGACATGTTACGAATTATATTTACCCATTAAGCTGTTTTTCAATTTTTGTAACTAGGAATTCAGACTTCTTCGTTGGAAATCTGACCTGATTGAAATATATTTTGAATTGATACCCTAAGTATTTTAGTGACAATAAGCGATATCATTTCACAATATATGATTATGTCGCTTCTCATAAAACCGTTCTGTCTAAAAACGAATAAATATAAACGAAGAAAATAATGCTATCAGAAAATCGTCTATTTTTTTTTATCATAGTTGCTTTAATTGGGATCAAGGAGACTGAAATGAAACGAATATTCCACGATAGAAATCTATTATAGCGATTTCCGAACTTAAAGTGTTCCGCGATACGCCGAGGTATAGTAAAAGTTCTACTGTATAATATAAAGATAAATGGCTGGTAGACTCCGCTTGTTGGTATAACGAAATGTAGAAATGAAATCAACTAAATAAATAGTTAAGAAAACAATTCTAAATTTGCTGCTAAAATATTATTATTATTATTATTATTATTATTATTATTATTATTATTATTATTATTATTATATTATTCTGTACAACATTAATACACTGTAATTAAGGTTCAATAAAGTAATATAATGGTATTCATGATATTTTTGTAAATACTATTTATTTCTATGTTCCAATTTCTAGGGTAGAGTTAGGGTTCATCAAACCCATTAAAATACAGCACTGCGCCCAATCCTACACCCACGGGGGGGGGGGGGCATTCTCACCTTCATTGTCAGCCTCGCGACCATCCGGTCGCCGAGCCGTCGACCTGCTCCACCGCCCCCGCTCGCTGCCGCCGCCGCCCCTCACGCCCATGGGCGCGCCGCCCGATTTCGCGAGAACCTGTTTGAAAAGCGTGTGACGTACCGGTCGGCGGCGGGGCCAGCGACCCCTGCGTTCGCCCGTCGCCCGTCGCCACGCGCGTCAGCACTTCATTCGTCGCCGCCGTCGCCCCACGCGGCGCTCGTGTCGCTCGTCACCGGCGGCTGGGAAGTGCCCGGTTCTCAGTGTCAGTGGTCCCAAATGGGTCGAAAGATAATGTCATCTCCGTATGGAGATGGTGTACTATGGAGAGCCCCGAGAAGGCGGGAATTTATTTTTTATAGATCGGATACATTAAGCTACTGTCCGGTGGCTTAAGCAGCTGGAGGGGTCGACTTGCTCTTAATAACCAACTGAAAATTTAATTTAATCAAATTGTACAGTTAAAATTCGTGCACTTTGGCATGCCTAACGTACATTAAGGTAAATGTTGAACTAATTACTGAGGTATTTTTCTTTTTTTCTTCTTTTTTTCCCTTTTTGTTAGGTGAAAATGTTTATTCCACATTCACACATCATTCACACTCGAAATCATTCAAACTCTCTAAATGCAGTAGAATTAAACTAATTCGAAGCATATTGCAGATCGTGTCAGTTGGGATTAATAAAAATTTGAATGATTTTTTAAATGAATTTGGAAGCTCAGATATTAAGAAAAAAACTCGACTATCGAAAACAAAATTGCCAGAAACATCAGCCAATAAAATAAAACAAAAATAAGTTCCGCGAAACTGCAAAAACTGTAAAATTTACATAAAAGACACCCCAATAATCAATAGTACAGACTTTAAAGTATAAAACGTGTATGATGATGACACTCGTCATTGTAACCATGTACGAAGTCTCATATTAAGTACCTTCTATTGAAATTACATATCAGCAATACAATCTATATATTTTCCTAACTTTTTTGTATTTAATTCTTTTTTTCAAAATCCAATCAGATAATATTTCGAATCTGATGGTGGTCGAACAAGGTGGAGTTTTTTATTAGTTGATAACTGCCAATTTTGTTTTCAACATCAGAGAAAGTTAGCATTATTTTCTGGAGTGGATGAATTCAAATTTTGATTGTTTTTGCACTGTAAAAAAATGGAGAGAAAATGCTATAAAATTCAGCATCGTTCTATTCGAACTAACCGACTGCGATTCAATTACAGACATCTTTGCGATATTTGATACTGTTCCCAGACATTTTGACGACATTAAAAAAGACAAACTAAAAACAACTACATGTTCGAGAGAAAGTCACAATCCAGATCCATTCTAATGGAAACGTATCTTAAAATTAAAATACTTAAGTAGAAAAGCTCCCCCACCCCAAAATAAAGATTACTATTCTGAGTTCTTGTACCCATTTGGGTCACAAAAATTGAATGGAGACGCTTTTAAATCTTCATTCATAGTTGCACTATGAGGACATTTAAAAAAAATAATAAACGACGTTACTATTATAAATCATTCACTTTTTTTCCAACACGCTCAATTTTTTGGATGTATTGTAGACCACTGTGCGCTGTCACCCTAAGTCGTGATGCTCGTGTTTGTTGTCGTCGTCGGCGGTGGCTGACAAGTGCTGGGCGTGGGCGGGGTAGGAGACTGCCGCTCGTTTGGGAGCGGGCGATAGCATCTGGCGGTTGTGCGCAGACGGTCGTGCAACCGCGCAAGGTGCGGCAGCCCGACGAGATTATATTCATCTATGCAAATCTGCGAATTTACAAGTTCGCGTCTCGTTCTGGATTTTGTCCTTGAGATTTTTTCTCCGGCTGATGTGAAAAGATTTTTGAGAAAATAATGAAATGTTTTGTATACAAAAATGTATGGAATCAAACTCACAGCGAAATAAAAAATGATTTTAAAATATGTATTTAAATTTATTTTTGTATAAATATGGTTGCGACAATAACAGCAACAGAACTAAAGCAATTTCACTTTATTGTGATAAAAGTTAACCTACATCTTCAGCAGTTTTTCAGGCACGGCGTTGAAAAACGGAGCGTTCCACATGTTCACACTTAAGAACAAAATGAAAACGCTTCTAAACGGAAAATACGGAGGCTAGCAAACAAGCCACAGTTCAAAGAACAAAAATATAGATACAGAACGAACACGCAGATCCAAGAAGTAGGCGGAAATCAAAGGTCGAAGACTGGCAACACATTAAAATTAAATCTGTTGCTGATGAAATCTCGTGTGGACGACAGAACAATGTGAAATGTGCGTTAGTAAATGTCTTCTCATTAAAAGGTTATTTTGAAATCCTTAACGAACGAAATCGTAATCTAGAATTAAGTGCCACATTAGTGTGTGCCAAGGCGCGTCTGCAGAAAAAACAGCTAATATTAATTAAGTAGATATTATTTGAGATAACGCAAATTTTGAGTAGTATTTAGAACTGCCTCTGACAGTACACTGCGTAAAGTCTAAGATTGTGTGTCAAGAGCGTGGCTTCCGGGATACTTCCCAGACAGCGCTGAGCTTGCCGCGCAGACTGTACACTCGCAGTATTTCGGAGTGCTGCCGCAGCCCTGGGGAACGCCGCTGCTGCAGCCGCCGCCGCCGCCGCCGTCGCCAGGCGATATTAAACCGAAACAGACGAGACGCGACCGAACCCGCGATGGCGGCAGCAGCAGCAGCAGCAGCAGCAGCAGCACTAGGGGCCCTTGCGGAATACGGCGAAAAATCGAAGGAGCGACGAAGATTACGAGATCTCAATATTCCGAGCGGAGGGTGCAGGAGGGAGCGAGACGACGCGCGAGGCGAAGCAAAAGAAAGGGAAGGGTGAAAAAAAAAGCCGAGAAAAGAGGCGGAGATCGAGCAGAATACAGGCCAGAGAGCGGCTCAGCCGAAGGCGGGATCAAATAAAGACGCCGGATAAAATTATGGCGGGCGGCGTGGTGCGGAGCGGCGTGGCGCGGCGTGGAGAAGGGAGGGGGGAGCTTTGCGTTGAGGGCGCTGCCGTGGTTTCCGCAACAAAGTGCGAAAGCCGCCGGCACCTCTGAGCCGTTGACCCCCTTGTGGCTCTTTCAAGAGACCTCTGTGGCGCAGTTGCTAGCGCTTGTGACGCCGATGTCGTTCTCGGAGTCAGGCGCTCCAAAAACAAAAGCGAGCACGGTCCAGAGAAGGTGCACCAACACCGGTTGTGGCGAGCGGCAAGACAACGCCTAATGGTAATGTGTATCAATGATTGAGAAGTCACAGGTTGAATTGTGGCAAGGCACCAGGAATTTCTAGATGTTTTCAACATCAGTGAGCTTGTGTGTTACCTGCCGATTACCAGATTACCAGGGCCCTATAACTCCCGTATTACGTCATGGAGACAATTACGGTGGCGCGCTCTGCAGCATCACCTTCTTTACAGAAACTAAAACATGAACTGCTACCAACGATACTTTAATCGTGCGTGGCTACTGCGTGAGTCCGCGGCTCGCAAGCAGGACCATAAAATTTTTCAAAAGATAACGTCTATGTACGCGCTTTCTTCAAAGATTTCTTATAAGTATAGATTATGAATAATTGTACATTTAGGAGACGTATTTCTCACAAATTAGCCAATTTGTATGTGGGAAAGTTGGCAAGCCTAACCTGCAACTGCACCTGCACCCGGCGACACTAGCGCTTCCTATAGTAGCAACCTCGAGCAATGTCTCCGGTTTTGATGGGGAGTTGCCGAGCCCTGGTCAGATTACTGAGGTCAGTAGTTTTGGTTAAATACTTTCAGGCTCTGCCGGAAGTGTTGAACGAAACTACTGACAGGTCGCGAATCATGCACAATCTTTCTTTCCGCCACACGCACACTTCCCCGTTACATTCCCTTCATATTTCCGACCTAATTCCGTCCTATTTCATTCCTTCCCATTGCCACCGCGTTCCATTCCCGCCCCTCCCTATCCATTTCCGTCCCTTTTCACATCTCATTCCCGTCCCATTTCCTTTTCCCATTTTCGTATTCCCCACCCCATTTCATTATCGTCCCACCTTTCCCATTCACGCCCTATTGCCTTCCTTTTTCCATTTCCGAGCAATTCCCTTCCCATCGTCGTCCCATTCCCATCCAATTTCAGTCCCATTCCATTCGCATTCACATCCCATTACAGTTATATTCCCGTCCCGTCCTATCAAATACAGATCTATTCACCAATGCCTACAGAATTGAACCATCTTGAAATCACAATCAATCACTCCCAGAAATGGTAAAGAGATGGAGCTGGCGACGACAGAAGCGGCCGTGGACCATGACTTAGCCGCCGGGAAGAGTTTTGGGAATCCGGCGGTCTTAAACATCTGCAAGACCGCTGGGAAGAAGCATGGCGAAGGCGGACGGTTGACGAAGTGCATTTAGTATTACCCTTCGCCGCCCTGACCTGCCGCCTAACTAATTTCAGTAATGCAATTGATAAAATTTAAGTCACAACGGGTTCTTTTGGAGACTGGCTCCCTTAAAGAAGACTGCGGAAAAGAGGACAAAAAGGTGGCAATGTCAGTGCAGGTGTGGGTAGAGCTTGTATTTGGTATGAGGGTTTGCAGTCTGACAACCTGAAAGATAGCGAATCCTCGAAGGGGAATGTGGTACTGAGGCGTTGAAATGTTGGCGATTGCAGAAGTGGATGCTGCTGTTTTGCCTCCGCGCCATTGTTCGCAACCGGCTGAAGCGTCTAAGGCTATACCAGGGCTTCTGCCGGTGAGAAAGCACCTGGAAAATATGTTTATACTAAAAAACTGTGAGGGACAGAAAATATGTAAATGAGGGTGAACAGTTGATGGAGGTGGTCGCGCACAGAACTTGGTCCCAATGCCGTTGACCCACCAGAGGCGGCGTCAAGAGTCCTGGATGGCACACTTGCTAGAGCTAGTACCGATCGCCAAGGAGTGCCATTCCAAAAGAACGAAGGTTGCGCACAGGAGATGAGGAGGTGAAAGTAAGTTGCCGCTGAAACCTTTGTTTGCCTTCGTGCCGTTGACCCAAGTATATCTCACAGCGTAACCATCGCTAACACTTGTTTTGCGAGGGACGGACCGCGGGACCCATCTTATCCTCCCCGCCACTGAGCAGCATGCAAAGGAGGCCACCTCAATCTGCCTTGTGAGGTAGAGGCCCTCAGGAACTTGTGCTCTTGAAAGAGGATTTAGGAACCTGATGTATGTGCAAAGTCACGAAAACGTAATATCGGTCTTGGACACTAAAGCCGAATTCTGTCGCATATCTGACGGTGCGTGACTGTTGTGAGCTTGAAAGAAGTGACAGCCCGACCTCTGCTCGACGCACAGTTCACACATGCCAAGTGGTTGAGTGTTAAGTGTATCTGGACGCCTCAACTTTTATTGTCTACTAATTAGTCCCGCAGGTTTTTGATCCCACTGATCCCACGATCTCACTTGTTATTTTCCCCGTAACTGCTATTGGAGACAAGTTAAGTTGGCGTTGAGCATGGCAAGAAATTATGACTTGACAAATGATTTGTAAATTATTGAAGCTTTAAGGGAAACATGTCTACATGTCATGTCTGCATGCCAGAGTGTTTCAAATTATATCTTACAAAGGCTAATATACTGTTGTGCTAATACTTTAAGCTATATTTTGTAATAAATTCTAGAACGTCAATAAAATATAAAAATGGGTACTTTTACTTTTTTTCATTCATTTTCAATTAAGAAAACGTACAACTTTCAGAAGTAGTAAGGATTTATGCACCTGTTTCACCAAAAAATTACTGTCACTTAAAATAGCACCCGTAAATACACTGGGTTCTGGGACCCATCCGGCCACCAAGCGCTTGGGACTCGAAGTGTTAATTAATAAATACATTTTATGTCGAACTGCGAACAGTGTTGTCAGACGTCTTGCAGTGTTTCTTCTTCAGTTATAAATATGGCATTCAAATTGTTAGATTAATTAAGAGAAAAATAAGGGATTGAACACATATATACTTTTAAAATTAGGGGGAAGGGGGCACGGTCCCCCTGATCCCTGAATGCATGCCTTCGTCGGAAGCGCTAGTAGTGTTAAGTGCGAAGCGGTGGGCGTGGCCGCGGTTGGTGTGACCGGAGAGCAAGCGGTGTGGCGGAGAGCGGCGCACGGCGTGCGGTGTGTGGGGTGTGGGGCGAAGGCGGAGGCGGCAGCTGCCAAGGGCTGACGCAGCGGCTGCTCCCGTTCACACATGCGGTGTCGGCGCAGCAGGCCTTTCGCGAGATGAAACCCTCGTCCTTCCCCCGCCCCGCCCCACCCCGCTTATCTTCCGCCCCGCTTGGTCCCCGTCCCGCTTTCCCCCCGCCCAGCTTGGCCCCCGCCCCATTCAGCCCCCACGTCCACCCCGCCCCAGCTGGCGCCCCAGCTCCCGCTCCATACACGTCCCCTACCCGCCACCCCCCCACCCCCCGCTCACGTCCCTAACTCCCTGTCACCGCACCTCACTGGCTGTGCCTTCACCTTCACCATCTTCATTGCCGTCGTCTCTACTTCTACCTTTACTTCCATCCCCAGAGTACCGGAAACCGAACAACCCGCCAACATCACCGTCGCCATCGCCTCATGCCACTACCAGCTCCATTGCTCCTGCCACAATCGTCACCAATATCGCCATTGCCACCGACGAGCCGCCCGCCGTCACAGCCATCGCCGCCGCCCTCGAGGGACTGCGGTGAGCGAGGCCCGAGCGAGAGAGAAACGCGCTGCACGCGACGCACCGTGTGGCGTAATATTTCGAAGAGCCGCAGCCTGTTCCGAGTCGACGTGAAGGGACGCTGTCGGATTCCTCCATTCTCCTTTCGGCTTTCTGTATCGACTTGAGAGCTCTCCTGGTGGCCCCGAGGTCCTCGCGATGGCGAGGAGAGAGAAAGGTGCACGAAGGGTCCCGACGAGTCTGTGCTGGCCGGGTTGGAGGTGATCGGAAGAGACAGGAGAGGAGCGGGGCAGAGCGGGGCGGGGAAGAGCGGGGCGGGGCAGAGCGGGGCGGAGCAGAGCGGGGCGGGGCGGGGCGGGGCGGGGCAGAGCGGGGCAGAGCGGGGCAGAGCGGGGCAGAGCGGGGAAGAGCGATTCCAGGTGATCGGACGGGACAGGAGAGAAGCGGAGCAGAGTGGGGCGAGCCACAATGATACAAAGGTACGCGATAGATAGGTGCCAGGAAAAGCGGTACGGCACAGAGGGTGTGGTGCAGAGTAATGCTTGGGGGAGTGGTGATGGGGCAGAGGGGTGTGTGGCAGAGAGATGCGAGGCAGTGGTGATGGGGCAGAGTGGTGTGGGTTGTAGTAGAGCGGTGCAGTGCCGGATGGTACGGTGCTGGGCGGTATAGGGTGGGGTGAAGCAATGTAGTGCAGTACGGTAAGGTGCATTACAGTGCAGTACGGTGCGGTACGAACGAGACTGGTGCGAAGGAGCGCGAACGTAACATAGCGATGCTGTCGTTCATTACTTTTGTTGCCTAACCATGCGTAACGACGACTTTACCCACTTCCTACGCTGTCGGGGCTCTTATCTCTGGTTTTGTCCGTGCTCATTGTGCCACGCCTGCCTGTGACACAATGTAGCCGGGTTCTATTTGTATAAATGTACTGTTGTCGTTTCTTCACGGTACGCTACTCTCTTCAATAAACTTGATCACTGAAGTCACTAAAACTTTTAGAACGTTGTCTAGTAACTGTATGACGTTTCTCTTATGGAATTAGAACCATTGTTGCAGTAAGAACATGGAACAAGAAGAGCAAATTGGAGACAGCAACCGTTACAACCTTGATTTTTCAGAAGGTGAGAGGCATTTGTTTTAGAATTAAAGCATTATTGACACTACCGTAGTAATACGAGTTAAAATAAATTCTATTAAAAATTAGAAATTAAATCACGTGTATTACCAAGCGATCTTAGGTAAAACGTCAATGTTTTAAAGGTTTAGAATGTAAGAAGAATTTTGGGTTTGAATATGAAGACCTTCAAGTAAATATGTTAGCTAATTCACCAATTATATTAAAACTAACGAACTTACATTACGTCACATAAATTGCGGGTAAACACACGAATTTCATACTTTCCGACAACATGAACTCTTAAAAGTAAACAAAGCAACATCAATATTTTCTCTCGTTTCCTTCCACTACATTTATTTTTCTTTGTACAATCACGAAAATTAAAATCACATAAAATATCTGAAATTTATATTTAGATCATAATATCCACACTACTCCTTTCTTGTTGAGCAAATCGAAGTCTATTTTGTGCAGTGTCTAAGATTACGATACCGAGAGACGGGATGCTTGTAAAAATTCCCCTTTTCTATCGATACGATTTTCACCCTTTTAACAACACAATTAACAATTAATCAATAACCTGTGCTTCTAGGATTATTTTGCAAGATTTTAATTTTGACTTTTTCTCTATTCTACTTACTTTACGTTTTTAATATTTTCTGGCTCTTTTGCCTTTCCTTGCAAAAGTACGAGAGATTTTACTTTTCGCTATATTTAACGAGAGAAAGTTCATTGTCAGAAACGATTTAGTGCCTTCCAAGTAATATACTACTTTGATAATTGTTAAGCTTCGACTCACAATTCATCTATTCCACGGAGCTCAGTAATAGAATCAGTTTTCATACTTTTCTTTGAAGAAATATGCACTGTGGTGAAAACACTTTCTGAAGATGATGCAGCTTCTATTCGAGATGTAAAAATCCTTTGTCAAACGCACAATATATGTAAAATATACGCATACAGTGTACAGTTTACAGTCACTGACTATACAGTCTGATTTAATTGTTTTAAACACATCCAACTTCAATTTTATAGAAAGTTAATTTTCCATCACTGAAAGCATTCTTTTGGACAGATCGCACAATTTAACATCTGACCACTTACGCTCCAGTTGGACATATGAAAGGGAGGAGAAAATGAGACAAAAGGAATCATCGAATGCTCTCTGGCAATTTCATTTTTGCAAAGTATACATTAAAAATCTGTCAAATACTAAAAACAAGACCCTTAATATACAATCTGTTTGATCACTTACCTAAATGTCGACGTAGCCCGGTTCCAAAGTGGACATTCCAGACGTATGGATGTCCCCACACCCCAGATTTAAAGATAAGAAGCACAGGCTTGTACAGGCTTCTTAACATGTTCCACTCGCAAATCATTATTCCTTTAAATAAAAGAAAGATGATAATTACAATCCACACAGTTGAAGAAAATATATGTATTTTTTTGTCTATCATATTTGGCACCAAAACTTTAAATGCTAACTAAATTAGCTGAAAATCATTACCATGAAATTACATTGATATATCTTGAATAAGTGAGGCAAATTAATACTTTTAAATACAGTAAGTAAGAAATGGATAGTAAGAGACTTATTTTATCTTGCATTAAAATGTTTTCTAAATAAAGACAACTTGGATGAATATCAAGTGGTTGTTTACTGTTCAAGTATCATCACACATCAAAACACGTAAGAGTGCAAAGTTGATGAATATTGCTGCGTAAATTACAACTAATTTAATAGAGAGTTGATGTGATATCAGGTGATTGGGCGCTTAGTATTAAAGGAATCCAGTAATATCATGAGATATTGATGTCTCCATTATCTGCAATCATATCACCGTTTTGCAGAGGACTACGGAAAATCAAAAATACAGAATAATCGAATTAATTGTTATTTTGTGTTTGTTTCAAGGTGTTAAGTAGCATTTGTAAGAATAAGAATTATGTAAAAATAATGTATTGTTAATTTAAAATGATTCTGTTTAGCAAGTTACGCTTTTCAATTTAGTACACATATTAAGCTATTATTTTAAGAAACAAAAATGATGTTTTTTCGTAACAGAGATTCTACTTTATTTCTTTTAAATTTTCAGTCGCGAAATGTGAAACTTATTAGTTAATTTCTAGAATTATTCATATTACACTTATGAAGGTGACAAAACGAAAAGCGCCTAGAGCAAAAGACCTTTTCTTAGTTCTGGACTTTTAGTATTGAAGAAATCCAGTAATAGGGCGTGTTATCGATGTCTCGATTAAACTGCAATAATCTCTCGATTATTCGGATTATTAACTGGGAAGGTGTCTATGGAAATTCGAAAAAAGTACATATATTCCCTGTACGAATATCAGCGAGTCTGCTTCCAGCACGTGTGTGCATCGAAGTACGATATTTGCCATTGCTACCTTTGCTACAATAAGAACTCTTGTTTCCGCGCTGTGCAGTTGCCTCCTGAAGCACGCGGACTGAGAGCGGTGCTCTGCGCAGACGACATCCGAATAAAGAGACAACGCAGAGTTGCCAGGGACTGTACACGCGTTCGCCGAAGCACAACGGGCGGGCGGGCAACGGTTTACGCCCTGCTGGCTCTGTCCCGCTCTGCCCCGCCCCGTCCCGACCCACCCCTGCTTCGCGACCAACTTCCCCGCTCCTCCCCGCTCCGCCCCATTCCACACCGCTCTGCCCCGCCCCGCTCCGCCCCGCTCCGCCCCGCTCCGCCCCGCTCCGCCCCGCTCCGCCCCGCTCCGCCCCGCTCCGCCCCGCTCCGCCCCGCTCCGCCCCGCTCCGCCCCGCTCCGCCCCGCACCGCCCCGCTCCGCCCCGCTCCGCCCCGCTCCGCCCCGCTCCGCCCCGCTCCGCCCCGCTCCGCCCCGCTCCGCCCCGCTCCGCCCCGCTCCGCCCCGCTCCGCCCCGCTCCGCCCCGCTCCGCTCCGCTCCGCTCCGCCCCGCTCCGCCCCGCTCCGCTCCGCCCCGCTCCGCCCTCCCGCCCCGCTCTGCTCCGCTCCGCCCCGCCCCTCTCCGCCCCGCTCCGTCCCGCTCCGCTCCGCCCCGCCCCGCTCCTCCCCGCTCCACCCCATTCCACACCGCTCTGCCTCGCCCCGCTCCGCCCCGTTCCGCCCTCCCGCCCCGCTCCGCTCCGCTCCGCTCCGCCCCCCCACCCCGCTCCGCTCCGCCCCGCCCCGCTCCGCCCCGCTCCGTCCCGCTCTGTCCCGCTCCGTCCCGCTCCGTCCCGCTCCGCGCTGCTCCGCCCCGCTCCGTCCCGCTCCGCCCCGCTCCGCCCCGCTCCGCCCCGCTCCGCCCCCCTACCCATCCACTCCCCACCGTGCCTCGCCCTGCCCCTCTCCTCACCGCCCTGCACTCGCTCCACCCACGTGACGTCTTGTACTGACGCCGCTACATGTGTAGGGCACGGGTTTTCGGGCTCATTGCCTCTGTTGCCGGCGCCGCCTCCGCGCCCACTGCGGGCGGGGCGGTCGCCGCGACCGCAGCATCCGCCCCCGGCTGCGGCTGCGGCGACGACGGGCGGCTTACAGCGCGGCGCCCCGACGCTCCGCCCTTGCCAGCGAAAGCACGCTGGCAGGAAGCAGCATCTCAGAGAATCGCCGCCCTCCTCAGTAGAGATGTGATTAGCTCGGTGGGCTGCCATTTCATCCCGTTTGAGGTCGGTTCTCACAGAGATGTGACTCTCATTTTCCTCTTCTTTTCATTTTCTTCATCTGTATTTTCTTTTTTATCTCCATCTCCTTCTTCGTCGTCTTCTTCTATTTAGCAAGCTATCTAGCAAATATGCGTTTGATACGCGAATATGTGTTTAGGTCTAATCGATGGGAAGTTGTTTTATTAGGGAAATAAACTGGTAATTAAAATAAAATCGCACATAGAACACTGAAGTTACAATCTCTAGAACAGTGGTCAACGATATCTCGAAACGAACTGACGTCAGACAACTGCTAGAATATAATGTACCAGTATAATCCAAGCTGTTCTATATGGCTATGGTGGCAGTACGCGACATTGCTAGATTTTCAAATCCCGAGCCTGAGAGTCGTCAATACTCTTATAATAGTTTTCTGAGCAATATCATCATAAAAATTCTTAAAACGACACAAAATAAAATATAGTACAGTACACGATCGGGAAATTTACTTCAGTATAGTTTCAAAATTCCGAAGTTTTAGTGTAATAATATACTTTTTGATCTTGTAACATAACTTTTCGAGGGAAACAACGCTTGTGCGTTTAAGAGAAATGAATCAGGAAACACTTCTGCCTTAGAAGTAAATGTATTCCTCTGTCTTTCAAGTTGTATGAGAGTTATTTTAACGTAAGCGCATGAAATGACCCAAACTACCAATTTGCGAAGATTTAAGTATCGTAATGTGTGGATACAAAACCCCATACAACATTCTAATTTCAATGGTGCTTTTAACTCCGTAGGACATTATTGAAGGGAAAAAATCAACTAAACTTTCTATGATAACAATACTAAAGCTGTTAAAAAAGCTTTCAGTTCTATTGCGTAACTTCACACAAATATTTAAATTTTCAAATCATTATCAGTAGCATGAATGAAGATCCAAATATTTTAAACAATACATTTTTATTTCATGGAGTCTTATTGCTGGGTGTGCTATCCCTGACGTTCGTTGCCACGTGGCAAGTAACGTTGACGTGCACTCCTTTCTCCGCCACATTGGACAACCCTGACTATTCTCGGTCGCTGCCAACACCTCCACGCCCACTTCACCGCCGTGTTTCCCCACGCCGCAGCACGGGGCTCTTCGCATCGCTTGCGCACTCCACTCTCCACCACTCCACTCTACACTCCACTCCACTCTCCACCACTCCACTCTCCACCACTCCACTCTCCACTCTCCACCACTCCACTCTCCACTCTCCACCCACTCCACTCTCCACCACCTCCACTCCACCACCACTCTCCACCTCCACACTCCACACCCACTCTCCACCACTCCACTCTCCACACTCCACTCTCCACTCTCCACCACTCCACTCTCCACTCCACCACCACTCTCCACCTCTCCACTCTCCACCACCACTCCACCCACTCTCCACCACTCCACTCTCCACCACTCCACTCCACCTCCACCCACTCCACCACCCACTCCACTCTCCACCACTCCACTCTCCACCACTCCACTCTCCACCACTCCACTCTCCACCACTCCACTCTCCACCACTCCACTCTCCACCACTCCACTCTCCACCACTCCACTCTCCACCACTCCACTCTCCACCACTCCACTCTCCACCACTCCACTCTCCACCACTCCACTCTCCACCACTCCACTCTCCACCACTCCACTCCCCACCACTCCACTCCCCACCACTCCACTCCCCACCACTCCACTCCCCACCACTCCACTCCCCACCACTCCACTCCCCACCACTCCACTCCCCACCACTCCACTCCCCACCACTCCACTCCCCACCACTCCACTCCCCACCACTCCACTCCCCACCACTCCACTCCCCACCACTCCACTCCCCACCACTCCACTCCCCACCACTCCACTCCCCACCACTCCACTCCCCACCACTCCACTCCCCACCACTCCACTCCCCACCACTCCACTCCCCACCACTCCACTCCCCACCACTCCACTCCCCACCACTCCACTCCCCACCACTCCACTCCCCACCACTCCACTCCCCACCACTCCACTCCCCACCACTCCACTCCCCACCACTCCACTCCCCACCACTCCACTCCCCACCACTCCACTCCCCACCACTCCACTCCCCACCACTCCACTCCCCACCACTCCACTCCCCACCACTCCACTCCCCACCACTCCACTCCCCACCACTCCACTCCCCACCACTCCACTCCCCACCACTCCACTCCCCACCACTCCACTCCCCACCACTCCACTCCCCACCACTCCACTCCCCACCACTCCACTCCCCACCACTCCACTCCCCACCACTCCACTCCCCACCACTCCACTCCCCACCACTCCACTCCCCACCACTCCACTCCCCACCACTCCACTCCCCACCACTCCACTCCCCACCACTCCACTCCCCACCACTCCACTCCCCACCACTCCACTCCCCACCACTCCACTCCCCACCACTCCACTCCCCACCACTCCACTCCCCACCACTCCACTCCCCACCACTCCACTCCCCACCACTCCACTCCCCACCACTCCACTCCCCACCACTCCACTCCCCACCACTCCACTCCCCACCACTCCACTCCCCACCACTCCACTCCCCACCACTCCACTCCCCACCACTCCACTCCCCACCACTCCACTCCCCACCACTCCACTCCCACCACTCCACTCTCCACCACTCCACTCTCCACCACTCCACTCTCCACCACTCCACTCTCCACCACTCCACTCTCCACCACTCCACTCTCCACCACTCCACTCTCCACCACTCCACTCTCCACCACTCCACTCTCCACCACTCCACTCTCCACCACTCCACTCTCCACCACTCCACTCTCCACCACTCCACTCTCCACCACTCCACTCTCCACCACTCCACTCTCCACCACTCCACTCTCCACCACTCCACTCTCCACCACTCCACTCTCCACCACTCCACTCTCCACCACTCCACTCTCCACCACTCCACTCTCCACCACTCCACTCTCCACCACTCCACTCTCCACCACTCCACTCTCCACCACTCCACTCTCCACCACTCCACTCTCCACCACTCCACTCTCCACCACTCCACTCTCCACCACTCCACTCTCCACCACTCCACTCTCCACCACTCCACTCTCCACCACTCCACTCTCCACCACTCCACTCTCCACCACTCCACTCTCCACCACTCCACTCTCCACCACTCCACTCTCCACCACTCCACTCTCCACCACTCCACTCTCCACCACTCCACTCTCCACCACTCCACTCTCCACCACTCCACTCTCCACCACTCCACTCTCCACCACTCCACTCTCCACCACTCCACTCTCCACCACTCCACTCTCCACCACTCCACTCTCCACCACTCCACTCTCCACCACTCCACTCTCCACCACTCCACTCTCCACCACTCCACTCTCCACCACTCCACTCTCCACCACTCCACTCTCCACCACTCCACTCTCCACCACTCCACTCTCCACCACTCCACTCTCCACCACTCCACTCTCCACCACTCCACTCTCCACCACTCCACTCTCCACCACTCCACTCTCCACCACTCCACTCTCCACCACTCCACTCTCCACCACTCCACTCTCCACCACTCCACTCTCCACCACTCCACTCTCCACCACTCCACTCTCCACCACTCCACTCTCCACCACTCCACTCTCCACCACTCCACTCTCCACCACTCCACTCTCCACCACTCCACTCTCCACCACTCCACTCTCCACCACTCCACTCTCCACCACTCCACTCTCCACCACTCCACTCTCCACCACTCCACTCTCCACCACTCCACTCTCCACCACTCCACTCTCCACCACTCCACTCTCCACCACTCCACTCTCCACCACTCCACTCTCCACCACTCCACTCTCCACCACTCCACTCTCCACCACTCCACTCTCCACCACTCCACTCTCCACCACTCCACTCTCCACCACTCCACTCTCCACCACTCCACTCTCCACCACTCCACTCTCCACCACTCCACTCTCCACCACTCCACTCTCCACCACTCCACTCTCCACCACTCCACTCTCCACCACTCCACTCTCCACCACTCCACTCTCCACCACTCCACTCTCCACCACTCCACTCTCCACCACTCCACTCTCCACCACTCCACTCTCCACCACTCCACTCTCCACCACTCCACTCTCCACCACTCCACTCTCCACCACTCCACACTCTCCACTCCACACTCTCCACTCCACACTCCACCACTCCACACTCCACCACTCCACACTCTCCACTCCACACTCTCCACTCCACACTCTCCACTCCACACTCTCCACTCCACACTCTCCACTCCACACTCTCCACTCCACACTCTCCACTCCACACTCTCCACTCCACACTCTCCACTCCACACTCTCCACTCCACACTCTCCACTCCACACTCTCCACTCCACACTCTCCACTCCACACTCTCCACTCCACACTCTCCACTCCACACTCTCCACTCCACACTCTCCACTCCACACTCTCCACTCCACACTCTCCACTCCACACTCTCCACTCCACACTCTCCACTCCACACTCTCCACTCCACACTCTCCACTCCACACTCTCCACTCCACACTCTCCACTCCACACTCTCCACTCCACACTCTCCACTCCACACTCTCCACTCCACACTCTCCACTCCACACTCTCCACTCCACACTCTCCACTCCACACTCTCCACTCCACACTCTCCACTCCACACTCTCCACTCCACACTCTCCACTCCACACTCTCCACTCCACACTCTCCACTCCACACTCTCCACTCCACACTCTCCACTCCACACTCTCCACTCCACACTCTCCACTCCACACTCTCCACTCCACACTCTCCACTCCACACTCTCCACTCCACACTCTCCACTCCACACTCTCCACTCCACTCTCCACTCCACTCTCCACTCCACTCTCCACTCCACTCTCCACTCCACTCTCCACTCCACTCTCCACTCCACTCTCCACTCCACTCTCCACTCCACTCTCCACTCCACTCTCCACTCCACTCTCCACTCCACTCTCCACTCCACTCTCCACTCCACTCTCCACTCCACTCTCCACTCCACTCTCCACTCCACTCTCCACTCCACTCTCCACTCCACTCTCCACTCCACTCTCCACTCCACTCTCCACTCCACTCTCCACTCCACTCTCGACTCCACTCTCGACTCCACTCTCCACTCCACTCTCCACTCCACTCCACTCCACTCCACTCTCCACTCTCCACCACTCCACTCTCCACCACTCCACTCTCCACCACTCCACTCTCCACCACTCCACTCTCCACCACTCCACTCTCCACCACTCCACTCTCCACCACTCCACTCTCCACCACTCCACTCTCCACCACTCCACTCTCCACCACTCCACTCTCCACCACTCCACTCTCCACCACTCCACTCTCCACCACTCCACTCTCCACCACTCCACTCTCCACCACTCCACTCTCCACCACTCCACTCTCCACCACTCCACTCTCCACCACTCCACTCTCCACCACTCCACTCTCCACCACTCCACTCTCCACCACTCCACTCTCCACCACTCCACTCTCCACCACTCCACTCTCCACCACTCCACTCTCCACCACTCCACTCTTCACCACTCCACTCTCCACCACTCCACTCTCCACCACTCCACTCTTCACCACTCCACTCCTCTCCTCTCCTCTCCCCTCCCCCTCGGATCTCCTTCCTGCCATGCTCCTCTGTCCCTCCTCGCTCCGCCCCTCCACCACCCCACCCATTCGAATCCCCTTGCCCGCCCATTCCCTTTCCCTCCGCTCAGGCCGCAGCGTTTTCATCGTCTCCAGATCTTTCCCGTCCCGCCCCCTCCCCGCCTCCGCCGACTGCGCGCCCACCACTCCGGCGACGCCGACGACTCTTCCGCCACTTCCCACCCCCGCCCCCGAAACCACGCGCCGCCGCCGCCGCCGCCACCACAAGTTGAAAGAGCGAGCGCGGCGTGGCGCGGCGCGGCGCGGCGCGCCTCCGCGGCGCAAGCAAATTATCTGCCACTCGCGCGGCGCTGGTGCGGCGGCGGCGGTGGAGGCGGCGCGGAAGGCAGCGGCGGCGGTTTGGGGAAGGTGGAGGCTGTGGTAGCGGTTAGGGGAGAGGGGCGTCGGAAAGAGAGAGCGGCATTGACGCTGTCAACGGAGGCGAAGACAGTGGTGCAGACGGCAGAGGAGGAGGCAGCGGCACAGGTGGTAAAGGCGGAGGCGGAAAGCGGAGACAGTGACTTACAGGACGGAAGGAGAGTGGCGGAGAAGGCAAGCGTAGATGGCGGAGAATGAGGCAAAGGCGTAGATGGTGGAGGGATGAGGCAGTAGCGCAGACGCCGGGGCCCGAGACAATGGAGAATGATGCGGAGGTGGCAGCAGCGTTGATGGCTGAGGTAATGGCGTAGATGGCAAAGGTGGAAGAGGTGGAAATGAAGGTGAAGGCGAAAGGGCGAGTGGAGTCGAATGAGTGGAAGACGGCGGAGGGGGCGCTGGAGAAGGCACCAACAAAGAGAGGGGTGTTAAGGCAGTGTAAATTAATATATGGGAGATAGCATGGCACTTTGGGCAGCACCGGGAAGGATGGAAGAGAAAGCAGAAAGATAATGCAAAATTAGATTAAATAAGGAATAGGGAAATGAAGCGAAAGAATAAGATGTATAAGTGAAAAAACTAAAATGAAAATGTCTAGTGCCAAAAGGACTACAAACGGTACTGAGAAGAAAGAAAACAAAAGAAAAGAAAAAAGAAAAGAGAAAGGAAAGAAAAAAGAAAAGAAAAAAGAAAAGAAAAAAGAAAAGAAGAAAAGGAAAGAAAAAAAGAAAGGTAAGAGCTAGGGAATAGCGCGAATGTGTGTCTGTGGCGAGATTGTTTGAGGTGTACTGTGCCGACGTAAAGATACGGGCGACAGACGCGCAGGTGGCGGCGGGAGCAGCCAAATAGCGCGCGGCGGCGGCGGCGGCGCTATCTTGTCGCGCAGAGGAGCTCCGTTAATAAGCGGGGGGTTGCGGTAGAGGAGGGCGCGATGCCGCGCGACTCTCTGCTGTTTATTACCGCCGCCCCGACGTCGTTACCGGCCGTCGCGCTCCGCTCCCGTCCCATCCCCGCCTTGCCTCACCCCCGAGCCGCACACCACAGCGCCCGCGCTTCGCCGCGCCACTCAACCCTTCTAGATCGATGTTTACCGCCACGCTGCGGCGTCATCGACCCGGGACGTTTCTGTTCGGAAGGTCGCCAAGCAACTGGAGCACTGGGACGCCGCGGATACGAGAAAAAAAATTGCTGATGGTTTTAAAAAATCTTAGTTTTTCGTTGTTCTGCTAAAAAGTGTATTGTGCCATTCATTCATTCATTCATTCATATTTAATATTTCTTCTAGAATAATTTTATGATAAATATTATATACTTTATTGATATTAATTAATTATTAATTTATATTACAATAATATAATAGAACGATCGGAGAGCATTTAATAAATCAATAAGTAGTGACATTTCGTCCTGCGCAATGTTAAGTGTAGATTTGATTTCTTAGCAGAAAGGCCGAGTAAGGTCCTAAGAACAAAATAACCTCATTTTTATGCGTCATATAATGATTTAGTGCGTTATACACTGATTTCAGAGAGTCTCATCATATAATGATTTAGTGCGTTATACACTGATTTCAGAGAGTCTCATTGACTTTTACTCAAGTATTCAAACCATTTAATTGGGTACTAAGTTACATTACGGACTGCAGTATCAGATGCGGTCAGACGAAAATATTTTGTTTTATTTGGGGCATCCACACCTCTAACAGAGCATTTGAGCATTGTCTCACGTGTAGCAGTAGTGCTAAAAATTGAACATTTAGCCCGCTGAGCATTCCCCAAAAGTAACCACTTTTCTAGTGTCTATCTAAAACAGCAATTTATGGTTTAGATTGTTTGCCTCAAAGATCAGAAGAGCGCAAATATCGCTTGGGTACAATGTAAAAATCAAAGGAATTATGCTAAGCAGTGTAGCCCTTGCCTTAATTTTTATATTTTCGAGGGCTGGAGGCGTTCTGCTTAACTCCGTTTAATTTAGGAATAAATTGAATTGAAAAAAAATATCTGGCTTTAATTTCGAGGTGTAGGACATTCAAAAATAAATTTTAACTTATTGAACCTTTGTGGTCCCGTCAAATTAAGGAAAGATCTACTAGAAACATTTGAAAAGTTTACATATTGAACTAATGGATAATCGAAAACTCCGAAAAATTTTTCCCGAAAGATAATGAAATGAGGGAAATTTATAATTCTGTAACAATACAATTACTATTCACTGTGCACAGAGAGTTGAATATGTTTATGAATATGTAATTGAAATATTTTATATTCTCAAGATCGCTACAAGTATGTTGTTGGAAACTAGGGCAAAGAAATTCTAATAGTCTTTGTACTCTTCGAACTTATAAAAGCTACACGATAAAATGTGAACTGCTTTTATTATATCGATTAAAACTCGCACAATAACAATAAGAACAAATGGGGGCAGGTAAGTGTTCATTCAATTAATTCCAAGATATTAAATTTTAGTTTATTCTATAAAATCGGTTAATAGGAGTAAGTAAAAACTAGTAATCTAGGGACTACTACTTTTCATTTAAAGCAAGAATCACGATGTTTGTTTCAGTACACGCTCAAACGTGTTTCTAAAGCAAAGTGTTTTGATAATTTTCAAAATATTAGAATTATCATGAAAACCGTAGCCATTTCATAATTATAACTGAATTTTCTACTATCCCAGCAAAAAAAGTCATTTTCCAGAAATTGTTGAAAATTTCATATGACCTTCACGTAACCCGTACCCCTCCAAACAAATTAAAATATACGAGATGTGTGCAGAGTTACAGCTCAAAAGAAAGTTAAACGCGTTTTTTACCGAAATTTCGAGATCGTATTGTTGAGGTGATTACAGTACTTTTCTTTCGTTTACTACAGTATAGCGACATGGACATATATTGTAGTATAAGGTTATAAAGTATAAAGTCATATGGGCAAAAATTTCATATTTGTAATAGTAGAGTACAATGTGATTTATTTTGCATCTTACTCCGCCCTCATATATGAATATTGCACTACGATCTATGCAAAATCTCCATTCCCTTCGTAATATGGATTTCCTCAAGAACATTGAAAGAGCCATATATGCTGATCAGCTCGTAATGAGTTGACAGAAAAGAGTGCGATCAGTTTGTTAGAGCACTTGAATGTTGCGCAAATTAATCAAAGATCCAAGATAGGAAATGCAGTGGTTTAGATTCCCGTCCATTGACAAATTTGCTTGAACAAACGTTCGTGTCAAAAATTATATACTGATGATTGTTTCTACAGTTTACATTCCTACTGAATTCTTTGTTTTTGCAAGCAATGAAATGAATGGTTTACACAGGATTTAAGATCTCTAAATGCCTAGCTCAAAGATCATAAATACTTAAATTAGCAAGGGAAATTACTATTTTAAGTGAAGTATTTCTAGTAAATAAGACGAACTAATTACCACACCTAATATAAATCGTTCTGAAGTTCCTCCGAATCTCGAGGACCGGAAACCCGAGAGGTGGCGAAACCTCTCGTGGGGCGACGGAACCTCGGCTCATTTCCTCCATCGCCCACCCTCGAAGCCTTCCTCAGGGCGGGAAGTGCTTACATCGCCTCACGACCGTCCCTCCATCTCTGTATTTCACCGTCTCTACGTCCATCGCCTCCACTGCCGTTCCTTCATCCTCCGAAGCCCTTCCACAGCCTTCCACATTGTCTTTCCGCCGTCGCATGCCGCCCTTACAACAGCCTTTCTACACTCCGTTCCTTCTTCGCCGCCTCTAACCTCACCATCGCATCCTTCAATCGTCGTCATTACCGTCTCTCCAGCGACTCCACTGCCGTCTTTCCACTGTTTTTACCCGTAACCTTCCACCCCCTTCACTACCACCCTTCCAACAACGCTTCAACCGCCGACATCGCACCGCCTCCACAGTCGCTAGCACCTCCCAATCCATTGTCTCCACTTGCACATCATCCGTCTCCACAGCATCCGCCGCTGACGCTTGTCCCCTTCCACCGCCTCCACCCCAGCCACTGCCGCCGTCGCCACCGAGGTCATTACGTCCCGACTACGCTCTCTCCCGACTTTATGTACCTGTCTGGCGGGACATAAAAGCGCCCCGGTGCTTACAGCCACGCTTCCGTACGCGGCCCGCCGCCGCCGCCGCCACCGCCGCCTCCGCCGCTTTACGGCCCGCGGTTCGTCCCCCGCCGCCGCCGTCGTAACGACGCCTTCACAAATCAACTTACGCGCGGCGCAGCAGTGGCCTGCGGCGCAGCACGGCCCCCACCCCGCCTCTCCGTGTCCCGCCCCGCGCCTCACTGCGTTCCACCCCACCCCACTGCTCTCCGTTCCACCTCCTCCCCGCATCTCACCGCGTCCCACTCCGCATCCCACCCCGCGCGTCTCCGCGTCCCACCCCGCAACTATCCTCTGTCCCACTCCAAGCATCTCCGCGTCCCTCCCACCCCACGCCTCTCCGTCCCACCCACCCCACGCCTCTCCGTCCCACCCACCCCACGCCTCTCCGTCCCACCCACCCCACGCCTCTCCGTCCCACCCACCCCACGCCTCTCCGTCCCACCCACCCCACGCCTCTCCGTCCCACCCACCCCACGCCTCTCCGTCCCACCCACCCCACGCCTCTCCGTCCCACCCACCCCACGCCTCTCCGTCCCACCCACCCCACGCCTCTCCGTCCCACCCACCCCACGCCTCTCCGTCCCACCCACCCCACGCCTCTCCGTCCCACCCACCCCACGCCTCTCCGTCCCACCCACCCCACGCCTCTCCGTCCCACCCACCCCACGCCTCTCCGTCCCACCCACCCCACGCCTCTCCGTCCCACCCACCCCACGCCTCTCCGTCCCACCCACCCCACGCCTCTCCGTCCCACCCACTCCACGCCTCTCCGTCCCACCCACTCCACGCCTCTCCGTCCCACCCACTCCACGCCTCTCCGTCCCACCCACTCCACGCCTCTCCGTCACACCCACCCTACGCCTTTCCCCGGCCCACCCCACGCTTCTGCGCGACCCACCCACCCCATGCCTCTCCGCCCACCCACGTCTTTCCCCGTTCCACCCCGCGCCCCTCCATTTCCCACCCCGCAACTCTTTGCGTCCCACCCCACGCCTCGCCGCGTCCTACTCCATGCCTCTCCGCAGTCCATCCTGACCCATGGGCGTCATCCCGTTCTGCTCCGCTCCGTTCCGTCCCGTCTCTCAGCATCGCACGGTATTCTCTCGTTCTGCCCCCGCTGCCCGCACCACGTCGCTTCGCTCTTCTGCGCCGCGCCCCGCAGGTAATCGTGATCGCTGCGGTGCCTCGCTGCCCCGTTGCCATCGGAGTTTGGCGTCCCCTCCTGGCGAGATTTTGAACTGCTTCTCTGGCAGACATCTCTACATTTCGCGGATGCGCTAAACGTTGGTAGTTCTTCCCTCGATGCTCAGTGGGTCATTGTGAGCGGGATTGAACAATTTGAACTTAGAGAATTTATCCTTTTACTTCATTCAAGATAGTCTGTGTTTGACTACCAAATTCACTGTCCAACTTTTCTATAATGTGATATGTTATTATCACTGTTCTTGATTTGATTATTTTCTTCCACATTTCCAATCAACTTTGCCAAGCTTCATTATAAAACAACATCTTCAAATAACCTACAAGTTTAAAAAAAAAAAACTCTTCCCCATTCTATAGTGTAGGTAGGAAAGTATGTATTGATATCACCTCAACAACATTATTTCGAAATTTCAGTCATACAATCCGTGTTTTAGGTTCTTTTGATTTGTATCGTCCCACATATGCCAGGATTAAGATCTGTTAGTGCTGTTCCAAAAATGGTTAAGATTAGTGTTTTTAATGGAGGAGATACAGGCCCTCTTATTTTTAACTAACAAGAGCAGAAGAGTAAAACCCCTAGACATTTCATTTCATAGTAGTATTCATCGCTCACAATATCAATCACACTCATCCTACTCAATAGACTTCCATTACCATTCGCTTCATTTCCAAGCAAAGTTCCCCTTTTCATCTCATTCCAGGAAATTGTAAAATACCCACCCGTTAGAAGATCCTGAAACACACAAAGCTGTGTTTCTATGTCCGACTCTGATAATACCCTATTACATTTCACTCGGGTTATTTAAGAGCTTCATGATAAACGAACACTTCGATGGACTGCGCATTCAGCCAATGTCTCCCCTATTGAAATTGTATGGAATCGAATTTGATCCTCTTCCACCAGGAGCTTTTACGAATGGGCACAAATTCTCCGAATCTCGCAAATTGAAGCACCCGGAAAGTCCCTCTCCGAGCGGGAAAATTCAGCACATCTTTCATTTAGTAGCTGTAGACTTTGTAATAACTCTTATTTCATATGAGCATGCTTCTATTACTTGCGAAAACTTCAAACATTTGCGACTTTCACATTTCTTTGTAAAAACTGCACATGCTGCAATAAACAACTTTCGAATGTATATGCAATTAAACTCTCAGGTAACGAAAAATGATCCGATGGATTTCTGAAGTTACTAGGGTTAACACGCGACCATGTTATGGTCTTAACATTTTTGGAAAATTCAATAGTTGATAAGTGAGTCATGCTTCTTTGTGGTGACACTCGAGCCAAGCTTTCCGTTTCTTTAAAAATCTCTATTAGCCCATAGGAAAAAGCGACAGTCTGCTGCAAACCATGCAGATGCGATCCATCATCTAACATCACGACTTTGTCTATCCACAACTACTTAGAATATATACAAACATAACCATTAACCGATTTATCGAATTAATTGTAAATATTTTTACTTTCACTCCTTGCATACACTTCTGTGGATAATATAACGTACCCGTTACAAATAATGCGAGAAAGCACGTGCTGTTGTAGCACCGCTAGTTTCGAGACTCGTCGCAACAGCCTTCGCCCGCGTAGCAACCGTTGGGGCATCCCAGAAGCCTCAGCTTCTTTTATCTCTTACGTGCCGTTCAGAGGACGGCAGCTACCTAGTCTGCAATCCTGTGGACAGCGACAGCGTCGTGAAAACCTTTGGAGATAGTGCGGAAGTCAGTTCATAGGACAGTGGCCTGTTCTGACGCACAGGTTGGGCGTAGTTCATGTTTCGAGACAGAGCAGGAGAGAGATACTGGGCATTCATAATTTTTTTCTCCGCAAAGTTACCTCCATTTCAGATGAACATATTTCTCATAATTTGCTTTTTGATAACTCCCCCAATTCGTTCCAAATGTAAAAGATCTTTGCTCATTCATTCTTAACATTTTTAGTTTTCGTGTGACATTATTTTGTTTTCTGTTGTGGAGAGACCACTGTCCCTCGACTATCACCTGACTGTCTAGGCCCTTTGACAGTTACCTTAGTCTTCATTAACTTCAAATGGCTGGTAAAGTGGCAACGTGGATAACAGTGGGTTGACTGGCCTCCAGGGAGTTGACGGACAGCTAGCCAACCACGTGTAAGTTGAGTTTTAGCTAGCTCCGTCTCATTCACCTACTCCAGATGAATTCGACAGGTCGGTGGTCTCATTGGAGCCGATTTTGGACGAAATTTACTTCTCCGACGTTGGACGGTTTCGTCCGAAGTTTCGTATTCGTTCCAAAAAGTGCTGATGAACGGAAAGGGTCATGTGTTAACCCGAATGACTTCTTCCGACAGCGTTCAAAAACATCGTCTGTCGGGCAAACATGTTTGATTTTGTCCATCCAACGTTGGTCGACCGACATTTTGTGTAGAATCTGCTCCACTGTGGACAGCATCGTGTATTTATTTCGCCAAAGATGGCTCAGGCCTTCAGGTGATGTCACTGCAATGGTTTCAGCCGAGAGGTCTTAGGTTCAATTCTCGACGGTGACAGGATTTTCGACACCAGCTAGATAGCTAGGGACTAAATTCTTAGCAATTGAAGCGACAAGAATAACTAATAAATAAAACCAATCAACCACCGTCCAGGGCAGCTGCAGGCACTGGAGGTTCCAGCTGGTCCACGCGCAATTCATTAAGTTCAATTCTGGGTAGAGTGTATTCATAAAGGGAGTGAGTTGGGCCGCTCGCAGAGGGAAAAGAAGATAAGGGTGAGAGAAGAAAGTAGCTCTGGGGATTTCCCAGGCAATTTCCAGGTCACGACGAATACTGCTGTTTGGGCAGGCCTGATATATACTCGTATTTTAAATCAGCCCAACATACCTGCTGTATTCTGCGTCCTTCGTGCAATTTCCACCTTTTCCTCTTTGAACTTTATTTTTCCATTACTGTAGTATTTATTATTCCGTCATTGCCGTAACAAGTAAGGAAGAGAGTAAGCAAGCGACAAAATTTGCAAATAAGAAAGTAAGTCAAAAGGTATAAGCACTCAATATTTACAAATTATTTGAACAGTACAAAATTTACATTGGTAACATTTTTCAACACCTTGTTTTTTAATTTTCTTGCGCCATCACAGCTCAACCTTTCCAATACTAAAAAAAAGGTTTTCATTGGAGCAGCAAGCATGTTTGCATAGTTTCTTCGTCTGTAGTTCGGAAGCAAATCTATGGCCTCTCAAAGCATCTTTAAGCTGACTAAAGAGTCTGCAATCAACCGTGACCATATCGGAACTGTATCCACGATGCTCTAACACTTCTAAATACAGATTGCGTAGACCCTGAACAGTGTGGGTGGCGGTATGTGGAGGAACATTGTCATGCAACAAAAAAAGTCTTTCGACAACCGATCTTTGCGTTCTCGTGTGCAGAACCATGATAATGTGTTTATGGTTTGCCTCTTCATCAATAGTCACTGGTCGGTTATTCAAAATCAGAGCACGGATGGGGACTCACTGTTGGGATCAGTAGGGGATGAGCTGGTCGTGCTCTTTTCCCGTTGTTCGATTGTTTTCGAACGCTTCAATCCACTAGTATACACTTTGCCGATGTAAACTATTGTGCTGAAAGTACAAAAAGTCTGTCCTCTTTTAGTGAAAACAGAGTGAATCAGTCATTATTACGTCGCTTGAATTGATAACGCTGAAACTTACCACAAGCAAAGTGATCGGAGTCCTCTTAAAGTTCGGAAGAACAGAAAACAATACAGTGAACGTACACACGATCAGAAGAAAAGTGCAGTTGACTTACCCTCATAATAGCAATAAAATTGTTTCAACAACACCGCTGCGCGCAAAGAAGGAAGGGACAATTACGGAAATGCGCAATGAATGAAAAATTCATGCGGCCGTGAGTGGGTTAATTTAGAAAAAAATGTAATTCTGAATTTTCTTTAAAATGTAGACTATTTTCTGCTTTGTATGTGACGATTCGGAACTCTTAGATCGTTACACCATGAAAACAATTTATGCTGCATTTATGACATCGACGTGCATTATGATTCATCACAAGTGAATAGAACTGTCCACCGCTTTCAATGAAGTACGACACAACTGTCATTACCTCAATTTAAAAAAATCGCAAGGATAGTGCTAAATGCAATAATTAAACTAATTAAAATGACATGAATTTAACTTTGATTTATTCTTTTGTTTAGTCAAAAATTACCCAAATGTAATTTAAAAAAATATGTTTCCCATATCGTAAACATTCACCTTACTGTCATTTCCTAACATTATCGTATTTGTGAGTACTAGTGCTTGAAATTGTTCCTCATGAAGTTTCTTGACAACTCGAAAATTTCGGGTCAAAACGAGCCTTATAATACGCTTCTTGAGACACGCTTAAACGACACTTTATTAAAAAAGGCTCCAAATTTTTCAATGGTACTGTTCATTTAGGACCGTCTTTTACCGGTCTGTGTGCCCGCCCTCTTCACTGAGTCACTCCATCGCCGGCGCAGTTGCCCTCTCCGCCGCCTCGGTAGCCGGCCTTCGCCTCGCCTCGCCTCGCCTCGCCTCGCCTCGCCTCGCCTCGCCTCATTGTGCTGGGAGGCGCAGCGGCGCCGCCGCGGCCAGGCCAAAAAGAAAGCGACGACGCCGTATTGAGAGAGGCCGCATTATTCACGGGGGCCCTTTAGAAAATTTCATTGCCTGGGCATGTTATAATTACCGCCATTAAAGCGCTGGCGCTCTGATCCGCGGGCGTCTGGGGCAGGGCAGCATGGGGTGGGGTGGGGTGGGGTGTGGCGTGGCGGGGATGGGAGTGGCGGGGCGATCGACCGCGGTTGTCCGCCACCGCTGACCTCCGACGCCCCGCTGATGCGCGACGCGACCTACGGTGTCGCAACTGTTGCTCTAGTGTGCACGACGTTTAGGGCGAACTGAAGTTGTTATTATTAATATTATTAATAAATTATTATTAATATTAATAAATTAATAACAATAATACTCATAATAATAATACTAATACTAATACGAATACCAATAACAACAACAACAACAACAACAACAATAATAATAATAATAATAATAATAATAATAATAATAATAATAATAATAACAATAATAATGTCGGGCTCTGACGGTTGCGGCAGCCACCATCTGCGCCGAGGAGGCTCGAGTCCTGCGTAGACATGGTCGAATTTGTGATTGTCTCTTCACCTCTCAGCATCATCCTATCATCTCATAATTCACACTTCAAGGAGTAAAAACCTTGTCATACTGAGGGATCCAACTTAAAAGCTGATCCTGTAAAAATTACACACGTTGATCATGTAGCGTGGTCAGTAATGGCATATACGCCAATAATAATAATAATAATAATAATAATAATAATAATAATAATAATAATAATAATAATAATAATAATAATAGCCGATCCGTTTAGCAAAAATCGCTAAGGCAGTAGTGTCGTGACGATCTCGAACGGAAGGAGCGCGAGTTCGAGTCTCGCGTCGGGCACGTTTGTGTGTGTTTCTGTCTGTATATTTGCGATTGTCCCTTCACCATTCATCATCATCATCATCATCATCATCATCACCACCACCATGTCATACTTTATTCTCCAAAGGCCAACAACCCTGTAGTGTAAATATAGATTCGGCATAAAAGTGCTGATCCCCCCCAAATAGGACACGTGCACTTCCTCAAGGGAGAATATGACTGGGCTTTGGTGGGTGCAAGTGGCGTGTTCGCGTAGTACTACAATGGGCAGTTTGCATCGTCGTCGTCATCATCATCATCACCATCAAAATAATAATAATAATAATAATAATAATAATAATAATAATAATAATAATAATAATAAATATGGAATTTGTTCCGCAAAATTTGTGAACGAACTTGGCTACACTCCCAGGTCATTCAAAAGTCTGGGAAGTGCAAGACTTCGTTTTATTGGAAACTGCTCCATTTTGTTCAAAATATTGAAGAGACACCAACAGTTTCTACATCTGTTTGTTTGGAAGCTGGTTGCAACCCGTAGTATATTTTTTATGCGGAGCCTAGACTGGAGAGAAATAAATAAGTCAATAAGCTAACAATATGTAAGTTAATCAGTAATTTTATGTTAAGTTAGTAAACAGTTAAGAAATAAGTCATAAATCGTAGTCAATTGTTAAGTAACAGGTCAATATAATAAATAAAATAAAACTTGCATAGTAATAAGCACATTAGGGGGGGGAAGGTAAGGAGGGATCGAAAATATAAGGGCAGAGGCGCTGGTGCGGACGATCTTCTGTGGCGCTGTTTGATTTCAGGAGCTGAGGAGGCCAAGCACTGGAAGAAGACGGCGGGACGCCCACGCCAGAAAATAAATAGTTAAAATAAACGTCGGATAGATTAGTATGTATTCGGCTTCTGACGGCAGGTTTTTCCCCCTTCAGGGGGTTTTTCCTGAGCCGTACCGTATGGTCTCTTTTCCGCGGCTTTGATGCGACGGAGAGACCATTTGGGGTGAATACCAGAATTCGAAAGATTAGAACGCGAAAGGATGTAGGTATTGTAATGGCTTAAAGGCCTTCGGCCTAGCCACATAGAATCAAGTAAGCCAAATTGTTTGTAATAATTACCTATTAAATAATAAATAATAATATTTTTTATGCAATCGACACATAACATCTCTAGTGGCAAAGTAGAGTAATATAAATGATAATAATAACAATTATAATAATTATTTACTGCACAATTTTCTCTTGTACAAATCATATACATATAAAAGAAAAATAATTACGATAATTCAATTCAATATATCTAAAATAAACAATAGTGATCTCGGAAAATGGCAACGGTGAGTCTCAGTGTAATAAATATTTTTCAGACAGACCGACAGACTTTACTTTCTTAGGCGATACGAACGTTGCCTTTGCAATAGAAAAGTACAATATACACACAAAATGGAAAATCGAAAACCGAATATTTGTTCATGTCGTTCAGTACTTATTCTCCAAGACTGAAGAAATGAGGGATGTTTCCAAATTCAGGTAGAACACAAAAGCAATTCTCTGTGAAGACAGAGGTAAACGTGTTTCTGAAAATGTAATTGAAATATATTAAATTTTACAAAATCTGGGACTACACGAGGAAGTCCTGCTATTCACCATAATTTAAAAAGTAATACATCACATACAATTATAAATTACTGATTGTATTTACGGTGCAAAATTTGCGTGATCAGAGGAGGGAGCAAACTTGATAACCTGATTCTCGTCACGTAATATAAGGCATCATTGCATTGAATTGAAGGTATACAATACAATTTATTACGCGTCTGAATGAAATATTGGAGTTAATGACGCTTAAATTTGTTTTAACTATTATATTTTTATATTCTTATATGTCAAACTATAAGGGTTTATTTTAAGAAAGAAATTTGAGTTTTCTACTCAATCAAATTTTACGGTTTTTACTTGAAATAAAAGAAGAAAATTAGTAAAGGCGCAGAAAAATATAAGAAAGTGAGATTAAGAAAGGGAAGAATATTTCCAATCAATGTGGTCTATAAAGTAACAAAATGTGTTGCTTTACATACTTGTATGATGGAACAAATATTGAAAAGAAAAAAGAAAGAAAGAAAAAAAAAATCACCGTTTCCCTTGAATATTCTGTTCTGTCTTCCTGGACATATAGTATCATATATTTTCCCCTCTGGCAAAAGAAATCGCTGGAGTCAGGATGAATATCATTTACCTACGACATAAACATGAAGTGTCCACCACACATCAGCGCAAAAAGGATCATGCACCTAATCGGACTATCACGTCCAGGAACTTGTAACGCACACCTGACAGACGAGCTTAGCACATCTCCCAAAGAGAAAAAAAACAACAACGAATTGGGACTTACAAATCGCCACTAAGATCGAAAGAAAGCGACGATATCTATGTGAAGTAGGCGGCATCCACTTGGCCTGAAGACCACCCACAGACCACACACACGGAGGGGTAAGCGGATCTTCAGCTTAGCAGCAGCAGTAAGAGTAGGGCGATGAAAGAAGCGCAGCTATCTCGCGCCGCAGCGCCGGGGGCGATGGCGGCGATGGGGGCGGCGGCGGCGGCGGCGGCGTCACGCTGCGCCGGCTAATTGCGGCGCGCGTTTCCGCTCCGCGTGCTCTTACACGCCGATAATCAAACGGCGGCATTGCTGTTGCAGTGGCGGCTGCGGTGAGCGCGGCTGTGGTGGGGCGATGGCAGTGGCCGGGATGGCCGCGATGTCGGTGGGGGAGATGGTGTAGTGGTAACAGTGACAGTTGTGGTAGTGGTGGCGGAGAGCAGAAGTTATGGGGGATGGTGAGGTGTATGTTTGCAGGGCTGGTGGGGCGGAGGCGGGAGTGGTGGCAGGCATGATGGTAGGGTTATTCGTAGAGGAATGAGAAGGGGAGGGAATGAGTTATGGGCGGGGAAAGCGACAGAGTAGTCTGCAGGACGGCGGGTTTTGCGAGGCAATGATAAGGCGGGGACAGCGAGACGGCGGGGACAGCGAGACGGCGGGGACAGCGAGACGGCGGGGACAGCGAGACGGCGGGGACAGCGAGACGGCGGGGACAGCAAGACGGCGGAGACAGCAAGACGGCGGAGACAGCAAGACGGCGGAGACAGCAAGACGGCGGAGACAGCAAGACGGCGGAGACAGCAAGACGGCGGAGACAGCAAGACGGCGGAGACAGCAAGACGGCGGAGACAGCAAGACGGCGGAGACAGCAAGACGGCGGAGACAGCAAGACGGCGGAGACAGCAAGACGGCGGAGACAGCGAGACGGCGGGGACAGCGAGACGGCGGGGACAGCGAGACGGCGGGGACAGCGAGACGGCGGGGACAGCGAGACGGCGGGGACAGCGAGACGGCGGGGACAGCGAGACGGCGGGGACAGCGAGACGGCGGGGACAGCGAGACGCCGGGGACAACGAGACGCCGGGGACAACGAGACGCCGGGGACAACGAGACGCCGGGGACAACGAGACGCCGGGGACAACGAGACGCCGGGGACAACGAGACGCCGGGGACAACGAGACGCCGGGGACAACGAGACGCCGGGGACAACGAGACGCCGGGGACAACGAGACGCCGGGGACAACGAGACGCCGGGGACAACGAGACGCCGGGGACAACGAGACGCCGGGGACAACGAGACGCCGGGGACAACGAGACGCCGGGGACAACGAGACGCCGGGGACAACGAGACGCCGGGGACAACGAGACGCCGGGGACAACGAGACGCCGGGGACAACGAGACGCCGGGGACAACGAGACGCCGGGGACAACGAGACGCCGGGGACAACGAGACGCCGGGGACAACGAGACGCCGGGGACAACGAGACGCCGGGGACAACGAGACGCCGGGGACAACGAGACGCCGGGGACAACGAGACGCCGGGGACAACGAGACGCCGGGGACAACGAGACGCCGGGGACAACGAGACGCCGGGGACAACGAGACGCCGGGGACAACGAGACGCCGGGGACAACGAGACGCCGGGGACAACGAGACGCCGGGGACAACGAGACGCCGGGGACAACGAGACGCCGGGGACAACGAGACGCCGGGGACAACGAGACGCCGGGGACAACGAGACGCCGGGGACAACGAGACGCCGGGGACAACGAGACGCCGGGGACAACGAGACGCCGGGGACAACGAGACGCCGGGGACAACGAGACGCCGGGAACAACGAGACGCCGGGGACAACGAGACGCCGGGAACAACGAGACGCCGGGGACAACGAGACGCCGGGGACAACGAGACGCCGGGGACAACGAGACGCCGGGGACAACGAGACGCCGGGGACAACGAGACGCCGGGGACAACGAGACGCCGGGGACAACGAGACGCCGGGGACAACGAGACGCCGGGGACAACGAGACGCCGGGGACAACGAGACGCCGGGGACAACGAGACGCCGGGGACAACGAGACGCCGGGGACAACGAGACGCCGGGGACAACGAGACGCCGGGGACAACGAGACGCCGGGGACAACGAGACGCCGGGGACAACGAGACGCCGGGGACAACGAGACGCCGGGGACAACGAGACGCCGGGGACAACGAGACGCCGGGGACAACGAGACGCCGGGGACAACGAGACGCCGGGGACAACGAGACGCCGGGGACAACGAGACGCCGGGGACAACGAGACGCCGGGGACAACGAGACGCCGGGGACAACGAGACGCCGGGGACAACGAGACACCGGGAACAACGAGACGCCGGGGACAACGAGACGCCGGGGACAACGAGACGCCGGGGACAACGAGACGCCGGGGACAACGAGACGCCGGGGCAACGAGACGCCGGGGCAACGAGACGGCTGGACAGCGAGGCAGCGGGGACGGTGGCGACGGCGGCGAAGACAACGTCGGCGGTGATGGTGGGGTCGACAAAGCCGGTGATGATGGCGGTGAGAAGGCCGGTGGTGATGGCAGCGACAGTGTCAGGCACCACGCGGAGGCTGCTATAGTCGTAAAAAAGCACGCTGTCGACAATGCGCAAAACAGCCACGTCATAATAACTCATGCAAATTAATGCGGCGCGATGCAAAAATAATTTTCGCGAAGTGCGCGGCCGCGCGACACAGCGAGTTGGCTGAGTGTTGGAGAGGGAGGCGCAGGGAAGGGGAATGGAATAATGGCTGTTCTTCGTCTCAATTTCCAGGTAGTGACGCGCGAATACAAGAGCTGGCAGAGTTGGCGAGGTGTTTTCCGAGAGCAGCTGCTGCTTAAAAAGACGGAGTGGAAACGCGGAAAGGGGGTATGAGGGGGCGATTGTGAAAAAAATAAAAATAACTGAGTTGCGATGTGAAGCTGACGAGTAAGAAACGTGGTTGTGAAGAAGGCAAAGGAATGAAAATACGGAATGAAAGAAATTAAAAGGAATATGTAGAATTAGAACAGAAAATTAGTTTGAAATAGAGTTAATGGTGAGAAATAAGATCAGAGAAACGGATAAAGAATGAGATGATGTATCCAGGTAGTTCAAGAACACAACCAAATAAATCAAATGAACTAATTTTCGCCGTAATTAACTTCACTGACAGGTTGCCTGATCATCTACGTATATTTGTCTATTTCATTGCCAGATATCCGTATGACCTAAAGTCTATTCCGATACACGATCACGGCATTCAGTCGCCACAAAATTACAGAACCAGCGCAGTAAACGTCCGCTGAGAAGTAACAGTGAAGGTACTCGAACAAAAGCAAGGAAGCGGGGCAAAACGTCGTGTGCAATGTGGGCGCCCGAGAGTGCGAATCCTGTCAAGGAGCGAGGCGAGGCGTCTGCGGGAACAGTTGCGCGGTGCGGTGCACTCGCGAGGGCTGCGCAGGGCTTCGCTGTAATATGGCTAATTGGCGGCGGCGCGGCGCGGCGCGAGAGGTGCGCGCGCCAAAGCCCCGGCTCAGGGGCCACCAGGCGACAGGCGCCGTTTGCGCGCACACAGTGCACGCACAGCAAAACTCAGCGGTCCCTTCGGTGATGGCACGGCCCGCGCCGCAAGATCCCGGAATATGTGAAAGCCACAATATTCCTCGGAATGCGTTGGTACATGTCTGTGGATTCCGTGATACAGAACTTGGCATAATATTATGCCGCTTCTGAAAATGTGACAAGACTTGGGGGACGTGCAGAGAGATCACAACAACATACGATGGTTTGCGCAGAAATCATGGAAACTAAGTTTATCTAAAAGAAATGTCATCGGATCACACAATTTTATTGGTCGCGTGAAAGAAATGCTACACGTATGTATGTTCACAACAGCAGATGTCTCTGTGAGTGTCTAGAACAGAGAGCAATGTAAAATCAGTTGTCTGACTGCCATCGTGCCAGATGAATGTAACTAATTTCAAGCAGCTCTCATACACTAAGATATTCGTTCTCCGTTGGAGAATTGCCCGAGAATGTCACTGGGAATTGGTGGAAACTCTTTGGAATAATTCCCTTCCATACCGGACAATTACGAGATGGGCAGGAGAGTTTGAGAGTGTGCTGACCAATGTGACACGTGCGGTAATCCAGCCTAATGCCCTTAGGGTTTGTAATGCTTTTGGAGTGTTGTGAATTCGTGTATGGTAAAACGCTTTGAAACATGTAACCGGTACTGACAATTCTAATACCTTCAGAAACATGAGAAACACAATTTAGGTGTGTCGTTAAATGTGCATGCACTTATTTCACATCTTGTGCTTTCACGTGCATATTTCAATTTTTCCATCAGTGCTCGCATTATCAGAAAAAATGTTGCCATGAATTATGCCCCAACCCTCGTAAAATTCTTTGTTTTAGTAATAGAAATGAAGTGTCCCAAAGTACCCAAAAAATGGTGTCCCAAATTACTCTTCCCAATAATTCTCAAAGTGTGTAGAAAACCTTACATTTCCCCGATTCTACAATTTCAATTTTGTTTTCAGGCATAACGGTTCATATGCTTCAAATGTCGCTGTGTGGTGTCGGTATTCCCGCGTACGCAAATGTTCGTATTTTAAAGCAGATTTTTTTAAGAACCCATATTCATCGTTTTCCGTCTATTGTACAAAATGATCAAGACAGATTAAAACCGTTAATTTCATTATAGCAGATACAGCATTTTATTTTCATCGTAATTGTGTCATTTGGGAGTCCATTCTACTAGACAGTTAAGAAGAAATGTTCCTCCTACAATTATTACCCAAAAGTGAAATGACTAACTTTCATATTCTTGAAGAATTCAAGCCCACATCTTGAGCAGTATCTGGGTCAAGAGAGGAGATGGAGACGAGAATTAGATATAATTACAAACTTTGTAATGAGTATAAATTACCGGATATTATCCCAGAAATTAAGACGAGACGACTGCCATAATGGAAAGAATGAATAATGGAAATGAAATGAAAGGATTGTCAGAGAAAAGAACCGAGGTAAAAGAACGAGAGGAAACCAGATCATGGTGGTTGAAATATCTGCCAGATAATTTGATGAAATGAAATGAAGAGGTATGGGTGGAGACGCACATTAAAAGGGACACAATTCAGTGTAAATAGCACTATCTTATTGGGAAATTATCTATTCGGAAAAGTACATCCTATTATTACAAGTTTAAGAACTCCATATTATTGAAATCATATTTCAAATGGCAAAATGTTAATAACTTCTCTACAACACAAAATAATTCCTAAATCGTAATCGCAATAAACTACATTTTTTTTAAAAAAATATGCGCCTGGGTAAGAATTTCGCTTCATGTACTTGAATGAAACAACATCTTCACAAGACGTACCAGTGACATTTAACAATTCTTCCGAAAAAGTTCAAATCAACAGCAGCAGCTGCTTCCCGACGGACAACAAAATATCCCGTACGCCCGCGGGGCTCGGATCGGAGCGTTCCGCGTTCCGGAGACAAGTCCCTTCGGGGGAAACGGACAACACAATTTTAATCTAATTAAAAGTTACTTCGCAGTTTAACGTTATTCTTTTCCTCCCGGTGCCGACGGGTAGAGAGTCGTCGCTGTTTACGCGAGGGGAGATTCCAATGAATCGACCGACCCTTCGCAGAGCTGCCTGTGCACTGTGGCGGTGGAGAAGGCATGGCGAAAGCCCGCGAGAGGTAGCAACGGTGGCAGATCCGAAGAAGGGATGGAGGAAGAGAGGAAGGAAGTAGGCGGTGGAATGATTGCAGTACCTGAGCAACTGTGTTAATGAGCTGAAGAAAGGATGGAGGAGGCGGAAAACGAGGGAGGGGAGAGGGAGAGTGGAGAACAAGGAAGGGAGCATACCATGAGACGGAGGTGAAGGAGGGATGGTGAAATGAGAAAGGTGGGAGGAGAAGAGGAGTGAGGAGGAGGAGGAGGATGAAGAGGAGGAGGATGAAGAGGAGGAGGAGGAGGAGGAGGAGGAGGATGAAGAGGAGGAGGAGGATGAAGAGGAGGAGGATGAAGAGGAGGAGGATGAAGAGGAGGAGGATGAAGAGGAGGAGGATGAAGAGGAGGAGGATGAAGAGGAGAAAGGGAGTGAGGAGAATAGAGCAGAGGAGAGAGGAGAATTAAGGATGGTGGAGGAGAAGGTAGGAGGGCGAAAGAGGGAAGTTGGAACAAGGTTGAGAGGATGAAGGAGAGCGGAGAAGGTTGGAGAATGGTTACGAAAGAGGTGGAAATGAGAGAGGGTAGAAGAGTGAGGAAAGAGAAGAGAGGGAAGATGGGGAGGGAGTATGAGAAGTAGGAGGTGAGGAAGGAAGAGAGAAATGCAGTGGCGATGACCTGACAATCACTCGAGAGGTCAAGGATGGTTGAGGCGTTGGCAAAAAAGAGAGCAAGTACGAAGAAAAAGCTTAATGTAACCAAGGATCGTAGGAGTTACGGAAAGTGAAACCTTAGCAGGGCTTTCTTTCTAGCCGAGACGATGGTGCTAACGTAAAACTAGTCTGAAGAAAGCGAGAGGAACAAAAGGTGGCGCCGAAAAAGAAGAAACGCATGAGTAGGAGAGCGAAAAAGATAAAGAGGAAGAAGGTAACGGTGAAGAGGCAGAGAAGGTTGCGGTGGCGATAGGCAATTGGGAGTGCGAGAATTATGGTAATGATGGCAAACGAGCCGAAGAAGAAAATGAAGACAAGCGTAAAGCAGAGGAGAAGATACAGAAAACGACAAGGCACTCAGATTGACAAGGAAGTCAGATTACAGAGCTACTTTTCGGAGCGATGGCATGAACAACGGGCGCTGGAGACGTCTGCGCGGACGTTGGCGCCGAAGAAGAGTAAGGCAGGAAGGAGATGGAAATGGAGGAACCCAACTGGAACCCAAGTCGGGAGGGGGAGTCGGCGAGTGAGGAGTTTGCAGACACGGGGCTTGAAGGAGGTGACTGCGACAGAAGTGGATCCGGCGGCAGAGGAACAAGTTCTGTGGACGCTGCACTGGTAGGTGGAGAGGCGAAGCGAAAAGCGCTGCCGAGGTGACTGTGCCGCGTCTCGGGAGTGACAAACTTTTCAAGAGACGGAATACATCTGCAGGTGGCGGAAATAGCAACCTGGGAGAAGACGACTGACTGGGTAGATGGACCAGATAAGGAGGGCTTCTCGAAATAAAATTAACGCGATTGAGAAAATTACATCAATGCGATGTCGATGACTCCCTCAGAAGCGATAAAGGTGATGAACGGTTGATGATTTTGAGTGGTACGGTTATTGAGAAGTCGATGGTTATGATTATGTCGAATGACATAAACCGAAGAGGGATAGTGAAGTCAGCAGTGACATCAATGACTGCTGTGACAGTGGAGGATACGTGGAGGGGGCTGAAGTTTTAAGCAGGCGGCGGCTTGGGTGAAGGTAGTGGTGTGTGGACGGGTATGTGCAAGTGTGGCAGCTTCGAAGCCAGCGCTGGCGGTCACTGGGTTCTACTCTGTGAAAGGCAGAGTTAGGGTGTATGGGGTGGGGCATATCAGTAACGGAGGAAACAAAAACGTGTGGCATGTGAGTGGCAATGGGTATGGGGAGGAGCAGTTACGAATCAATCCAGTTAGTGAAACTGAAGAGGATCGAAAGAATGGCAAGGAATATGACGATTGCTTGCTTGCTTGATGATTGCTTGCTTGCTTGATGATTGCTTGCTTGCTTGATGATTGCTTGCTTGCTTGATGATTGCTTGCTTGCTTGATGATTGCTTGCTTGCTTGATGATTCCGAGCGCGTCAACTACTAAGGGATGGGAGTGAACTACCCATGCTAGATGGCGAGATGCCGATCTACTCGTTGCCTCGCGAGGGTTTCCACAACCAGGTATCTCCCACCGGTGGAGCACCGCCCATGCCGCGACAAGCTCTAAACTTCGGACTGGTCTCCCGACATGTGTGGTAGTTTTGTGCGTGTAAGTAAGGGTCGAGGATACGACAAGCAAAAGGAAGGAAAGATCGCGCGCGGTCCATGGCCCGTTTATTAGCGTACTGCTCCGGCATTCATCTGCTGTAGATAGGAGAAATCACGGTAAACTACCGATCAGAGCAGCCGGCCGCACGAATTCCCCTCCAGACAGCGGCTGAAATCGACCTAGCTGACACCGTCGGGATTCGAACCATCATACCTCCGGGTCAGAGAGACAGCACAGCTATCAGTTGATGCCCTGGGCCACCTTTGCCCGTAGTTGGGATGGCGGGGCATCGCAGTAACGGAGGTGACAAAACCGCTTTGGGTGGTATGGTTAAGGGGGTGGGGGTAGTTACGATCCAGACCAGTGACAACCTATAAAGGATCGCAAGAGAGGCGACGGCCGTGACGCTGGAAATGCCAGCGGAGGCGAAGGCGGCAGCGGGGCGGCGTGGGTGGCGCGGAGCGGCACGTGGAGGCGAGCGCGGGCGAGAGGACCTGCGCTGGCGCGACGCCTCCTCGGTTCAGCGGAGCGGCGAGACGCGACGCGACGCTTCAGTGGCGGCGACACTGCAGGCGGCGGACGCGGGGCGGGGCGGAGCGGGGCGGGGAGGGTGGCAAGCGCAGCGACCTCTCGAGCAAATGAAAAGCGAAGCGCGCAAAAGACCTCGCCCGCACGGCCCCGCGCCACGCCGCGGCGCCGCTTGCTCATAATAAAAAGTTAAGTACATTTGAAGCGCGGCGCCCCGGCCGCCCCGCCGCTCCTTCCATCGCCGCGGCCGCCTCGCGCGCGCTCTGGAGGGCGTCGCGCGCAGCTCTCTCGGAATCACTGCGTCCTCTGCGTACTGCGCCACCCGCCTGCGCGCACCAGTCAACCCTCCAGCCGTTTTCCCTTTGGCCGGTATCTCCGCCCTCACGTGCGCTTTTTCTACGTACTCCACCACATCCCGTTGTCTCCACTTTTTACCCTCTCCGCGTGCGACTTCGCCCACTTCATCTCGCCGGGCAACCCTGCTCGCCCTTTTGCTGTTTCCCACACCCCTGACCGGGAGAGGTGGTTCAGGGTATCAAACAGTGTCTCTGACCGAGAGGTCATTGGTTCCAGTCACGACGCCGGCAGGATTTTCCACACTAGCTAGATCGAATTCAGTCGCTGCCTGGAGGAGTGTTCTAGCGACCGGCTGCTCTGATCGGTAGGTTTCTGTGGTTACTCCGATCAACGCCAGGCTAATGCCGACCCTACGAAACGGACCACGCACGATCTTTCCTTCCCATTCCTTGTCCTATCATTCCCCATTTCGTATATACACTTACACTAACATGCACTACATTACCACACATGCCGGGAGATCGGTAGGGAGCTCAGAGCTTGTCCCAGCTGGGTACGTGCTCCGCTGATGGGCGATACCTCGTTGGGGAAAACCCCGCTAGCTGACTGTACACAGTGCCAGATCTCTCCGTCCAGCGGGGAATATCCAGCCTTCCGAGCAAGAAAGGGCACTACACTTACGTGACTCAGCCGTTATCGTTACCAGAATTATTAATCAAATCAAAAACCGGTCGAATTCTGTTGTTGGTGTTTGCCCTTTCACCAGCATCTCCACCTGTGGAATCACCTCACCTCGACTTTTTCCAAGATACTCCCTTATCTCCATCGCGATCGTCTCCATCTTTTACCCAATCTGCGTGCGCAAGTGAGGGGGGGGGCTCACTTCCACTGCCCGGGCAACCCGCCCTTTTTCTGTTACACACGTTACTCCTGGGAATAACACCTTCACTTCTTCCACATTCTCCACCACACCCCGCGTCCTGCTTGCTGTATCCTGATCTTCACCGCTACCCCCCTCCTCAGCAAACTCCATCCACCATCACCATTTTCCCCCACTCATTGGGTTCTTCACCTCCCTCCCTCCTTCCCGCCGTCTCCCACCCCCCACCGCGTCCGCCCGCTCCCAGAGTGGCGCCGCACGCCCCAGTTAACAAAAACAATTTCTATTGACCTTTGAAGTCGCGACGCGGGGTACCTGGGCGGCGCCGAGGCTTTGAATCTTTCACAGGCGCATCAAATCGATGCTCGCCTCGGAGAAACGGGCGATTTTTTTTGATTTTTTTATTATTTCCCGGAGTGCTTGCTGCTTCCCCCGTCGCGTGCTCCCCACGCCCCCGCGCGCCGCGAGGGCGCCTGTCAAAGGCTTCGGCGGGTGGTATTAGGGAAATTCCTCCCCCAGCAAGGGCCCCGCCGAAGTTCGGTGATCGGTTTTGTTTTCTCGCTGCCGCCCCGTCCCCTCGCGTTGCGCGTTCGCTATGCGCCCTATGTTGCCGTGACGCGCGCGCTTTCTGATAGACTAGTGAGCGCGGAATAAAATTTTGCAGTTGGGATTGGAATCACTGGAGTTAGTTTCTCGATGGGCGTAAATGTTTGTAAATACTGGGGTTTGTAAATAAGATGTGGTGTAAATTACAATGAACTCTTCAATACGACTGAAGATAGTGTGAAGTACTTTTTTTAAAGTTAGTAAACTTTTTTTCCTTGGATTTTTATGTAGTTCGATAACTAATGTTATATGTTTAAACACCGTGATTTTGGCAGAAATATTGTGGAACTTCATTATTGTACACTATAACAGGTTATACTATACAATTTATATGTTTAATTCAAGAGTTGGAAGTTATTTTCGAATTATTCGATGTCGAGATTGAATAATTTGAAAAGAGTATGCCACATCGTCGTACAATGTTGGTAATCACAAAAAAATATCGACACAATTTAACAAATCTCGAGATCTATATTATCAAGAAATATCCGACAACACTAAAATAAATATTTTTTTTTGAATTTCGCCTTACCCTACTTATATGTAATGTGTTATTTCTCTGAAAATGAGATTTTTTACGTTGTTCTGCAAATTTCACGAGCACAATGTCTGCGAAATGTCTTGCGATTCATGTCGTGGATGATCACAAAAATTACAATGTGATATGAAAGTTGTTAGTTTTCTTTCCAATAATAAATGTCAAATGCGTGTTTCATCACCTTGAAAATAATTGGTCAAACATAGAATTGATACACGTAGTAAGTAGTAAAGAAAATTGGAATGTTTTGTAAAGAAAATGCAAAATATCATCCACTATTTATGTTTCTACTTTAAAAGGAACAAGTTTTCTTTACTTTAAAATAAGTTATTTTTAACAGACAACTTCGGAATAAATGGAACGTCTAACTATTTCATAAGTAAAGACTTATTGTAATCCAGACATAAAAAGCTCACACGTTCAGTAATTACATTCGTTAAATGACATAGTCCGCAAAACATCGAGTGTGTCGAGTGCGTTACCCACTTCGGCGGCGTTGCCAAACATCACCGCCCCGCTCCATCGCCCCGGTAAACGGCGTATCTGCGGAATCTCCCGCGCATAACTGCATAGCTCGGGTTCAATAGCGGTTGTCGTTACCCGCCGCCCTTTTTGTCTCGGCCACCGGGATTGATTGAAACGCAATGGAGTTTGACAGCCCCGCGCTCTCGCGCCGGCTCTGCAAACGAGATTCCCCCCCCATCTCTCCCACGCTCCGCCCACCCCATCCGACCGCGCGAATTCCATTGCGAACGCAAATTGAGATAAATTTCGAACGCGCGAGAAGAAACAGTGGAGCGAGCGTGGTTATCATGCTTGATATACAGGTCTCCTATTGGAATTCCGACCTCGCTGGCAACGCTAATGCCGGTGACGTGCTGTCCTAAGTGGGGGAGAATTTTAAAATACCTTTGATATATTTTTGCGTATTTTTCATCTGTGTTCGTTGTGCGTTGAAATATTTCGAGGGATGCGGGAATCGGAAGGTAAGGAAACGGAATAGAAAATATGGATGAATAATTTTTAAACAAAATTGTGGCGACGTGGTGTCTTTACTTCGGTATTATTTTTCACTTCAGAATTATTGAATTTTTGAGAACTTTTGTTGTTGTTATTTCAAGTAAACGAACAAAATATACACGAGAACAAAACGAAAAACAGGCTCTCTTAATTTCAGTAAACATAAACAACATCGCACAATTTAATATCAAGAGACTTGAGCGGTCCACAAAGTATATAGTGTATTAATGTTCTTCCTGAGAGAAGAATAGAAATAGTGCTTTGTATTTTTTATATTGACTTTTTTTTACGGTAGTCAAATTTTCGAGAGTGTAATGGTTTGTTGCTTAGCGTCATTTCCCACTCGCCTCAAGTGTAGATATATATCATAGCAGAGGTCATAGGAGTTGTCAAGAGTTAGATTGCCGTAATGGCTCTGCATAAGACGAAGAGGATTTTACCCTACAATCGGCAAGGATTAGAAATACGCTGATGTCACTATTTTGCAGAGGTCTCCGTGAATATATTATTTCTGATAAATTCTTTGTCTAAAGACGAGAGAAAAGGGTCATGCAATATTTATCACGATGAATTGAATATCCATCTCTCCTACGAGAGCTAGAAACCTGTGAGAATATGAGAAGTGTACATTTTTCATATTAAATTGCAATATACTCAGTAAAGCTAATTTTTAATCTTTCCCCGCAAATATACACAGTAAAAATGTTCGACATTATGCCTCCATGACTACCTATTCACATCGTCCAATTCGTCAAATTCTCCAACGCACGAAATAAGCACCACTTATGAGGCTTATAGAAAATAATTGTTGCCCATTTTTCATTCGTTTTGTTTGTGACTCCACGTCCAAAGAGGAGAACACTCATCTGTTTGTAGGGAGGGGAAGACGAGCTAATGACTTCTTAGGGTCGTTTATCCACATTATACATCATGTTTAGAACCACAGAGAAAATGGGGCTAGTTTTTCTTCATTAGCCTTCGTTTCGGGTAATACTCGATTTCTTACTAGAGGGCGCCTCCCTCGAGTTATATTTTCAACATTTTTCGCCCTCTGAGCTGACGTTCTTAATGTGTTGCTCCCGCTCTGGGGTTCTTTGTGCTGATGCTACTCACCGCGGCAACGATAGCAGGAAGAGGGATAGTTTGGGGAAGGCTGTTTCTGATGCGAGTCGACGAAGCGATGGTGATAGCGGGTCTAGGCAATTCCAATGGAGGAAATGAAGGACGTCGAGTGAAGATGCACACAGGAATAAGACATTACAACGGTATGAATGTGAGGGTTATGCACATTGCGGCAAAGTACCAAAAAACAATGTAGTGCATTTACCATTGTTTCTGAGCCGAAAGGGGGGGTTATCGTGTCTGATTAAAACAACAAAGACAGAAAAAACTGTGGAAACAATTTGTAAAACAGCAAGGCAATTATATGATGTGTTTCATGTCAGTGATAAATTAGAATTGTATAAGATTTTGCGTTTGGCAACATTGCTCAGCCAGATGAAAGGTAAAGAAGTCTTTGATTACAATAGAATTTTGATAAGTTGGAAGCAATCCAAAACTACTGTTCCATCTGTATTTACCCGCTCTGCAAAGTCAAATTCAAATGCTCCCACTGCGATTATATCATCAAGAAAATCACACCTCATTTTAATTATTTTCCTTGGAAAGTCCTTTTTAAATAATACCAAAAAGTTAATTATATAGCAAAGAACAAATTTGACACAGAGGTGTGGTCAAAATATTTTTTCTATTACAGTGATATATTATTCTTTTATTTTAGATATGTTTTATGGTAGAAAATATACTTGTGTACATATTTATAATGATTTTTCGCAGGAACGTTTTGTTGCTTATTACCTTTGGAAAGTGAATGTAAATAAGCTGGTTGTTATCATCCTAAAACTATAAAGAATTTCAATTTTTTTTAATTCAAAAATTAAGCAACCATCTTATTCAAAAATCGCTACCTCTTATTACATCTTTCAACATATGCAAGGCATAATAACATTAATATTTTCTTAATAGAGTGTTTTTACTTTCAATAACTATTAATAATGTTTTGATAATTACAACCCGTCCACAAAATTCAATTTCTTTCCAATAAAATCCATTCTAAGATCAAAACATTTTGCAAGTGCAACTCAAAAAAAATTCATTCCGCACTGAATCCCTGTATATTTACACACATTTAACATAGAATTTTTACGTCAGACTGCAGTGTGAATACTTAAGATACCTTCAGGCGTAAACAGTTTTTAACGCCCATTCAACTCGTTTCTTTTTCACTGTGACACATCTCCAATAATAGAAAGAGGTACACTAAAACTGTATTTGATGTAATGTATTTGTAAAGTAATATTTATTTATCACAGTCTGGATTTAATCTATCTATAGATGACCTTTCTGGGGAGTAGGCGAGAATTCTAGACACCGGCTGCTCCAATATCTCGTTTTCACAGTTTCATCTGATGAACTTCTGGTGGATGTTGAAGCAGAACCTTAGACCAACGAGCCACGTACCACGCACTATCATTTTCCATCAATTATACTCGTTCTCCCATCATCACGGTCGGGTTGGTTGGTTGGTTGGTTGGTTGGTTGATTGTTAGGATTCCGGGCGCGTCAACTAATGACGTGATTAGTCCCGTAAGTTTAGTGCATGTTTATTTCATCGCGAGGTGGTGGTGGTGGTGATCTTCCCCTGCTTGATGGCGATATCCAGTGCCGTCCTACCTCCGGCCCGCCGGCTAGCGGGGTTTCCCCGAACCAGGTATCTCCCACCAGCGAGGCTTCACCCAAGCCGGGACAAGCTCGAAGTTCCCGACCGGTCTCCTGGCATGTGAGGTAGTGTAGAGCAGGTTAGTGTATGTGTGTGTGTGTAAGAGGTGAGGATAGGACAAGGAAGAGGAAGGAAAGATCGCGCGCGATCCGTGTCCCTTAGTTTGCTCCGGCATTCATCTTGTGTTGATCAGAGAAACCACGGAAAACTACCGATCAAAGCAGCCGGCCGTTAGAATTCTCTTCCAGACAGCGACTGAATTCGATCTAGATGACAAGCTAGTGTCAAAAATCTTGCCTCTGTCCGGACTCCAACCTCAGACCTCCCGGACAGCGGCACTGCAGTTACATCAACTGATACACAGAGCCACCTCTCACGGTCCGGCGATGGGTACACAGGTCCACCTCTCTCGGTTTGGTCCGGCGATGAGTGTTCTCCTTCCCTATATGATTCATACTCCAATATCCATAACAACTATGGTGACACTGGAATAATGCAGATAACTCGTCAAATCCATGGAGAGTTGTAGAGCTAGTGAATTGAAGTTTCCATCCCTACATACTCTACATGCTGTGGCGAATGCGATGGCAGTGCGGCGGCGGTCGCGCGCGACGACGTGGTTCACTCACACCCTTTGTGGTGTATTTCACCTGGTTATCTGACACTACGTGCGGTGGGGAGCGGGAGAGTTAGTGGGACCGGCAGGGCAAAAGCAGGATAGGGGTGGCTGTGACTCGGTCTTTTTCTGTGGTTGCTTTAGCGGCGGGCCACGGGGAACACGAGAGGCAGGAAAGAGCGAGAGCACGAAAGAACGAGGACACGAGAGAGCGAGAGCATGAGAGAACGATAGAGAGAGAGAGAGAGAGAGAGAGAGAGGGGGGGGCACGAAAGAACGAGCGCACCAGAGAGCGAGGGCACGAGAGAGGAAGGGCAGGTGAGTGAAAGCAGGAGAGAGCATGGGGGAGAGAGCGAAGGCAGAAAAGAGAGCGAGGGCAGAAAAGAGAGCGAGGGCAGAAAAGAGAGCGAGGGCAGAAAAGAGAGCGAGGGCAGAAGAGAGAGCAAGAGCAGAAAAAAGGAGCGAGAGCAGACAAGAGAGCGAGGGTAGAAAAGAGGGCAGGGCGAGGGCAACGGGGCATAGTCGGAGCGGGGTGGGGGCAGGGGCCCCCGGCTCGGTGAGGAAGAGGCTGCTTCTTCCGCCGCCTCTATTTGTTTCGCGCTGCCCTCGCTGCCGCAGCCGAGATACTGTCCCGCCTAACACATTAGAGGTGATGGAGGGCCTGGGGCAGACCCCGTCACCTGCGCCCGCTCTCGCTCCCTGCCACCTGCGAACAGCGCTCACCCTTCCCTGCTAGGCGCCGCCTCCGCCTCCGCCTCCGCCCCCGCGGGGAAGGCGCCCCGCGCCGCGCCGGAGCTCCGCTGCTTTTGCAGGCGCAGGCGCTGCACGTAAACAAGAATTACTGGACCGCGCGTGAGGTAATGTCGGTAGAAAAACAGCCTCCGGGTTAAATTAACTGTGAAAATGAAGCATGGAATAACGAGTGAACATACAAAACACATATCAACGATTCAATTGAATATTGCTGGACTGGTTATTAGAATTATTACTGCAGTTTTAGTATTCATTAAAAGGTGCCCGTTTTTCATGTTCTATTTATGAATAAATAGTCTTGGATGATAAAGGTAAATGAGTTGGCTATATGCCTTTCTCCAGTTTAGTTATGTAATTAGTGTTGGAACGATGCTCTTGTAAGGACAACATTGCACACTATATTTGATCGATGTACCCATTTTCAACAATTTGTTAAACATTTCCTGTTCACTAAAATAAAGTTCGTAAGCTTAGAAATGTATTTAATAAGTGATCTTTGTGGTGTTTTTTCCCAATCTTTCTATCTCCCAATCTTGGTATTCACGCATACAGCTCATATTCCTTGATGTTTTGCTCCATCCCTTCTTGTTCACATCTTTCAGTTAGTAACTTCACTCATATGTCGCGCCTTTTTAATACTAATTTAAATATATTTTATTAGTGTTTCATATTTTTATTAGACTCACTTTGAAGTCTGTTGAAGCAATTAATACTTCTGGACGAGCAGAAATAAAATGTCATGCCTTTCTGTGTCAATTGCAGTCTTCCGTGTTTACTATTAGAATCCCAGAGGAACACTTCCTCCTTGTACGTTGTTAAGTCTCCAGCGCTTAATTCTTAGTTATTTATTATTCTTAGTTATTTAGTGTTATTTATTGGACGCAGACAATATTCTAGGGTACATCAATGAATTTTAGAGGGAAAACAGTTGTATTATCATACCATTACCAACAATGGGTCTATTCTTCCTTTTCAGAATACTTTCCAAGCCAAACAGTGAGTTCGTGGAAATATTTTAAATATTTTACTGTTTATAAAAGATGGTTGCTTAAGTTTATCAATAGAAAAATAAATACTTGCAATATTCACAAGCAAATAGAACAAACATGTTGACAAATCACACGAGATCGTTTTCGAAGATTATGATAACAATGTACTTCAATTGGCATATTTGCTTTGTATTCTGGATTTGGATGATATTCAGACGATTTCTTCAGTAAATAAAACCATAATTATTTAGAAAAATGAAATGAAGTCAAATATGAAAATTGGATGAGAAGGTGTCAAATAACTAACTTCAAGTGATTGAATTTTTTTTTTTGTGGAAGTCAATATGTTGGTTGTGCGAAAGTAATAGATAATGAAAGATATCACAATTAATTTTTAAAATACAAATACATCTTTATTAAAAAACAACAAAACTGGCACAACAACAATTCTTTATATAGTTCAACTTAGGAGACCAGAAGAGAGTATTTATTTCCAAACAGAACGGATGTTCATTCTAAATTATTCGAGCACCATATGACAAAGTTTAAACAGAGGCTAAAAATAAAAAAAAATATTTGTATAACAACTATTGTACTGATATTAAATATGTTCATAATACTTGAATGTATTTGTTAGATTTGTGCCCATGGTTGACATATCAATGGAAAAACCCGTGAGGAAACCGTGATGCTGACCAAGAGAAGTGATGCAGAACTCTCAACTCTTCACGCGCGGCCTTTGGGAGTCGGGTTTAATTCAGAAGCTCCGCCGCCTCCACCGCCTCCTCCGGGACCTTCGCCTCTTCTCCACCGACGTCTGCCGCCCGCGCACCTACGCACAGCCCTTCCCTTCCCTTTCCCTACCTCTGCGCTTCCCCTACCTCCCTCGCCTCGTCGATGGCGCCCCGCCTGTTTACACGTCCGAGCACACACCAAAGGAAAATATATACAATTATCGCGGGCTTTCTCCTCCCTTTCCATCTCGCCGCGTGTATTTTTTTTTACCCTCGTTCCCTTTTTGGCTCTCGTTCTCCCAGCGGGTGGCCGGCGGCGGCGGCGGCGGCTGGCGCGTTGTGTAACTTCCATGGAAACGAGATCTTGCCCGCTGACCGTACAAACAGCGCCCGGGCAAATACCGGACGCCGCCGCTGCAGCAGCCGCCGCCGCCGCCACCGCCACCGCCGCCGTGTGTAGGAAGAGGAGAAGCGGGAGAGAGGCAGGCAGGGCCACCTTTTCTTTCTATCGCTTGCTTGTTCGCGGCTAACTAAATATTGATACAGTCCGAAGCCCGGTAGCGGTGGCCCCACGCCTGCGGCGCCGCCACCGCCGCCGCCTCCGGCGCCTCGCCCACGCCCTCGTCCCCGCCCCTGCCGCCTCCGACGCCCACGCTTCACAACCCGACCACTCGTTCCTCTGGTGAACGTCACAGCGCTGCTCTCACTACTGCCACTTCTTGGCCATCTTGCAACCATCGTCACGTGAAATTCTTTCACAATGCCGTTAATTCATGGCCGTCACACCCGATCACTTGTTATATTCACCATCATTTTTGCTTCTTTTCACATGAATATCACGTACGGTTCTGTACCATCTTCATAACTACGGCTGTCGTTCCCGTTCGTATGTGCTTCTGCGAGAGCCTTCCACTCTGCTTGTGGCAGAGGCGACACCCAGTTTTTACCCGCTCTGCCCCCGCCCCGCAACCCCGCCCCGCAACCCCGCCCCGCAACCCCGCCCCGCTCCCGCCCCCATCCGCCCCTCCCCTTCCACCATCCCTGGCTTGTATCCACCCGCTCCGCCCTCGCGACCCCTCCCCACTCTGCGCCCCTACCCCACCCTCGCTCCGCCCACGCCGCCCCCATTGTGCTGGCTCGCTTCTCCCAGCCTCCCGGTCACGCCGGCAATAGAAATACTTTTCCGGCTCGCTTTTGTAATTTGCGTAATGAAAAGACCGTGGCCGCTCTTTCCTTCTTCCTCTCTGGGAACATTTTTATTTTTAATTCTCGCCAAGTAAGCACTTTTTTTCTCCATCTCTCGGAAAGAACAAATATTACCGTTTACAAGTAATGTAACGTTCTTTTATTATTTTATTATTAAAATCTCATATAAGCGAATTGTTAAAACCTGCACGGGAAGGAAAAAGTGAAAGAGAAAGCTTCTGTTAATGAATTCAACCCGTTATTGGGTTCCGTATCTTTTCTAATTGGCGGGGAAGCTGGGAGAATTAAATTCAAATTTCTTTTCCAGAACGGAGCCGGCGGTTTGTTATTAAAAAGAATTATCTTCCTTGATTTATTCCCGCGATAAGGCCGGTGCGCGCCGAGCGCGCGGGCGGCGCGAGGCGACGACGTCGGAGCGGGGGCGGGGCGAGGAGGGGAAGGGAACGGAGGGGAGCGAAGAAGTAAAATTAGCCGGAAAATTAAAACAAGACGGAGTGGCGCCGCGTAGCGAAGGACGCCGCCCGGGCGGAGGCAGACGCGGTGGCTGGAGAGGGGGGAGCGGGGGTGGGGAGGTGTTGACGGCGGAGCAGCGACGCCGACGCCCTCCGCTCGTCGACTGTTGGCGTTGGCGCACCCCCGCCGCCGCCGCCATCTTGGCTGGCTTCGTTTGGCGAGGGGAGCGCGAAGATCGATCATTTTTCGCGGCGCTGCCTTCCCCTGCCTCCTCCCATGTCCCCGCCCTCGCCGCCTCCTTTACGCCACCATCCGCCGGCGTCGGATAGCAATACGCTTCCAACTAAGCGTCCCCTGCGATTCCCTACCGTCTGTGCGCTCCCGGCTGTCCGAGGCCGCCGGCAGAAGGAGATAGCGGCCAGATCAAAACTGCGATACAACTTCCTACTTCCTCGGGTTTTCTGGCGTCTCCTCAGGGGAGGAATAATGAATCAATTTGTAACTCGTCAAGCGATACGTTGAAGAAAATAATGACGGGGCATTGTTTAGAATAGCCAATATTATTGTTTTTATTTCTCATTTAATTGTCGTAGATTAAAAATTAATGCATATTTTTAGAATTTGTTACTCAAGAGTTGATCTTTTTTAATAATTAGTTTTTACATTAGGAACATTATTAATTCAAATAGACTCCGACGGTCACGTCAATTCTCATGACTTCATATTTGCTTTTGAGAACGCTATAACTTTTACATTCATCGAAGAATGCGATTGTCTCTCAAGACAAGTAAAGAAGTGTGAAAATGTCTTGCTATCGTGAATTGAATAAAATTATAAAAGATAAAGGATTTTCAAAAAAGCTCCATTATTATATGGAACATTAATGCCTTGGGGCTGATCTTGGAAACGTCTCCTTTTGGATCTTGTAGTTCTAACTGACACTGAAGTATAACGGATTGTAATGTCTGAATTACGAATTACCAAGAATACAGAATAATTTATTATAGTATTATATTGACTATGTGACTTCATGTTAGAAGTGAAAATGTAATTGTTATGGTCAATTATAATTATTGTAACTTACGTAAATATTATCATCCATATTTTCACACTAAGATACTGACAGTCACATTGACTAAATATAATAAATCGTATTCTTAGTGACTAAGAATCATTAAAAACGTCAATCTTTTTGGGGTCGACAAGGAGTCTTTGAAAAATTCAAGAATTCAATCATTAGTTAGCTTTATTGCTTTGACAGAAAACAACATTCACAGTATTGTGCTACGTGTCACTGTAGCTCATAGGTAACATTCATATTCACCCTACGGCAGTTGGTTTCGGCGAAGTAATAAAGACTGCAATAGAATTTGTTTGAAAGCTAATAATCCATCGAAACTGTTACACTGCAACATTAAAATACAAATAAATTGAAACGTTAAAAAGCAAAAAGCAATTAATAATCACCATACCAACATCACACACCACTATAACATCACAGTAGAGATATATTTTACGCACTAATTTCTAGTTCAAAATGGCTCTTATTTAGGATAACTCAGTAACTTTTATTTTTGCTAATTTTTATTTTTAAAATATATAAATTACAACAATACGACCTTGTACACTATAGTGTTACATTTTAAACCAGAACTTTTCAATGTAGCTGATTGAACAGCATTACTGCCTGACATCAGATTACTAGCAGCCATTGAAATGTACCAAGAGCAACATACTGATAAAACAACGTGCTCAACAAATCTGCACCAAATGGTTTTCCAAAAATAGCAAGCAAACTGCTTAAGAACAACAAACACAATAAATTAAATACTTCAACAAACGCACATTTCAGGAATACTCAAACAACATAGTATATACAATATAAACACATCAACGAAGTACAACAGTTCTTTACATACCGAGAATATTGAAAAAAATTGCTGCACCATAACATAGAGCAAAAAGTTAATGACGGGCAGTCCCTTCTTTGCAGCTTAGCTATCACATGACTGTGTCGTAAGCACGGAAGCACTCTGTTCGCGAATTCAGACTGTACGTGCAGCAAGAGAATAGGCGGGAAAACACAATAAGATATTAGCATTTTTTCGGTCAAAATGGAAACTGTTTCATTGTTTACGATTCCCCCCCGCCCCGAGTTCCTGGGTATCTACGTACTAAACTACAGATTCTTTTCACATGGCCGCAGGCTACACCGTTTTCTTTGAATACCTACGCGCCCTGGAAATTAATAACATGCATATTTTCGAATTTTTCTCCGATTCTTAGGTATCTAACGAAATCATAGGCACCTCTCACACGGACAGACCGCTCACACAGCAACGTTCAGATGCAACTTTCAATTCCTGAGCGCATTGGACATTAGTAATATAGATTTTTATACCATGTTACTTCCTGAAACCGTTTTTATTTTCCAGTAATTCAACCTTCTCGGAAAAGCATTCAGCTTTTTGACTTGCCGTTAAACACCGTTGACCCCCACCGTTAAACACCGAACTCGATGTATCCTCAAATAAACGATGCCTAAATAAAACCCAAATTATTAAAACTGGCGAGTTACGAGGTGATCTTGTCCCATACCTGAGCACCGCACAGCCGCCTGCACTTCCCAGAAGTGTCGACGCTGCCGGCTGGAACACGTACGAGCCGCTTTATTACTCGGAGTTTCGAGTTGTAAAAACCTTTCTGTTATGGAAATTCAATGAAAAACATGAAAGAACAAAAGCGCGTCGAAAAAGCGACAAGCTCGACAACAAAACGAGAGAACAGTCGCAATATGAAATGAATAAATACTATATCAACCTATAACAAAGTGGGAGAAGCCGCTACAAAAATGTTATGTAAAGGACTAGAACCTGTTGCCAGTTTATAAGCTCCATGGCCAAATAATTTCAATTTAGTGTCGCGCTTCACATGGTCAGAAAAAAAAGAGCGGCATGCTTTTCCGAGTCCGTGTTTCACGGTCTCTAGCGCAAATCGGAGTTGCTTGGGTCGCGGTAGAAGGACGTCAGTAGTGGTGGTGACGGCAATACCTGTATCGTTTCGGGACATCAAAAGCGACAAATTCCACTTTATATCCTCGGTTGAGCGGAGACTCTACTAAACTAGAATTCTACAGTTCATCACAGATAAGATCTTAGATTATTCGTATTTCATGCATATCATCTATACCAGGCGGTCTCAAACTGTGCATCGCGGCTCCCAGGGGCGTCGCGGCCATATGGAAGGGGTGACACAGTGATTTATTAAAAAATATCTTTAGATTTGATTTACTTTAATAATCGTGTCATTTATGTCCACAAAATAGTTTTGTACTATCATAATATATGCTATTTGTGAAATATATGATTCATTTTACTAATTTATCCATTGATTGAACCTGGAAATTTCTTTACTGTAGTGTCGACGTTCTTAGGACGCGTCACAATCTGGGATATTTAATCTTTCTACCCATGTAGATCAAGAGTTCCCGTGCCCAAGCAAGCTATGTCCAACTTGTGTTTAATTGATATCGAAATTTAAATTAAAGTTAACGGGTATAAGATCAAGAATACTACAGCTAAAAGGATACCAAAATTTAAATTTCAAAATACCCCAGCTGAAATTGATGAAGCAGAATCTTTAATCAATAATATTATAACAAACGGTATAAACTCTGCATCACATTTTCGCACTACTATTACGCTGCGCAAGATGATGTGTAAATCGATCAATAGCGCTGATGCAGGATACCTTCTCTTCGGCAGCGCTCGCCAGGAAACGCCATTTACGAACCCCATGTTGCCAGTCGAGCACTAATAGGCAGCGATTACTGTATCTGTAAGTCCCAGAGCAACGTCGCGTTTAAGGCGCTACAGCGAGCGCCCGCAACCAATGAAACCGAAGTTGGGATCATGCGTTTTTTTGTGTTCGAATCGAAGACACAGCTAAAAAGATGGATATGTGTACTACACAGGAATTATTTTAACGAGTGCAAGGAAGAATGCTAATTTCAGTATGGGGGAGGGGGAGGGTTCCTATCACCACCTTGCCGCATCCGGACCTGTGATTTTTTCTGAAAAACATTACATTATTTAGAGACTGGTACCGTTGAAAACATTACTGAGACAAAACTAAAGGTTACTTTATAAAATGCCATAACAGTGCGAAAATATGAAAGTGAATAGAAGTATGTATAATATAATACTGAACTAAATGCCATCTAAGACATCTGTTTAAACTTGAGAACTTGCCACACGTATACAATCGTAATCAACTTGTGTAATAGTTTTATTATGCAGCCATGACGAATAATAGCTCAGTATACAGCAGCATTTTACGCAGCTTCTTAGTAGCACTTTGAAAATAAAATAATTCTAATAACTCTGAAGCCGAGTAGAGGGAGATCACCTAATTTGAGAGAAAGGTCCAGGAATCGTAGAGACAGTGGATTTAATTTTCTTTTAAGGTTCATTAATACGAATTTATAACAGCCTGAGATCGCCTGATGTTCGCTGCACCTGCCACATGGATGCCATGCAAGAGCGGTGACGGATGCGGGAGGGGAAGTGAGCGCGTGGAGGGGAGCGATCTACGTCGAGGAACGAACCGCAATCACGTGGGGAATCGCACCTGCGTCCACCGCAGCCCTAGGCGGCAGCGGCGGAGCGCTTGCGGGGGCGGGGGCGGGGGCGGGGGCGGGAGCGGGGGCGGGGCGGCGCCGGCTCAATTAGCCGCTCCGAGCGGCCGGGGCAGATCGAGGAGGGACCGTCGTTCAGCAGAGACCAGCACCGGGAGGGGTGCCTCAGGGCATCAGCTGATGTCACAGCAGTGCCTCTCACCGGGAGGTCCCAGGTTCGAGTCCCCACGGTGGCAGGATTATAGACACTAGCTAGATAACAAGGACGAATTCAGCCGCTGCCGGGAGGAGAATTATAGCGGCCGGCTGCTCCGATCGGTATTTTTCGTGGTTACTCTTATCAATACCAGGCGAATGCTGGAGCAGTATCCTAACAAACGGGCCACGAAGCGCGCGTGATCATTCCTTCCTCTTCCTTGTCTAATCCTCACCCTTTCCTTACACACATTTACACTTACAGGCACTATACTACCACACATGCCGGGAGATATCATGGGGCGGTGCCAGGCGGGTGGGAGATATCTGGTTGATGGTAACCCCGCTAGCCGTCTAATATGTCGGAGTTGGATCTCACCAACCAAGCGGGGGAAGACCACCGCCACCTCCCGAGGGAAAAAAATACACTAACGGAATTAATGACTAACAGTTAACGCAGACATAAAGCAAACGAGCAGGCGCGCCGGAAGAAGCCGAACATTTGAGGCCAATGGAAAGAAAATGGACTGACGAAGAAATAAGAAAAGCTGTTAAAGAATGAAAGGAATAAGAATAGGTACATCTATTGTCCATAGTTTCACTTGAAAGAGAAGGGATGAATGATGCAAGAAGCCCCCAAATACAATGATCAAAAACTATTTAACAAGCAAGGAATAAACCAGTAAAATGTTGGAATATGAAGAGGATTTGTACTTTAACAATGAATAGTAAAATAAAGGAATTTAGTTTTTGGATATAAAAACGTTCTAATTGAAGTAAAAAGAGGCCAGACAGCATTCGGGGAATAGTTCAGACCTGACAACACAATCGACGTAAAAACAACTCAACAAAAGAAACATACAAGGCACAAGAGCACACCTCCACTTCCGCGAACCTTCGCTTTCACCGTCCCCTCTTCCAACCCTCCCTCTCCGTTCCCAGCGACGGCGCCGTACGAGTGTAATTAGGCGCGCGGCCACCAGGGGCGCCTCAAGTCTCTCCTCGCGCCGCCTCGCCTCCTCGTCCCGTCCCGTCCCGTCCCGTCCCGTCCCGTCTCGTGCCGTGCCTTTCCGTGGCGTCCCGGCCCGACCGGAGCTCGTGGCCGGCGCACCCACACTGCCCCGCCGCGCCGCGCCCCGCCCCGCCCGCGCCGGTCGGGACTAATTGGCGGACCGCCCTCTAAGTGGGGCGACCGCACGCTATTAAGGCGCTATTAACGGGCAGCCGGCCGCGGCGCACGCCCACCCACCCGGCACCACGCGGTGGCCACTTTGCGCTACACCTCAATTACAGCGGCGAGATATTTAAATTGACCCTCTGCCGCCGGCCCTCGGCCCGCCCCGGCCCCACCGCCCCCGAGGGGCAATCGCAAGTGGCCTGTGCCACGCGCCGGCGCCGCACGGTCCAAGACGGCCGTATTTCTAGACGCGACTCCTCTTTGACACCTGGGAGCGCCTTCATGTGGCGATAACTACAACTTTCCTGTGGTATTTACCACTGCCACGGTGAATTACGGCCTCTGTTTTAACATCCCAATTTTATCTCCATGCTTAAATTCAAATAATTAAAATTATTATTATTATTATTTTGATTATTATATTTTGTTATATCTCTTAAATAAATATAATAAAATATCAATAATAAAATTTAAAGTGCAATGAAATCAAAGATCTGAGTTTTATATCTAATCTCATATGTTCTTGGATGTAATATTTACTGATATTTTGATTATACTAACTTTAAGTAGTATATGCTAACATTTAGTTGTATTTCGTTGTAAATCATTCATGTAAAAGGTACTTAATTGTATATTGATATTGTGTATTCCATTGATTTGTGTCTAACAATTTTTGTTCTGCATTTTTTTTATTTGTCACTTATTTAATGCTTTAGACGTTGCATTTTGATATTGCTTATATCTTTGTATATGTACTTTGAATTTTGAAATTATATCTTTCTCTCATTTGTGTCCAATAATTTTTGTTCTGTATTATTCTGTTTGGTTTTTTGTTTCTCACTTTTTTCATATATTTAATTTTATACATAGTATGTGCTGCATTCTAAAGGAAATGCTCCCATATAAATAAATAAATAAATAAATAAATAAATAAATAAATAAATAAATAAATAAATAAATAAATAAAATTAAATAACACATTCTGAACAGTTTTGTGTTTCTAGTTTTGTCAGCTCTTGTGTACGTGAATCGGTCTAGTACTGGCTTAATGGCGCGACAAGTGATCAGAACTACATCTGACTTCACGTATTTTTTTATTGATCTCCTAATGTCGCTTTTTCTAGGGGTGTCAGCTTTCTATTCCTGGGTCTGTCTACATTTTTTTTAGCGCACGGCACGTGGGCGGGATTACTTTTGTATGTTTTGAACTTTTTAATGAAATTTGCTGCTACTACTACTAATCGGATGGAATTTCTAGGCGATACCGTTTCTGTAAATTTGGATAATACAAATAATTTTACCGTGTGGCAAGTGGTCAGGGCAAATTCCCTCCCGCATTTTTATTTAAGTTTGCTATTGCTGCATCGATTGAGACTTGTTTTACAACCATCTTACGCTTTATTCAATTCTTAAGTTCTGACAGCACATTCTAAGCGGTTGGTATTTCTAGGTACGTCAACTCTTCTAAACCTGGGTTTGTCTGGTACTTGTTAATTGCGCGTCATATAGTCAGGACTACAATTTATCTTGTGCATTTTTAAATTGAAGTTAGTTGACATTATTTTCAGTCGATATTTTCTAAGCGATTAGTATTTTTAGGAGTATCAATTTTGTATATATGAGTTTGTCTACAACACGTTGCAATCTGTTTTACTTTCAGTGGATTTTGTATTGAAATTATCTATCCTAAGTAGGTACAGGTAGCACATTTTAAGCGATTGTTATTTCTAGGCATATTTTTCTGTCTTATTGCTCCTTTCTCTCTGGCTGTCCGCTCTATTCACTTAATGTGCTTACAATAGTATGTGAATCCAACATTTTCTCTAGGAAGAATCGCATTGCATTAGATAACATACTCTGAGAAGACATAAAACGTGATATGCATACTAGCATACTAATAGTTAATTAATAATAATCATAAATAAGTAAAATCGTAGCAACAATCCATTTGCAGAAGAAAAAAAAATATCCCAAGAGAATTACAAAAAGATTTTTGTTTCTCTATGGTTCTTACTTCTTAGACGTACCAACTTCCTAAAATTTTCTATTCAGTCACATTGGAACCATTTGAATTATATTTATCCAACAGGTTATCGATTTTAATCACGAATATTAAATTGGAATGATTACAAATCCCAGCTTCGGTAGAGTGAAAGTCATAAGTTCGAATACCTAGTAAGGCATTGTTGTTTTTGGTGTGTTGTTTTGGCAATTTAGCCTTATCATTCACAGTGCATTCTATCTGAAACATTTTCTTATTCAAATTTCTCTCTGATCATTATACACCTATGATAACTACACCTTTAATAATTCATACATTCGCAGGCAACGCATGCTACAATTCTAATTTCTTAAAGTCATAGAAACTTAACATTGGAAATCATTCAAAATCATTCGAAAAATCGAAATCATAGAAACTTAACATTCTTCTCGTCTTCACTGATAATAAATATGGATTCATCATCCCCTTTATGCAGGTACCTGAAGTAATTTGGATCTGAATTCTTTTCGGATCGCGGCGGAACGAATTTACATCGCCCTCTGGCTTGCGACCTCAAATCAGTCTCCGGCAGGCGTGTCCGTGGCGAGGCGTCGGGTGGGCGCGGTCAAAGGGCTCAGAGGCGGTGGCGCGGCACGGGGGGGTGCGTGGAGGGGGGTGAGACCAGGGCGCAAAGGTGACGACCGCAGGGCGAGGTGGCGTGGCTCCGAGGCGGGGGGGGTGTCACCCGTGCTCCGGCATATTAATGCGCCCCCCCCCAAGCCGAGCCCTCTTCCCTCCGCCGCGCCGTCACCCGTAATCCCTTAATAAGTAATCCGCTCCCCGCCAGAAATATATATCCGCCACCGCCGCCAACCCCTCCGCCCCCGAAGGCGCGTGCTCCGCCTGCCGAAGAGGCCACCGGCGCGGGGCCCGCCGCCCCCGCGACGCGCCGCCGCGCCGCCTCATTGGCTGCCGACGACGGCGACGATGCCAAGCCGTTCTCGCTACGCCCACGAGCCAAGGGCGACCCGCCTGCGGACCGCTCAGCTTTCACCTCTGGGCTCCACAGGTTCAAATCCCGGTCAACATACAGGTAGGAGGTAGAGGAATTGGGGTAGACAAAGAGACGGTAGGGGTAGACAAAATGGATATTCATAGGATTATTCCGCCTATTATTCCGCCTCTCATTCCACCTTTGTTCATTTATTGATTGATTAATTAGTTATTCCGGACGCGATACTAATAAGATCGGTTGTCCCATAAGTGTAGTGCATGTTTTTCTTCTTCAGGAAGTGTCGGTCATCTTCCCCCGCTAGTCGGCGCCGACATTCCAGTAGGCTAGAGGGTCTTTTTCCACCCAGGTGTCTCCCAGCAGCGGGTCACCTCCTCAGCCGGGGCGAGCTCTAAGCTCCCGACCGGTCTCCCGGAATTTGTGGTAGTGCAGTGTATGTGCGTGTGTGTAAATAAAGGGTGAAGCGAGGGCAAGAAAGAGGAAGGAAATATTACGCGCGTTCCGTGACCCGTTTGTTAGGATACTACTCCGGCATTCGCAAGGTGTCGATCGAAAACACCACGGAAAACTACCGATCAGAGCAGCTTCCTACTAGAATTCTCCTCCAGACGGTGACTCAACTCAACTCAGCTCTCTAGCTAGAGTCGAAATTCCTGCCGCCTTCGGAGCTGGAACCTAGGACCTCCCGATCAGAGTGAATACAGTGATATCACTTGATGTCCTTTGCCATCTCACCCAGTAGCTCCATCATCATTCATATGTAGAGCAACAGCTGAAAATATTCGAACAGAACAATATATTTAAATTTAGTTTTAAGATGAATAGTTAATCTGTTTTAATTTTCTAAATGCGCCCAACGCCAGTTGAAATGGCTCAGGGCAAGAACCATTACAGCGCCTCTGCCATTACAGCGCCTTTGACTGCGAGGACTAAGTGACAGTATCCCGTCGTTGGTGGATTTTCGACACTGGCTAGTGTAATGTAACAGACACTAGCTCTCACCCTTTCAATGACAGACGTCTTGCTCCGACCGGAAACAGTATGTCCACTAAAGGAAGGACAGCAGGGGAGGGGAAGGTCCTTCTTTCTGGTTACAAAAGCAAACCTTTACAAAGTTTCTAGATTATCTCTCGAAGGCGAAAGGACAGCCTTTTCGTCCTATGCACCCCTTCAGTGTGGGTGGTTTTATGACCGGCATATTGTGGCATCACGTGACTGGCTACGGAGGGCGATCGAGGGCTGGAACGCGCTGCGTTTCGGTCATTCATAAAAAATACAGCGAAAACGACGGTCGCTATGCCTCGGAGGTCGCGCGTTCTTGCGACAACAGGTAAATTCGCACCAGACAAACGGTGCCTAAAGAACTCTGTACTTGAACCCATGCTATCCTTGTACATAACTTATAAATAAATGTACATATGTTATGATATCCTGTCGTCTTATTTCATCACGACGCTAAACTAGATACGTCGAAGTCAGTCGCGCTCTGGTGGAGAATTTTAGTGGCCGAATGTTCTGTTATGCACCCGGCATTTCTCCGTTCACTACCAGCCGAGTGCCGGAGCTGTATCTTAGCAATCGGGCCGCGGACAATTGGCAAACAAACAACACATGGACGGCGAGAGGTCTTTCTTTCCTCAATCTTGTCCTCTCCTCTCCACGACCACCCCTTTCCGCATATACATGCATTGCACTGCCACATATGTTGGAAGATCAATCAGGAGTTGGATCTAACGGGCACAGGAGTTGAAAAAAACAACAACAGAAAATAGCTAAATAGACACCAAATAATCAGTCGATAAATCTCAACGTACGCCGAGACAAATAATACTTTCATTTAAAAAAAAGGATAATATATTATCACATCGGAAAATGTTAAATTTTGACCAGCTCCTTCAATACAAATCGCAATATATTATGTCTTGAAGTTAACATTTTTCGATATGTTGCTTATCATACCATATAACATCACAATATCGCCCATCCATAAATAATCATCCACGATATGTCCCGAAAGACTAGATAGTGAAGATCACAAAAGATACACCCACGAGCCCATTTGGCGACCTATTTTGGCACCATAACCCCTAACATTTGCTGCTCTCACAGTTCTCAAAATTTTAGTTGTTTAATAATAATAATAATAATAATAATAATTATTATTATTATTATTATTATTATTATTGTTATTATTATTACTATTATTATTAATTTATATGTATTATTAATCCACATAAACGATGTGAATAGATTTCAAAAGGTTAAAACAAAAACGAATTAAAACAAACATATCCAAACAACCACAATTGATCTCTTCAGGATCGAATCAATTCTGTTCATCCTTGAACGCTCCAAGCCGCCTCCGTCCTCCCAGGCCATCCCCCACGTTCCGCTCCTCGCCTGCCTCGTTTCTATCGCCGCGCCCCTGCGTCGACCGGGCGCCCTGGGTTCGATTCACTTTGCAGCTCCCGGAGGACGCGCCTGCTCCCGACCAGGTCTCCGCGGCCTCAGCCCCGGCCCCGGCTCCGCTCCGCTCCGCACTCGGGGGAAATGGCTAATGGAAGACGCCTCGCAGCGCCCGAGCGCTTCTGCCCTCCGCGGGCACGCGCACCGGGAGCGGCGGGAGTGGCCAGAACGCTACAAAAATAATTGTGTTAAAAACCACTTCGTTAAGAGATATGACAAAGGATGAATAATTATTGATTGTTTAGTGATTACGGGGGGCGTCAAATGGTTAAGGTCATTTGTCTCGGAAGTGTAGTGCATGTTTTGTGTCACGGGATGTGGCGGTGACCTCCCCCCGCTGGATGGCGAGATCCGGCGCCGACCTACCTGATGGCGAGCGGGGTTTTCCCAAGCCAGGACAAGTCCCAATTTGCCAGGCGCAGCTCTGGTCCCCAGACATGTGCAATTGTGTGGTGCATGTGTGTGTGTGTTTGTGTGTAAGGGTGATGATAGAATGAAGAAGGGGAAGGAAAGATTCTGTGGCCCGTTTGTTAGCGTACTACTTCGGCATTCGTCTGGTGATGATCGGAGTTTCGACGGAATATTATCGATCAGATCAGCCGGTCGTTAGGATTCTCCACCTCCAGCCTGCAGCTAAATTCGACTTAGCTATCTATCTAGCTATTGTCGAAAATACTCCCGCCATTGGGACTGTTAACTCTACGATTCCCGATCTTGGGCACTGCAGTGATCAGACCTGACCTGAGCCCCTGAAGCCGGGGTATATAACACATGGATTAGCAACCTACTTCTTTCATCCACCCCTTTTAAACGAATTCTTTGCCTCATCGACCCCCATAAGTTTTCTCTATAATATGCTACGGTATCTCTAATCGTGACACAGAATCATCATAAATACCTTAATGATAATTCTGTACCCCAATAATAAATATTTGGATACCCTAATACTTCGTACCCCAATAATAAATAATAAATAAGTATATCGATTTTTCAATAATCAAAGACGCCTCTGCCTTTGAGTAGCTGACTTTCTTTCCTCATTGAAATTCAATGGTTACAATATGTTGACTTTTTTAAGAACTGGCCATTATATTTCTCCATTTCATATCTCAGAGAGAAGTTTATTGCATGATAGGGTATCGTTCTGAATGCATAGTTATAGTTTTTTGAATTTTCAAAAAATTTAATTCCTAAGGATGCACAATTGAAACGAAAGAAGAGGAGCGAATGTGTATGATTATTATATGTTTATGAACATATATTTTCATTACAATATGTTTTGTTGGTTTATATCAAAAAATAAATTTACTTAATATATTATCTATAAATGGGATTTTGAAAATCCTGATCAGATGTTATTGAGCAATTGACCCCCAATCGACCTGTTAATCATCATTGACATCCTTAATTATTTCAGCGACCCCCCAGGGGGACTATACCGACCCCGTTGGGAACTCCTGATATAACGTTTTATCCTGGAATGTTTTAATAATTGATAATATTCAACAGTTACATTTATTTTTCACAACTTATCAGTCCTAACAAAGTCTAATCAGGTGGAAAGTGGCCTAACTTGACGTTTAATCAGGTTCTTATAAAAAACATATAATAGAACAAAAAAGTAGAGTGAAGAGAAGATCCAACATCCACATGAAGCGCCAAACATGAGATCAAAATCTTGTGAAAAATAAAATGGAATTATCGGATATGATCAATTTTTAAGATAATACTTCAATGTAACAGACATACAATCATTACTTTATGTTCGAATCAAAAAATTAACTCTCATAACATATTTATCAATTTTTACTTTGTGATAGAAGAACACAATGCCTTCATAATACTGTAATTTCATATATGATAATTTTATGAGGCAATGTATTGCATTTAACATATAATTACTGTACTTTCATTGATTTACAAAATTGGCAATTACGTTAGCGTCAATTGTAACTACTTTTCAATAAATAAATACATTGTTTTAAACCTTTAGTATGCTACCTCCACGCAGAAGCTGTGTCAAATTATTTGATAATTGTTGCACTTTGAAAGTAATCGAGTTCGTCGTTTCAAAGTTAATATACTAAAGAGACAAAATAAGAAATTTATATTTCTCAGACCTCACGAATAAAGTTTTACGCAATGCCATGAGTTCTTGTAAAAATTTGAAATAGCGATTATCATTTGATTATTATCAGGAATATTCTGCTCTATTTTACCGTTGCAGGTGTGGAATATTCTGCTCTATTTTACCGTTGCAGATGTGGAACGTTCACGTATTATAGTAAGTATAATACTTCGAAAACAGTTAATGTTCTTTCATATTCTGAACGAAATGGAATGCTATTTTACTCAAAGTGTTTGATATTCTTGTATGCATAGGAAAAGGATACGCCCGTCATACTTTTATTTTGTCAGTTCCGAACGTTGAAATTGACTCTCCATTCCCTTCTAATGAGCAATGCATACTTCTTTATTAATTACGATTCTTTACATCATTCCCTACGATCTTTCTTATTATTAATAATCTGAACAAGAAACAAAAATGACGATAAATATAAGGATAGAAACGTGCAAGGGAGAAATAAGAGACGGGAAACACCGAAGAATCGAGAAGAAACTTGTCGACCAAAAAGAGAAAGTAAAAGCTATTGCAAGGAGCCAAACGGAATAATATTTCACTAGGTAATGTAATTTCATTATAGTTTGCATTATTAGGAGAGCAGCTCACTCTTTCTTTCTGTCTTATCCTCCCTCTCTCTCCTTCTCACCCTCTCCATCCCTCCCTCCCTCTCCCTCCCTCCCTCTCCCTCCCTCCCTCTCTCTCCCTCTCCCTCCCTCCCTCTCTCTCTCTCTCCCCATGTTTTTTTAATAATAAAAGACTGAAAATAACTATTTTGAAAAAAACTGAAGGAATGAATATAAGATATCGATTTGCTCAGGAATTTGTGCTCAAGTGATCGTGCTCATTTGCAAACGCGCCTCTCTAATGTTCGCGGAATATTGCCTTCTTCTTCCAACCTATCACGTCAACAACACGAAAATATATCCACAAGTGCCTCTCGATTAGCAGCGTAAGCTGCGCGGCCAGCCGTAAAACAAGCGCGCCCTTTGGAGAGTGACAGAGCGCGGGGCGAGTCGCGGGCCGGAGCGTCAGGGGGAGGAGGCGGGAGGAGGAGGAGGGGCGGGGCTGCTTGGCATGCGCGGCGGGCGGCGGCGAGCGGACAGCGCCGGCGACACTTCGGCCACCCTCTGGCGCCGTGCCGCGCATGCCAGCGCCCGCCACCGCCGCCGCCTCCGCTCGGCCCGCACTACCCCGCCTCGCCGCATTGGCTGCAGTGAGACGCCATGCCTCGTTGACTCCACGCCCATCGTCTCCACGCCCATCGTCTCCACGCCCATCGTCTCCACGCCCATCGTCTCCACGCCCATCGTCTCCACGCCCATCGTCTCCACGCCCATCGTCTCCACGCCCATCGTCTCCACGCCCATCGTCTCCACGCCCATCGTCTCCACGCCCATCGTCTCCACGCCCATCGTCTCCACGCCCATCGTCTCCACGCCCATCGTCTCCACGCCCATCGTCTCCACGCCCATCGTCTCCACGCCCATCGTCTCCACGCCCATCGTCTCCACGCCCATCGTCTCCACGCCCATCGTCTCTACGCCCATCGTCTCTACGCCCACCTTTTTTTTACATCTCTCTACCTCTTTGTCCCTAACCGCGTTAATATGTCCCGTTGCTTCTCCCTACTCCTTGAATTTGCGTCGTTGCCTCCCTTTCTATATCCAACTGACTGGCTCATGGTTTCTGGTTATATCCGTCTGCCTTATTGCGTCTCTATCAGTCAACCGCTGCCACGTTGTCTCTCTATCCTGCTGATTTTTCCTCGTTGCCTCTTACTCACACACGTCTGTCTCTGTGCCCCTGTCTGCCTCTAAGCCTTCCCTGGCACTCAACTTCGCGTCCCTCTGGTTGGTTTACTACTAGTAATTATATTTTTGTCAAAACACTCTTATTTTACCGTACTCAGCCTTTACAAGATTCTCAAATTCCTTAAAATAAATGTGCTGACCCTCATAAGATTTTTTCACATCTCCTACTTAGGTATTTTGAGCATAGACGGCGCTCCGTCCTTGATTCACCTCGGTTAACTTCACAATTTACTGGTTTCTAGCGTCAATTTCCACCTTTGTCACCATGACAAAATATTGTAATATCTATCAGGCAGAGCTTGTTGTTTGGATAGGGTAGTAACCGTCGCAAAATATAGTCACATGCAGCTTCCACGGTTTTGTAATTTCAGTATGCATCACCATTGTGGCTACATCATATTCTCCAATTTCAAAGAACAATTTTCATGGCTTGAAGGTATTCATCTTCTCTATTCCATACAATAGTTTAGTCATTCTAACTGAATATTTCCGGTTGTCGAATGAACAGAAATTACACCAATGTTGTTCTGCCATCATTGCATCACATAACTTGCACTTGTGCAGTTAAGCATTCGCGTCATCAGGATTTGTTCATATTCAGTATCGGCTTTCTCATAAGCTCTAAGGGTTCTATCCATGTCGGGTGTCATAATTTCATAATAGCTGGTTACAGTACTTGTCTCGAGTTTTCTTTGAAAATCTTATAAAACTCTGAGAATGCGGATGTAAGGAAATAATGAACAAAGAGGAAAAATGTTAGGAAATTCAATAAAATACGAAGGTTTTTCTAGACATAATATTTGTGGAATCCAAGACAAGACGCACGTCTGGAGAGGTGAGACTTGGCAAGAGAAAAAAATATTTTGTTTCACTAAATTGTACGTCAACGATTTTGGAGAAAAGAAAGACGACTTTCAGCTAAAGCATAACCTTTTAATACTCGTCTAGGGACCATAATGACAGCTATTCTTCTTTGTTTGACATAATTAAACGTTCAACAACAACATCAACAATAATGTATATATATATATTGTGGCGTTATGGGATTATACAACCCCATAACACCACCGTTTCGTCTGCATGAACATCCACAGGTAGCGAGGAGAGCAGGCGTAAATCAGAGTACCTAAACGCGCAGCCTGGTATCCGTTGCCCGTACTAATAAAAGACGAACTAGCAAGCAACGTTTTTTCTGGTGAAGAGTCGAAGGAGGAGAAATATCCCCGCCACGGAGAATTTCCCCAGGCATCTCACCATAAATAGGCGAACGCGCATGCGGGAGCTCTCTTTTCTTGCCACCACGCGTCGAGTAAGCAGCTCTTCTGATTGTCGCCGTTCGTCGGGTAAGCAGCATTTGCATCACCGCAGCTTAGATATTGTTTGCCGCCGCAACGACTGCTAGATAGGAGTTTTCGGCGTCGAACAGACGTGCTAGTTAGTCGTCTGCGAGATTTGAACATTTAGGAAAGTGTTTCCTCAATTAGCATCACGGGAAGTAAAGTTAACCGTTGTGCGAAAAACATTGAAAGTTATTATTTAACAAAGTAAAAGTAGCAACGAGCGAGGAACTTGCACTAGTATTCACGGAAGTGCAAGAGACATTTTTCCACAACGAGGGCGTAGTCAGAGGCGCCGGTAGCAGCCGAGGGAGAAGAAGAGGCCGATTAGGAAAAGCGAAAGGAGAAGAAGAAGACGAGGGAGAAGAAGAGGCCGACTACAAGAACGGAAGAGGGGGCAAGAAGACGGCGTACGACGCAGACGCTGGAATCCAGCAACCTCGGTGCAGAAGCCAGCGTGTGACCTTCCAGGCAGGAAACGGCAGTTTTCGAGGTAACACTCAAATCCATCGAAAAGTAGGTCAAGTTCGCGTCGGCAGGGAAAAAGACTAATATAGGAAAGTGCAGGAAATCGAGGACACGGGTGATAACGAATTGTAGCATTGCAGGAGGAGATTTTTGATGCATTATTGCCTGCCTTAAACATTCGATTTGGAGCATTTATTATTCTGCTGTTAGCAGTTACAGTTAAATTATAACTGAGAGTAATGCACTTGCCCACATTTTGTTCTTTGCATGTAATATTTTTTAAAAAAGCAAGAGATTGTAAACTGAATTTGGTTTCATGTGCAAATGTAACTAGGATAGCTTAAATTTAGACATAATTAATTTTCAAAGGGAATTCCCAGTGTAGGTTAGAGAAATTGTTTCAGAGAATTAGTTTTGAAGAAAATTAAGTGTTCATTCATTTAATGGGCTATAAAGGTTTCTATTTGTGTTTTTTGATTATTTTTGTAAAGTGTGATTCTATTCTTGATTTTTTTCTTTGTCATTAACTTATGCCACAGAGTTTTGGGTAAATTATACGCTCGTTTATGTGCAATTTGTGTGATTTTTATTGTGTCAAGGGTTCAAACCTTTCTCGTACCTTGAAGATCCTGCTCCTGAGATTTTAAGCTCGCTTCACGAGCATAATATCTTATCAACCCGCTTACAGTTCATGCGGCTGTTGCGAAGGTACCAGTTGTGTGCAAGGTGGGTGTGTTAGAATATATATATATATATATATATATATATATATATATATATATATATATATATATATATATATACACACATACATATGTGTGTGTGTATAAAGTCTGTTTAGATGTAAAGAAATATTGAAAAAGAGAATAAATTTACAAAATTAATTAACGTGTAGAGAAGAGAGAAAATATTTGTGGGATCCAAGGCAAGAAAAACATAAATATAACTTTAGAATTGATATACAAGAAACTGTAAAATAAAACTGTTTTAAAAATATAAAAAATAGAAGTATAAAGTAACGATATTCACATAATGTCCCACAGAAATTTTTTTATTGAAAAGCCGGTATGATTTTCGGTAAGACACCAGAGGTCGTGCATCGCCTGCCTTCCATCGCCCGGAGTCCCGCACGTCGCCTCGGCAGCTCCGTCCCCCGTCGCCGGCGCCCCGTGTGTGAGCCCCTCGGCTGCCACCCTAGCACCCCGCCCACTCCCATTCCGTCCCTCCAGCCCCGCCCACCCCTCACCCACCCACGTCGCCGTCCCAGGCACTTGGCATGCGAGCCGAGCCACCGCCGGCGACACCCCGCAATTTTCGCTTCGACCACCGCCCCGCCTCTTCCTTACTCCCAGCCCCCGCCCCAGCCCCGCCTTCCCACCCTCCGCAGACAACTCCGCTTGCACGTCGCGTTCGCCCTGGATGTCCTCCCCTCCGGACCACCCCCTCCCCTCTCCACCCCTCCTCTCTCCCCGCCACGCCTTCCTCCCTCACCACCCCACGCGGATTCCCAGCGCTCTGCGCCACTCTCCCCAAAGCCTGTTTTTATGGCCCCGGGAAATGGTTTTTGAATCCCACAAAACGTTCTTCAAGAAGCACACACAAGTCATAAACGACGCAAAATCTATAGTGTACGACGGTTACAGCAAGTAGCGGAAACGGTTAAGTATTCATTAAACGACTTACAGCGACAGAATGTAATTTACTTGGGGATCAAAGGGCTTAAGGAGTAGTCATAAGACATGGAGTACTAGAAAGCAATCTAGTACGAACAAGAGACAACTGATTTACGCAAGTAATTTCCACAACAGGTGGTGTTACTCTGCTGAAAAAGATTTGTTTTGCAGACTTTATAAAATTAATTAGTAAAAAGTAATTGCTAAATATCTAAAGTAATTGAATGAATTGTAACGGTGCACAAGTACGACAAGAAATATGATGAAGATGTAAGTTATTAAGGAAAATAATCACAAGGATCTCTCTCCAGATAGGATTAAATAAACCCACCTCAATACATTCTAATCATCAAAACTACAACTTACTATATGAATTTAAACATTATTGAAAATTACCCTAGAATACTTTCTGTAGTATCATTGAATTTAAAGTATTAGTTTTCCCAGAATAAAATTATTCCAACGGAATCATTTAATTTGGGTTGTAATGCACGTAATAATCAATCCAATGTGTCATTAATGAATACTTTCTAAAACGCCTATCTTCTTTACTGGATTTCTGCTCATACACAGCCCTTCTGGCTCAGAATTAGCAACTTTACCAATTAAAATACTGAGTGATAAGTATTCAAAAGACTAAATCTACCTCCAATGCACAGATTCACGCATCCTCTGCAACATAGTTATTTCAAAAGGAGACACACTTCAAAAGCTGGTGAGAACACCTCATATTTATTCTTTCAACAATAATTTTTCTATTTTAAAAAGACATGATGTATTCCTTCCTTTGTTCAATTAGAAGTCACTTTATTCCGATTACTAAAAGGCTAATGATCTGTAATTACAATTGACAATTTGAATACAAAATAAAACAGTCGCATGATTTATCTCTTAACATCGTAGCTACCGTCGGCGTGGGTTTTTCACAATCAATTATTCTGGCATTGCACGGGAGTGCGAGTAAAACGAAGAAGAACATTGCTCTTCCAAATGCTGAACCCGACACGCAGAGGATATCATCAATCAACCATGTGTCGGAATGTAGGAGAGCATTCGAATGCCAACGATTTGTTCTCTAGTTCCGGTTACGTGCGGGCATGCCCTCCAAACAATTTCTCCTCATTAAGCATCCCCTTCAGCAAACAGAGATAACTTGTTTTTCATTTCCGTTGGAGTGATCAATGCGATATTATCATTACAACACACGCCCTTCATTATTCATTCGGCTCTTATTAATTGACAACGTGAAGCAGATAGGAAGCCCTGTCGCCTGCGCCTGCCGGCCGGCCTGAGCGTAGACGGCTGCGCAGCTTAGCACGACACCGCGCCCGGTGCTGGAACTGGTTCCCCAAAGCCACGCCTTCTGTGCCCCGCGTCTGTGATCACGCCCACGTCACATGACCCATGTCCAGATCCCCATTCCTACTGCAATGACTCCTACGTCTTTCCCCAGTCTATCCACGATCACATGACCCATGTCCAGATCCCCATGCCTCGTGTAATGACTCCTACGCCTTTCCACAGTCTATCCACTGTCACGTTTAAGTCACATGACCCATGTCCAGATTCCCAATCCTCCTGCAACGACTCCTACGCCTTTTCTCAGTCTATCAACTATCACGTTTAAGTCACATGACCCATGTCCAGATACCCATTCCTACTGCAATGACTCCTACGCCTTTCCGTAGTCTATCCACGGTCACGTTTAAGTCACATGACCCATGTCCAGATTCCCAATCCTCCTGCAACGACTCCTACGCCTTTTCTCAGTCTATCAACTATCACGTTTAAGTCACATGACCCATGTCCAGATACCCATTCCTACTGCAATGACTCCTACGCCTTTCCCTAGTCTATCCACGGTCACGTTTAAGTCACATGACCCATGTCCAGATTCCCAATCCTCCTGCAACGACTCCTACGCCTTTTCTCAGTCTATCAACTATCACGTTTAAGTCACATGTGCCACGTACAGATCCCCATGTCTCCTGCAACAACGCCTACGCCTTACAGCTTTCCTCAGTCTATCCACGATCACGCCCAAGTTACATGACCCATATTTAGATTCCTATGCCTCCTTGAATGATTCCATTCCTTTCCCCAATTTATTAATGATCAACGATCACGACTTAGTCACAGGCCCCGCGATTCACGCCCCCAGCCCCGACTCTCCTGCGCTTCCACTCAACGTCCCACGTCATGTGCACAGGGTCTCATGTCCAAATTCTGCGCTCTATACCTGCACCAACTCGTAAGTCCACATCCCACTCGTAAGTCCGCTTCCCTCGTCTCCGGTAACGTCAAAATCGTATGCATCTCGTCTCAAGTTAAGATATCATTACACCTACGCCAAACATTGCACTCCATTCTCTATGTCCCTCGCTTAAGCCCAGTATTCCATGCCTCACGGGTCAGTTCAATTTTTCACGCCTTACACTCCACTCTCCCACAGCTTTACAATGATCCACCAGTGTTACAATAATCATGCCTCTAGCCCTGTGGCCCTCACGCCTCATGCCCCCAATAGAAATAATCAGTAGTTATAGAAACTCATGATTGAAATGTCTCCAAGTTGGTACTTGAATAATAGAACACAAAACCAATAATAGCATTTCTCGTGGCTTTTAATGTGCGTAATTGTTCTCTTACAAAATGCCATAAATTTAAAATAGCATAACAACAATAAGTTCCAATTAAACAGATTCCCTCCAATCATTTCGTTGTTTTGTTTATTTAGCCTTCGTGTTCAACGTATTTCCAACCTTACAACAGAAGAGTAAACTACAGGTGGCATAGTTGCAGGTGTTATATGAATTGATATCAATTAGGTAGTCCAAATGTAAGCTATACTATACGTATATAAGTTGAGCTCTTTTTATTAAGAAATTATTTTCCATCGTTCCGAAAATTTATATTGTACACTAAACATTCGTTGGTTAATACCCTGCATTTTCGTACATTCACCCAAAACGTTACTCTCCCCTCTTTTTATTCCCTCCCATCATCTTCTATTTCTCTCCTTTATTCCGGTTTTGTACGGTTCAGCTCTTCCCATCTGTAAAACCACTTCGTGCCCCCACTCACCACGCCCCACTCACCACGCCCCACTCACCACGCCCCACTCACCACGCCCCACTCACCACGCCCCACTCACCACGCCCCACTCACCACGCCCCACTCACCACGCCCCACTCACCACGCCCCACTCACCACGCCCCACTCACCACGCCCCACTCACCACGCCCCACTCACCACGCCCCACTCACCACGCCCCACTCACCACGCCCCACTCACCACGCCCCACTCACCACGCCCCACTCACCACGCCCCACTCACCACGCCCCACTCACCACGCCCCACTCACCACGTCCCACTCACCACGTCCCACTCACCACGACCCCGACACCAGCCTTATCAGCGGGAAATGCCTCAAATGTAGCGTCATCTCCCACACGTGCCGCGTGGGAGCCGTGGAAGCGAAAAAGCGACAACGGCACGTAACGGTCCTTAGCTCTTCTCGCCCCCGCCCCCGTCCTCACCGCTACAGACGGCGTTTGAGACCCCTCCACCTCCACGACTGATGGGGGCCGGCCGGCCGGAACAGGCCGTGTCGAACACGACCTGCGCTGTCGAAGCAGGGCGCGGCCCGTAGCCCGCTGCGAGCCGGTGGCCGGACGCTGTTACTCGATATCTTCTGCGAAATGCTCTTGCGAGAAGAAGAAAAAAGAAAAGGAGTCTAACTCCAGCGCCCTAACAGCGGGGTTCCAGTGAAACAGGCTCAAATGCGATTGCTGATATGTAGCGGCAAGGAGGACAAGCACTCTACGGTCACAAACAAATACCGATATTCAGTAAACAAGATGTACGGTTTTATAGCCGGTATCAAATGGAGGAGGTGTGGCATCGAAGAGTACGGTGAGATATAATACGAGCCTTAAATGGGCTATTGTAGTAAGATTTGTAGGAAAAGAGGGGGCGGAGAAGGCGAGCTATTTCACAGATTTCATGAAGACTATTTCAGAAGTGGTTGAGAGGCGAAGCCTTAACTGATTTGACCGGCGTACTAATTCATAAAGTTCAATACATCATGAAATCAATAGGGTAGTTAAGTTTTTATTCACGATGTATGAAGAATAATATTTCAAAAGAACAGGACTTTGCAATGAGACTTTGCAATGCAACAGAATGGCGTAATTAATATTTGGTCTTGCATATAGATTAGAATGATATTTTGTTATACAATGCTATTGCTACTGTTTTCTTAATGAAGTATTGGAGGTATGGAATATTTAGTTTCTTGTGTAAATTTGACCGTCGAAGATATCCAAAGGGGGTTTTAAAATACTCCCAAGAGTTTTATTTTGTATGGTTTGCAGTTTCTTAATTCTGGATTTGGCAGCACCACTCCAGATGGAGAAGGCGATCAACATAGAAGGTTTTGTAATAGATTTATAAATTGAGGGTTACGTTTTTATTTGTAGCAAAGATTTTTGGTTTAACAGTGGATTTAATTTTGAAAGTTTATTTTTTTTGTTAGCGAGATTTTATTGGTATGTTATTTCCAATTTAATTTATGTGGAGACGCGTAAATATATGCTGGGTGATTTTGGAACAACCCATAGGACTGTTCCATCTTTAACATTTAATGAAGGGAGATTGGGTATTTTTCTGGATTTGGATGAGTTGATTTTCATTTCATCCAACCAATCTATGAATGAAGATAGAGAATAGAAGAGGAGAGAGCGAGGACCCCTGAGCCTCTGGAGTAATATTTAACGGAGACGATTCCGCTCTGTTGAATGGTACTGAAAAGGTTCTGTACGATAAGAAATTTATAATTAAGTTTTGTAGGTATAGCAACATCCTTAGAGCTCTGAATTTGTAAATTAGATCTGAATGCCATACACAGCCACAGGCTTTAGTGATGTCTACAAATAATCCAATGGCGCATCTTTTATTTTCAAATGAATCTACAATAAATTCGACAAGATTCTGATGAACGGTTGAATTTTTTTTTATGGAATCAAAACTGTGTAACTGGAATTCTGTTAACTGTTGATATGTATTTAATTAACCTTTTTAACAGTAATTTTTTCAAAAACCAAAATGGTTAGTCTACTTTCCATGATTTTGGAAAGTAGACTAACCTTAAAACTCCGTTAAAAAGGCTGCTAAATAAATACTAACCATTTTGTGGAAACTATTTTAGAACCTTGTTAGGTTATAAAAAACATTCTCGGTTGAGTAGGTTGGTCGTAGATTTTTTATTTCGAGATCAATCTCTTTGGATGAAATGAATTTGATGGGCTTTGCAGCTGTCAGAATGGGCTTTGTAATTTCATGCTCAATGAAATTCGTGAAGTTGCTGTGAACACTTGAATGAGGTTTAAATGTATCTGAAAAATGTTTAACAAGAACGTTTGCCTTTTCTTGATCAGATTCCGCAGTGGTATTGTTTTTAAGTGGGAGGATTTAACTTTTTTCGTTTGTAATATAATTTTTATAGCTTTCCGTTGAGATATGGTGCCTGGGGGTATATTTTGCAAAAAATGTTGAAATTTGATGTATCCGTGTTGCTGGAGAAGCTTTTTATGGGTCTACCAAATTTATTATATTAACTCTTCATGTTCTGAGATCTAGCCTCTGCTCCTGTATTTTGCCATAAGTGCCTTAAACGATGTTTTGTTTTAATTAGTTATAATATCGACCTCATTATAAACGATGAGTAAACCTCCGATTACTACTTTTTAGGATTTTGTGGTTAGATCTTGAAACAAGTCAAAATCTAGACTGTTTGTTTTACAAACATTTATTAAACTTTTAAAATCTTTAATACGAAAGGTTTTAATTTTTATAGTTTTGTTGATTTTGGCGGTAAAATTCTAATAACCTGTTTTTATTTTTAGCTTCTTAATTAATATTTTGCAACGATCGATATTATGAATAAAAATTGGTGATAAAGACACTGGGGATTTAGACGTATTATCATCTGTTTGATGACAAAACTGTTCCTAGACAGATCTGTTCCTAGTTGCTATACCGCATCTGTTGTCATATATTTTCCCCTCTTTACGTTATTATTTGGGAAAACTGAGGTGAGTATTTTGGTCTTCGTTGATTTTTTTAAGTTAACGTTGTCGCTAAGATCAGCTAGTCTTTTGCACGAACCACTGGCGGGCGCGCCATTTGGGTTACTTTACCTATAATCAGTAGAAAAACGCGAGGCTGCTTGAGTTTCATCTAACGAGTACGTATCTTCGGGTTCAGGTTTCGTTGACAGCTCGATTCTCTTTCCACTTGTTGCGAGGGAGCGGGAGTTGGGATAGAACTGACCGGCGAACGACAATTCCAAGATTCCAGCGTTGCCGTTCCCCACTCACAAGGCTTCTCAAATGCTCCCGTCGAGGCCAGGGCATGTTGAATTCCTGGCGCTAATAGTTTTAGAGCGAATTAACACTGAACACAATCAACAACCACTGTATTGGTGAGTGAGACTTCACCACGCAGACGAACACAATACACTGAGGTCTGCGCCGCCACTGGGGGAGGAACCGTTGCCAGCGCGGAGTGATAACTTTCGTCGATAGCGGGGCGCACTGGGCAGCAAACTGCTCTGTTCCGCGAGAATCAACTTCAACCGTCTCTTGAAAAACGTCACCACACGCTGCGCGGGAGATTCGAAAAATTCAAATACGCATCTTTCATTTCTGGAAATTCGCAAATATTCATGAAAATGGCATTTATGTTATTCAATTTAGTATATTGTGCTTTTTCCGAAAAAGTTTCAAAAAGAAATTTGAACGATTTTTGAGAATATCTATTTCATATTTTTGAAAATTTGTCCAATTTATCTCACAATTACGCGAAACCTACTGACATTTTGAAAACGTAAACATGCCGTAACTTAAATATTTATTATTGGAGAAAAGATTGCATTAACAAAGAAATCCGTAGCGTCAATAATGAATAACAAAAGAGACAAACTGTTGGAATATTCAAAATTTGAGACAATTGAATGAAATTCAATTTTGTACTTTTCTCCTGAGGACTGACAAGCAAAAACGCACGAGCGAAAAAAAACATCAAACAAACAAACAAACAAACACATAAAAAGCATTTTATTTAAAAAAAATCGATTTTCGGTTTTTAATATTTTTTGAATGTTTATGTCTACTTTATATGGATCAGAGAGATTATCGCGCTGAAAGAGTTTTAAACGGTTTAAATGTTCATTTAAAGGTCTTTGTACCACGCCCACATCTAATGTCATATTTCTTCAGTTTCGCAATATTTCAATTTTCCTTTTTGTTTGAGATCGATTTTTTGTTTCCCGGTTATATGTAAATTGGCAGCTCTGTAGTCGCTATGTTTTGGTGTTATTTGCGCGGTTTTTGTGGTTTCGAGTGCTTTTTGCGGTGTGGTGGTTATTAGTTATTCCAGTTGAGAATGAGGTGCCAATGTTTACATGATAAGACTCAAAACCCAAATGAGAGTTTTAACAATAATAAGAATAGGGTTCCCAAAACTTTATTTGATGGGTTTGACACATTGTATGATGCAGTTTTACCTTTAAATGAGAGAAATATTAGAAAAGTTAAAGTTCTACAACATTTGGGTATAGCCCCGGGAAACAATACTCTACGACTGCTGCAGGAAATTGACACTCTGTTTTTCTCAGTTGTCTGTTTTTTTCACACTCAGACAGGAGGCAGATGACCTCTTCAAAGATACAAGAAAAAATAATTTACTAAAGAGGGAGAGAAATTATTACCCTGAGAATCGAGAATATGGGGTTGGGTTACTCTGAAACTTTAAATAGTTTCTCGAAATTTCAATATTTTTGTGGAGAAGTGTATTTTTCTCAGAAACTATTAAGAAGATATATCTGAAATCTTTACCACTCTTCACGCCTATAATAACCTACTTACTGAATTATTTTAAACTATGTACGTTTAAAGACATTAGTTCCATAATATATCTTACAAAACGCTGAAAGATGTTGATATTTTTAAAGATCTACTTGAAAAACTTAGTAAATGTAAAATACTTCTGAATACATGCATAAAAAGTTTGGGTGCTGGTATGCTAATAGATAATGAGAAAAATGTACATAGAGTTTCTGAATTTAACATGGCTGGAATAGGGCTTAACACTACCCCTTAGTAAGTTTTCAGAAAATAAAGAAAATATTCCACGGGCTCCATTCCCCCAACATATCTCTTCCAAACACACAGAGCCTCGACTTAGGCCAGATCAATGTTTTAAACCTGTATTATCCTATAGGACAATACAAGTTTAAAGACAGTTGCTTGTATTGTTTAGGTGCTAGTGTTGTTCAGACAGACAAATTGAAATTCTGATAAAATAACCAACACTTTTTCTATATCAAGGAACCCAAAAACCTATTCTTCCGTCAAAATCTCGATATAGATTTTTTGCTATACTGGGTGTATACACTCCATATAATATAGTGTAGAAGAGAGAAACAACACTACTTTTTTTGTACAAAAACACATTTTCCTTGGGACGATGAATTTGGGAAAATCCTCTTCTTATTCGATACGTCTTAACAGCCTATTCCCAATTTCACGTTTCTTGCATCAGTAGTTGTTTTTCATATTATAAGCTAGACGAAGATCAAGTTTGGCGCCTGAACCTGGCAAGGAATACACTCCGTGGAATCAGTAAGTAGTCCCAGAATGTATTGCAACTGCAAATAATAGAGAAATAAAATAGTATCCAGAGATAATATAGACACTTTGAAACGTCCAACGACTTCAAAATTTACATCTAAGCATCGTCTACAGAATATATACAATAATGTCACAAGAGGATACTAACGACGACTATTGACGCCCAGTGAGAGATCCAAGGATGCAGTTGGCACGGGATCATAACCCGAGCTAACATTCTAGTCAAATTATCTAAAATATTTAACACGAAGAGTTCATTGCATGCAAAACAGTATTCACATTATGAGTATAGTCTTACTTTTTTTTCATAATAACAATTTAAAGAAATATTATTTCAAAAATATTTATCTGGGTCAGAAATGAAATTGCTCGCCCTCTCTTCCACTGAAGTACGTGTTTCGCCTCCACCCCAACATATACAGCTCCACAGGGAGAGGCCGCCGCCTCCTCGTCCTTGGCCACCAGTTGGCAGCGGACGCAGGCCGCTGCTGCGATAAGCGCACGGGAATGCGACTGGCGCCGACAGCAGGCAGCAGGCAACGGCGGCGGCGGCGGCGGCGGCAACCAAGTTGGCAGAGGCATCGTGTCGGCGCTCGGGCGGTAGCGCCTGACCCAGCTGAGGTATGCCTCTTTCAAAGAGCAAGGGTTTGCAGACGATGGTGCAAGGTACGTTAATGCAAGATATGTAGTAATATCCACGCAACTTTTCTTGACTGGTGGCTAATAGAAATGCGAGTAAAGTGGAGGTATTAGTTACGAGATCGGCCACTAGATTTTACGAAGCGTTACGAAGCTCTCGAATATCAGTAATGCATCCACAACGTTTTCAATAATTTGCGATATAACTGACTCAAAAGTTCTAGATATCTCCTGTGATGGACCTGTACCTGCTTCGGCAATGCTTTTAAATTTTATGGGGATAAACACGAGCAGGAGTTCTCGTCTTCAACAGAAAATAGTTTTTATTACGCGCCAATGAAGATGTGTTTGGAATGTTGACATCAGTGAAAGCTCAGAACGTTTACCTTCAGGGTCAGGAAAGGACAACTGTTGCCCGGCTAATACAAGAGCTAGAACGAAGAAATGCTGTAATGAAATAGTTAAAATATGCTCATTTACGGATTCAGAAAGATTTTCAATTGCCCTTCTTCCCCCATAAATATTTTCGAAGTAATATTGTTTAAAATGATTAGATTTAAATAAAACAAATTTATATCCATGAGAGGAATACTACTTCTGATGCGGCGAGATTTGTTTAAAATAAATTTAGTTGCAAAACAAATTTGCAAAACATGTTTGGCTTTGGGATGTGGTGTGGCTCTTCTGGCTGCTCTTTGGATGCGTCACTGTCAATATATTAAATGAGTAATTGACTAATTAATTGATATTTACGCGCACAACAACTGCTATGATCATTAGTACCGTTAGTGTAGTGAATGCTTTACCCCAAAGGGGGAGGTATTTTTTACCCGTTCGATGACGAGATCCGGCGCCGACGATGGCTTACGGAAAATTTCCCATTCCAGATATCCCTGCGGAACACCGCTGCAGCCAGGACAACCTCTAAGCTCGCGAATGGACTCCTAACGTGTATGTTAGTGTATTGAATGTGTTTGAGTGCGGGGGCCTAGGGGCTAGGATAGGACAATGAAGAGGAAGGAAAGATCGATCATGGTCTGCTCCGGCATTTTGAGGAAAAGATTACATTGAGAAAACAATTTTATCTTCAAAAACATAGGCGTTTGATGTGCTTCAAAAAAGTTTTAACTTTCGCAATTTTCGAAAATTCGGATAATTTAACGAAAATCAAACGTGCACTATTTTTATAAGTAAACTTTGATCTATCTGAGAATATATTTAAAGATAAAATTTGGAGCAATTTTTGTTAAAATTTTAAAATGGTGAGGCATCTTTTAAAGTACCTTTCAAAATCGAAAAACCGTTTCCAATTCAAGGAATGTAGATTTTCGTGAAAATCCTAAGTTTTAATATCCATTTAATCATTGATATTAGCCGCTATGGATTGATATACGGACAGACGAGCAGAAGGACGGATGTTTTGCCGTAAACTATTTTTTCGGTGTCGAGGACCAACAAAACGTGGATTCTGATTACGCGGACATGTTAAAGGAAGTTATTTACTGCGTATTAGAAGAAGAATGATCAAATGTTTGGATATCGGGGATCCACAAAACGAGTTTTTATGTAAAAAAATCTCAATTGATTTAAACAATTATTTTCAGTAAAATTCAATAAACCTGTTTTTTGTATTTGAAAGCTTGACAATTTTATTAAAAGCAGATAAATAGGGCATGCATTGTTTGTTCAAAAGTTAAAACTTTTTAAAGTTTATCGGTACTTGTTTTTTTATATAATTTACATGTCATCCAGATTCTGTTCCGAATGTGTGTGGCGTGCCTGCGTGAAGTTTTTGCTGACGCACACTGCCATAACTCGGAACTGAGAGGAACTTAACTAGAGTTGGTCGCGATCCCTCATCGCTTGGCGACTGAGAAATTTATCGAAAAATTCATTCAATCCACTCATTGTATTTCTTATAGTAAATTCTCGAGCAACGCTGGTTAAGAAGGTAATCATAATATAAGATAGTAAACTAGTGGTGAACATGCACGGTTACTAGACTAAATCCACTGACCTGCGCCCTCTGCGTATTAGATGTGCACAAGATCGAGGTCGTCAGAAAATAACGCAATCATTGTAGGCAATAATTGTGCAGGTTTGTTGGTTTGAGTTTCCTTACAGTAGAAGATCTCATGACAGTTTGCCTTAGCCACTTTTAGTATCTACATACAGAAATCTCCGTAATTTTGTGCAAAACTCTGTCGATGTTTTTCAATTAGCATCATTATCTGTTAGCGTTCAGAGTTTTCTGAACAATTTAAATTGATGGAGTTTGAATACCGCATTTAATGAATAATTCATTACAGGGGGCAATGTCTCGCTAACAAGAGTCATTGCCTACTTCAATGAGTTCGTTGGCACAAGCCACATTTTCGTGAGACAGAAGAACACAAACACCTCAGACTTATGGAAATCTTAGAAATCGCTTCATGATCGTATGTTAATTCGTACTAGTTAATTGATTGGAAGGTTTACTTGCATTTGGAAATTTGGTTTCTCTTAACGTGTGATATTGAAATTATCAGTAAATTAAGGACAAACGTATATTTCAACTTTCATTTCTGGGCGAGTAGATATTAAAAATACCTCCTGGATGGAAATGCGATAGAATAGTAGTAATACCGTAGAATAGTTTCTTTCGACCTACATGCTCCGGAGACGCAGAATCACAACCGATCCCATAACTGAACGTCTCGGTTGACTGTTAGTGATTCCTGGCGCGTCAACTGCATGTTTTCCCTTGGGAGATGGCGGTGATCTTTTTCAGCTGGATGGCGAGATCCGGGGCCGACCTATCGTCAGAAAGCGGGGCCACCGTCCCAGCCGGGACAAGCTCCAAGCTCCCGATCTGTGTCCCGGCATATTTGGTAGTATAGTGCATGTTAGTGTAAGTATGTAAGTAAGGGATGAGGATAGGTCACGACAGAGGAAGGAAAAATCGCGCGCGGATCGTAGCCCGTTTGTTAGTGTACTGCACAGGCATTCGCCTGGTGTTGATCGGCGAAACCACGGAAAACTACCGATCGGAGCAGCCGGCCGCTACAATTCTCCTCCAGACAGCGGCTGCATTCGACCTAGCTATCTCGCAAGAGTGGAAAATCCTGCTGCCATCGGGACTCGAACCTAGAATCCCCCGGTCAGAGACGCTGCATTGACATTAGTTGATGCCCTGAGCCACCTCCTCCGGTTTTCATTCGACCTACATGCTCCGCAGACTCGGAATCACCGCCGCTCCAACTACTGGCACCAACATTAAGAACACAACAAATCAAACAGCTCGACAAGCGCCAGCGCTCGGGCGTCCCGCCGCCCCGGCGCGTCTTTTCTTCGCGGGGTAATGCATTCGCGGAGAGGCCGCGGACGGGGTCAGCGGCCGCGGCCAAGGGGCCGAACAATGACGTGCGTTGAGGCGACGCATACATCGATCCGGGCCGCAGACGGCGCCTCCATTCAAAGCCTTTTCCACACCCCCAACTCCGGTCGCCGCCGCGGCCGCCAGCAGCTCACAATGCTCCCTTTTCTTGAGCGCTTCTACAGAAGCCGCCACTCGATTCAAAGCATGCCGAGCGAAAGAAGAGTACGAGAGGATAAACGCTAACTGGAACCGAAGCGGTGACCGCTTCTGGTCGCCGGACGACAACGGCGGCAGCGACGGCGGCCGCGGCGGCGGCGGCGGCGGCGGCGGCGACAGAGGATGAGGGGATTGTGGCGTCGGCGACGACGGAGGTGGTCCCAGTGGGTCGAGCGTCCGTCTGGGGCGGGTCAGAAGGGGTGAGGAGGAAAGTGGATCTGGGGAGAAGGTGAGGAAACAAAATGAGAGGGGCAGCGCTAAAGTGGGGAGAGAACAGGAAGGGGAACACAGAAGTGGCGTGAGGATGGGAGGAGGAGTGAGCAGGGCAGGAGTGGGAATGACGGTGGGGAGCTGGAAAATGAAAAAAAGCGAGTCGGATAGAGGGAGTTAGACTGGAGAGGAGAGGGTAGGGAACAAGGTAGGACAAGTGAGGGGAAGAAACGGAGAGGAGTGAGAAGGGGAACGGTTAGGGATGGGGAGAAGTGGAGAGGAACAAGGACGATAAGAGTCGGAAATGAGGAGAGGGATAGGAAGAAGCTAGGAAGATAGGTAATTGGGGTTAGCAGGAATGGGTGGGAAGGGAAAGGTCCTAGGAATGAGTGGACGTGGATAGGTTACAGGGTCGGGGATGAGTGGGCGTGAGAAAAGAGGATACGAAAGGAGGTGGCAAGGGGCGAGTGAGAGGGGGGCAGGGGAGGGGAAGGGGACGAGATGGGGAAGAAAGGAGGAGGGAAGGGGATGCGAGGGGCAATGGAGGGTGAAGGAAGGGTGATTATGGAGGAGAGAGTTGGGAAGGACAGAGTCGAGAGAGGGAGGGGAAGGAGTCTTCTCTCTCGGCCGCCCTCGACGCGACGACGATGCGGCCGCTCGGTGGCCTCAGCCTTTGTCCCCGCCGCGCCCGCCCCGCCCGCCGCATCGCGCTCTCGTCCGCGCCAGCGCCGCTCTCCAACAGCCCCAACCCAGCTGCCCTCCCCCCTTGACGCGCTCCCATTACATCTCTCCACAGCGGTGCACTGGACGCCTGCCGTCTTCAAGCCGGGGAGTCCGCCTCAACGACTCCCGATTGCTCGCTTCTTAATATTATCTCTCCTTATTGTCTCTCTAACAACCGAGACCATTATTTTCATATAGTACCAGGACTAATATTACCTCTCATTCAGTACCTTCCGAATGAATCTCTTGTACTGTATTTGGGCTCCGAACTCAAGAATGTTCCTTTCAAATCGAACAATCCTTATATAGCCATCTGAAGGGCATTGCTTTCTCGATTAAAACAATTCTCGATACCCAAAGTTTACACGCGCGTTGGTGAAGGTAACATAGATGTTTTTTAGACCTTGCGCCTGACCTGTATCTCCGTCTCCGCGTTTCTCCGCCCCTGTCGTCGTCCTTAGGACGGGCGGGTGGTCTGCGCGTCGCCGCCTGGCTTTTTAATCATGGGCTTGTCTTTTGATATGTTAATGAGAGGCTGGACGACTCAGGTATCCGGGAGGCGGCGGCGGCTCCAGGCGGGACGGTGGGGGCTGGTGCGGGTGAGGGGGGCGTGGAGGGGGGAGAGGGGAGGTGGCAGCCGCATGAAAGGAAGCGCAAGAGCAAAAAGTCGGCAAGCGGCGCGGCGGGGCACGGCCAAAGCGCGGGCTGGCTCAGGGACGATATTCACACACCGCTTTGTGTAGTGGCCATGACCACCAAGGACGTGTACTCTGATGTAGAGAAATATACTACATTCCGGTTGCCAACGTGTGTATGTTGACATTCAGCACAAGCGTTACAATTACAATACAAATTCTTGGAGGTTACATAGATGTTTGTTACAACTTGCGCCTTACAGTATCTCCGTTTCAGCATTTCTTGGCGCACATAACGCTTTATCAGTTTTACAATTTTTATTTGATAACTACTCTTCAAAATTCTCTCTTTTATTTTGACTTTCGCCTTCCTTGACCACAAGTGGCAATACGAAGCTCACTATACCGTCATTCAGCAGAATGTTTCAAAACTGAAAAATACTACATATTTATTGAACATATGTTGATGAACTGGTTATAATTTTACTACGTTACTAGTTTTTTAGTGCAACTTCCACAAACACTAGTTCTGATCGACATAAATAACCTCGTAGACTCCTGGATGCGCACATTTTTGATCCTCTTTTAACATTTCAATATTTCCCGTCTGTACAGCCGTTATATGGTTTAAAAACGATAGAAACATGTTTTCAATTCATCTATTTTGAAAGTCAGTTCTGAATCCGACTCCAAGAAGACCATAACAGCTAGTTTGCATCAACATGCTTTTCGAAAGTTTTCTCAGATATCTAGATCATGCCATGAGGCGGACCCGCTTCAAAATTAATTAAAAAAAGAATGTTTCTAGATATCATATCTTATATTTCAGTTTCTATCCACCTTCGTAGTCGATAAGAAAGTCTTTTAAATACATGCTATCGCGGCCGCGATCAGTGAAGTCTTGGCTGTTGCTAGAGGCCGCGTCTCTTAGTTTCGTATTCAGTGTTGCCGATGTTTCGGCCTTCTTCAGGGCACAGTAAACTTAGACAATACCATCGGGGACGCAAGGCCTCTCTAATAGATGACACTTCAGTAAAAGAGTGTAATTCAGTGGTTGACGTCATGTCACTGGAGTGCCTCTAACCGGGAGGTCCTAGGGTTCGTGCTGAAGGTGGCATGATTTTCGATACTAGCTACATAGCCGGGTCGAATGTAGCCGCTGCCTCAAGGAGAATTCTAGGGACTGGCGGCTCTAATATGTATTTTTCCGTGGTTTCGTCGGTCAATGCCAGGCGAATGCCGGAGCAGTACCCTCAAAAACGGGCCACGGACCGAGCGCGATCTTTCCCATTTCCCACTTACCCACACGTACACTTACATGCATTAAACAACCACACATGCCGGAAGACTCTCGGAAACTTAGAGCTTGTCCCGGCTGAGGCGGTGCCCCGCTGGTGGGAAATATCTGGTTGGGGAAATCCCCGCTAAATGGCGGTAGGCCGGCGACGGATCTCACCGTTGTGCGGGGCAAGATCACCAGCACCTCCCAAGCAAACAAACATGCCTACACTTTCTAAACTAATGACCTTAGTAGTAGACGCGCCTGTTATCACTAGTAGGCCTGTAATCAATCATGAAATAGCGTGACTCTGCGGCAAGGCTGGAGGGTGGGTAATCGCTTTTCCATGCCACTGACCATATCGCCAGAAGAGAGCGGCGGTAAAAGCAACACTGCTTTTCAAAACAGAAATACGTTTAGGCGGGTCGTAAAAATTAAGTTTGTTATTCAGTTTATTTTATTTTTACTTTATTTTTCTGTGGATGGTTTTTTGAAATGAAATTCCACGAAGTTAATGACGGTGGAAACAGATTCGACCTTTCACCACCAACCACCTTTTCATATTATTATTGTTAAACAGCTGGTTTTTTAGTTACAAGAGGCTAAAGACTATATGTAAATAAATTAAACTGCCTTTTTTGCCGTTTCATGACGTAAATTGACGTATAGTCTCTTTAAATATAAATAGAGGTACTCTGTCTTCTTTTTCCAGGATAATATTTTCAATTTTGTTCCAAATGTCGTACAGATATTATTGCCTACCTCCGGACGACTCGACTCCCTCTGATTGGCTGTTGGGCCTCGGTCTCCGCTCCCAGGCCGGGGCGGCGAATGCCGCGGGGCGGCGCGGGGCGAGCGAGAGGGGGCGAGGGCCGCGGGCGCGCCCGAGCGAGACAGCGCGCGAACAGGCCCGGGTCATTAAAATGCCGCTCAGGAGTGGCTAGGCGGGGCCGTGTTTGTATATGAGCCTACTTGTGTTCTGCAGTTAAAGTGAGTTAGTGAAGTGTGGCGAATCATGTCGGCTCTCGACCAGTCAACAGCGCCCCTCCCCCCACCCCCCTTGCTCCGGTCCGCGTTGCCGCCGCCGCCGCCGCTGCGGTTCAGTGGTGACCAAAGTCGCCGCCCGGCAGCGGTCATTCTGGTCCACGCAGCTGTTGGTTGCTACGTTCTTGTGCGGGATAGCTCCCGCAGCTATTCCAATTTTACCGCTGAGTGGCCACGAAGCAGCTGACCAACCGCGTAGTGACAACCAGCGAGTGGAATGAAATGTTGTGAGTTGGAATCCCGTGTTAGACGTTTGCACTCTGCCATCACTCCCATCACATCACTAACAAACACGTAAAATATATCACCCATATTATCTTTTATTCACTGGTTCATGACGGAATGCTTCAAACAAGCCGAAAGGGTAAAAATAGCAATTATAATTATTAAAAATCCGATAATAAAATAATATTATCGTGTAGGCTAGCTGTCCTTAAATGACCTGTGGCTTTTTTTGCCTATGCAAATTATTTCAAAGAACAGTCATTTGATAATAATAACACATAATTGCTCCAAGTACTAACAGAAGTATTCGACAAATTAAGCATTGAAATACGTTTAGTTTTCGTACTTACAGCAGTGGTATTCTTTCTCAGTAACTATTGTAATCTATGCAGAATTGTAATGCACGGTAAGTATCATTGATTCCACGGTCGCTGCCATCCAGATTCCGCATCACTCACCTTAGCATCTCCAAGGTCACTTATTGTTACGTTTGCTTCTTTAACAGTCGCATCGCATCTGCTCTTACAGCGTTCTCCTTTTTTCTTTTGTCCCCTCCACAGTAACCCTGTGAAGGAGGGGAATTTATTATCATAAATATTTTTAGATTACGCTGCTGCCTTGCGGCTTAAGCAGCTACAGGCGGGGCTTTTTCTTACAACTAACTTACAATCTAGACTTAAAGTTATCTTAATTGCACTTTGGCATTTCTAACTTACACTAAAATCATTATTGTAATTCTATTTATTTATTCTACGTAAATTGTTTTATGTATTGGAACATTATTATTTTTTCTACATTCACACATCATTCATACTATTTTCATTATATACATAACCATTCATTCTTCCCATTCATTCACACTTCACTTCACACAGCGTTCTCCAGCACGGTGAAACTGAAGTTATCACATCCGGTTGTCTGTGCATTCACTTTATTATCTTCCACACCGATCATCGATTTTAATTTTCGTAGTTACGTCAGTAAGAATTCTTTTGCAAAAGCTAAAGTAATGTCTGGCATCGTTGTTGTAGTTGATTGGCACTTGAGATTCGGCATAGGTTGCCATTGCATACCAATGCGCACTTTTACTTTACGTTTGCTTCACAACTGCTACATCGCATCCGCCTACACACCTAGCCACAAGCATAACGGCTATGAGAGGTATTAGAATGCCAACTTCCGCTTTCCTTATGTATTTTACGACAGGCTATTATTCCCATGTTCATGGTCACTTCCGACTCAAATTCAGGCATCGATATCATTTTACGACTCTCGTTTTGACATTGTACTGTTTCCAACATCATCATAACCATCAATACTGCAGACGCCACAATAACCTCCTTCGCCGCCATAGTCTCTTCAGATGGTTCTGGAAGGTATTTTAAAGGAACCTGAAAACGCCTCATTTTTATTCTTCCTTAAGCCGAGGAGAGGAGAAAACATTCGATGTCCATTTGGAGAACGTTCTTCTTCAACCCGACTCTCTCCCACTTCCTCCCTCTCTCTCTCTCTCCCTCCCTCCCCCTCCCTTTCTCTCTCTCTCCCTCTCCCTCTCTCTTATGTCACAAGTGAATCACCAGGAACACATCTCTCTTCCGCAAGGGCCCCATCAATATGTCGTCTTTTATGATGAACAACTTTCTATGAGAGGGATTTGGCCATCTTTACATTTTGGTATCAATTATTCAAAATTTGTTTGTTCTTTAGTTTGAACACAAAATTTCCAAATAAACCTAGAAATTGTGGTCTTAAAATAGAAAATAAAAAACCTCCTATGTGATATTTACAATGTATTGTTAACAGAATATCTTGTATGCGACATGGGAGGGAAGGTACAGGTAAGAGCGCCATCGGAGGTTTTCGTAAGGAGCTTTTAGAAAACTATTACAATAAATAAATATTTAATTCTATTATATAAAGAGTATAGAGTGCATACATTTACATTATTAGTATCAAAACGTTTTTTTCCTCCTGTAAAATTTAATTTTTTTTTTTTTTCACGTAGGAGATTGTCAACCATCAAGGATGATCTTCTTCTCCTCCTCCTCCTTCCTGTCCTTGTTCCCTCACGTTCACTCCACTCTTCTCCCAGCGTCGACGGTTTCCGCTTCGAATGCCAGCGCCGCAGAAACCGTCGTTATGGCGTCGGCATGAGGCAGGGTTTCGCGCGACCAAGAAAGGACATGGCCGTGGCTATCGGGCGGTGAAATACGCGCGGTGGGTGGACGGGCGGGGGGAGGGAGCGGGCTCGGCCGGAGGCGCTGCTTTACGGCGACGCGCTGTGACGGGCGCGCCGCGCCGCCAGCAAGGCAGGCAGGCAGGCAGGCACGTCGATTGCTGCGTCACGTGCCGCGCAGGTGGCGGCGACGCGCGCACGCAACTCCCGTGCAATGGCTGCGCCACCCCACAAATGGCAGGGAAGGCGAAATACAAGGGACGTTCAACGCATATTGTGTATAACTGAATAACTCAGCAACCTATTATAATTACCAAATTATATATAATTTAGTAATTATAATAGGTCGCTATATATATACATATACATATATACATATATATATATACATATATACATACATATATACATATATACATATATACATATATACATATATACATATATACATATATACATATATACATATATACATATATACATATATACATATATACATATATACATATATACATATATACATATATACATTGTGTGTGTGTGTGTGTGTGTGTGTGTGTGTGTGTGTGTGTGTGTGTGTGTGTGTGTGTGTGTGTGTGTGTGTGTGTGTGTGTGTGTGTGTGTGTGTGTGTGTGTGTGTGTGTGTGTGTGTGTGTGTGTGTGTGTGTGTGTGTGTGTGTGTGTGTGTGTGTGTGTGTGTGTGTGTGTGTGTGTGTGTGTGTGTGTGTGTGTGTGTGTGTGTGTGTGTGTGTGTGTGTGTGTGTGTGTGTGTGTGTGTGTGTGTGTGTGTGTGTGTGTGTGTGTGTGTGTGTGTGTGTGTGTGTGTGTGTGTGTGTGTGTGTGTGTGTGTGTGTGTGTGTGTGTGTGTGTGTGTGTGTGTGTGTGTGTGTGTGTGTGTGTGTGTGTGTGTGTGTGTGTGTGTGTGTGTGTGTGTGTGTGTGTGTGTGTGTGTGTGTGTGTGTGTGTGTGTGTGTGTGTGTGTGTGTGTGTGTGTGTGTGTGTGTGTGTGTGTGTGTGTGTGTGTGTGTGTGTGTGTGTGTGTGTGTGTGTGTGTGTGTGTGTGTGTGTGTGTGTGTGTGTGTGTGTGTGTGTGTGTGTGTGTGTGTGTGTGTGTGTGTGTGTGTGTGTGTGTGTGTGTGTGTGTGTGTGTGTGTGTGTGTGTGTGTGTGTGTGTGTGTGTGTGTGTGTGTGTGTGTGTGTGTGTGTGTGTGTGTGTGTGTGTGTGTGTGTGTGTGTGTGTGTGTATAATGCAATTTTCCCCTCGCGAATTGGCCTCTCTATAGAGCACCCGAATGTTCAGTTATACCCCTCCAAGGCCCAGTCATATTTTTTTCTGGATGAATGCACGTGAACTATTATGGAGGGGGATTAGCACTTCTGCTGACTCCATTTTGTCGCCCCAGTGTTGTATCCCTGGGTATATGGAAGATGAAATGATGATGATTATGAGGGGTGAGAGAACGACGCACACATATAAACACAAATACACATGTCTGTGGCGGGACTCTAAACTGCGTTCTTCCGGTCCGAGATCGCTACAGCACAACCACCTTAACGATCTCGGCCATCTGACCGGCGTATAATGCAATTATTATATAATTAGAATTATTTTTTAAACCGACCTACTGCATCAATCGAACCATTGCATTAATTGACTCATTGCATAAATAGAACCATTGCATAATCAAACTATTGCATAAATCGAACTGTTGCCTACATTGAAATTGTATACAAGAAACTATTGTATTAATCGTATTATTGCATACATCGAACTAGGTGTATTTTATAAGTAGAACTATTGTATGAAACGAAATTAAGTTATTCTTATATGATGTACACATATACCCATTGTATATAAATATAACATTTTGAAACAAAGAAATTAACCTATTTTTGAAAAATAAATGTTCGTGAACGCAATTCATGAGAGAAGAGTCTGTGAATAGGCAAGACATTCAATATTGTACCTGTCTTTCTTAACCACTTTTGAAGTCGATAGGTGGATTCACGGATATTTCTGTAGTGAAACGAAGACATACATTTTGAAGAGGCTAAGAAATAAGTTATCGTCATATGCATATAATATACCAACATCTTTTCGCTTCATAATTTAAATATTCTTGTTTTCTAATCGGTTGTGCTTGAGGCTTCATGACAGTGTATTACGGCAGATATGAATGTAAGATACACTGTCTCCTAATACCCAAGAATAATGCATTTGTTTAAGTTTATATTTCTTGGAAAATGTTGGTTATTTCGAATTTTGAATAATTCCAATTATTCAATTTTCAATCTTTCATGTCTTTTGTGTTAGGACGCAGTAATACTCGCATTCGGGGAAAAAAATCAGATGAAGCCTGAAAATTAAGGTCGGGTTGGTCGACATTCAATGTGTGTAGTGATTGCGGCAGTTAACATATATGCTTATTTTATTTGTTTAAATATAAATAAATGTAAAATATATGTAGACGATTTTAGTAGTACAGTCCGAGATGTGTTGGGGAGTCACCCGAGTCGGTGAATTTGAGTATTTATAGCACCAGTATCTCGATTCAGTTCATTTCAAGTGATCGACAATGTTGCAAGAAAGAGTATATCTTTTTCAATTAATATTTATATCAAGGAATGTTATCCATAACCCAATCCATTCTCCTTATCCATTCATTGCGACAATATTAATGTGTGAATCAGGAAGACAATTTTGAGAATATACTACAACCTGCAGTAATTAGTTTTGTCCCAGCGTTACCCGTCGTATCAATTTAACCACTCATCACACATATCGCCGTTATCTTAATTGCTAATGAATTTATTTTTCTACTTCGGTATCCTAGTCGTGAACGTGACAACTAGAACGCCGAGTTAATTTCTTGCGAAAGAGGGTCGTCGCTGTTCTATTGTCGATGAAATAAGCCCTCGAAAGCTGAGAATGATCCACTCACTTGTTCTTTGCACACGAGGAGAATCTTCAATGACTCAAGCATCCGAGATGAGTGTCCACGAGCCATTGACATTTGACTGCGTCATGGCGATTGCCGTTGAGTCGTTAGAAGAAAGCCCACTTGTACGAAGAAGGCGTGATGTCTATATTCGAAGTCAATGGCTGGAAAGAGCCTGTCAGGATTGTAAAAGACGCTTGCGACCGACGTGGCTTTCATTTTCTAACTATTACGACCCTCTCCAGCGATCACTACACATTTTAAATGACGAATGTGGCAACACAAAAACACGTGAGTAAAATTGAGCTTGATGTAAACGATTACTCGTGAATATAGCAAATGTTTAATTATTTTTATACGAAATGAAAACGAAGTAAATGAAGTTAATTATTTGCACTAATAAGGAGAGAACAAATCACAATATCTGATGCTCCAAAAATGTAAATAAATATGAAAAACACGCGGAAATAAATGGTCGTTTCTCGTTGCAATCTTCAGGTCGAATGTAACAAATTAACGAACACGATTGTACTGACGAATTCAGAGAGATTTTTTTTAATTTTGTGATATCATATCGCCTCCACAATGCAATGTTATATTTTGTCACAGATTTAACTCGAATTAACCATTATTTATACCTTTGTAAGCCAAATCACTGGCCGAAAACGTACAATCTTGCAACTATTTTTTCTACAGTTGTAAGAGTCATGTTTCAATGAACGAGTTACATAATACCGATACAGAAATAGTCACAATATGACTTTCGTGGAACCGACTCACTAATGTTTCATTAAACCCTCTCCAAAGTGTTTGCCGCTACCCGAGGAATTCCCTCTCCAAGAAGAGCAGTGCAGCAGCGGCGAGGCAGTCGGAGCCGGAGGTCGCATGCGCGAGCACGCGCGGCAACTCGCAGTCGATCACTCGCGCCGTCGCGCCGCCTCGTCGAGCGGCGACAGCGCCGGAAGCGGGGAGGAGAGGGGAGAGGGGGGAGGGGGGAGGAGGGGAGGGGAGGGGCGCGGCAGAGATCCCACTCGGCAGCACATTCCCGCGCACTCGCTCGGGTTTCAAAGAACACGACCGCAATCAATGGACATTCCGCTCCAAATACAGCGCCGCGACGAGCCGCGAGCGCCGGACGCCGTGGGCGGGGCTGCCGAGGGCGGAGGGGCGGGGCGGGACGCGGGCGAAAACTCGCCGGGGCGAAATTAGGCGCTCGTGTCAGCGCAGCGCCCGGGCAGCGATGCGAAGACTGCAGAGCTGCGACCGACGAGATGGATGGGCCGTGACGCCCTTCGCTGGCCCCTCACTCGCCACCTTCCATCTCTCCCCTCCCCTCTTCGTACCCCACCTCCCACCGCAACCCCGTTCCCTCCCCTCCGCACCATCCACCACCCGTCCACGAGACCGCCCCTACACAGTCCGCCCCTACACGTTCCCCCAGCTTCGCCCTCGCACCTTCACCCCCGTCCCTCAAGGTCCTCGCCACTCCAATTCCCTGCCACTCCACGCCACCATCCCTCTACACCCCGCCCCTACACATCCCCCGCTTCGTCCTTGCTCCTACAGGCCCTGCACCTCCACTCCCCACCCCTCTAATCCCCCGCCTTCCACTCCCCGCCCCACCACGTTCCTCCTTTCCATGACCTCTATTCCATTCCCGTCCCTTGCCTTCCTCAATCTGTTCATCCAGTCCTTGTCCACCACCTTTCTTTTCCCTGATCCGTCCCCGTCCCTTCCCGTTCAGTAGACCCCGCCCCGCGCACGCCCCCGCCCGTGTACCCATCCCCGCCTCCGCTCCGCCCAGCGCTCCCGCGCGCGCCACAGAATGTTCTGGATCCGCGTCGCCCGGCCGTCGACAATGCCTCTCGGGACGAGTTCCACTCATTGGCGTTTTAACAGGGCCAAGAGCGCCGGCCGTGTTAGCATTGCTTGTATGGACGTTTTTCGTGTTGGTCCGCGCGACGAATCGCGGTCGCCCTGTTGCGATGAGAGAGGGCTGTGATTTTTCGTCCTCGACAGCCGCGAGGGGTGAGAGTGGTGTCGGTGCCCTCCGGGGGCGGGGGCGGGCCGGGGAGGGAGACAAATAGTGAAGCGTTGTATGGAGCGCTCGTTATAATACACACGTTCGTGACGTGTCTCCTTGGCTGGCGATGGATGGAAAGCATTGTGAAGGGTTATGGAAGAATGCACACGTAGATAAAATGTTCGGGGATCCGTCCAACAAATATTTTCCGTTTGTGGACTCTATAAAATCAAGGAGTAAATGTGGACGTGTGGAATATTTGCTAGACTCAATTTGCGAGCCCGAGTTAGCTGGAGTTATATATTATTTACGTGTAACATTACAATTCTAAACATTAGAAATATTGAACTTTATAATTTCTTTTGAATGTTTTCTTCAAATACGATACCTAATTCATCAAAGTTACCGAACGCTTGCCCCGTATTCCTTTAATTCTATGGAATGTTCCAAGACAGAAGACCTGACCTTCCACTTACGACAGAAAAGGCGCATCACCAGGTACAGAGTATTTTAGCAAGAGTTTAGACATGATTAAACATAAAAATGAAAAATATATTTCATCTTGATCTTACGGAAACTGCCTTACGTTAAGTAGTCTGTTAGTAGCGTGGAACCAAAGTTACGAGTTCGAATCATCGAAATGCATGAGGTCATCTCCTCGTGACCATGGTGCCAAAGCTACTGACCATTCATTATGTATCCCCATATCAATCAATGTTCCATTAATTTAAATTTTCTTAGTAAAGTAAGGCCTCTAATTAGTTGGACTCGAGTCACGAACCGTGATAGTTGTTTAATCAAGGAGTGTTGCTATCTGAGTACGTGTAAAATGCAGAGGGCTATTCTGGTTTCCACTGTCGATCGCACGAGGGCATTCCATTGCATTTTGGACACCGTGTGCAGTTCGCCTCTTTGTCCGCGCTCTTTCCAACACTTTTTATCTCCCTCTTTTTGCTCTTACGAACTTATTTTCTTTTATTGGCCCGTGAGTTAAACGTCCCTTCTTCCTTCCTTTATCGTCGCCACGTTCCCTTTCAAAGCTTCTCGGGACCTCCGATTCTATTTTTTCATCGCTTCATTTACTTTATTTTTATCTTTTGTGACGGCCATCGTCTGACGGGAAGGGGAAAGGTTTTCTGAAGCCGTTTTTACGACGGCTGACTACGGCACACATCTCGTCAAATATTTAGTTCATTAATAACTGTGACAACCGCTTTGCGAGCGGAATCCTGCCGCTTCAGGGCTCCGCCGTGCAAAAAAGAAAAGCGCTCGGGAATAAAAAGGGTCTGGGGGCTCAACGTATGCCGACTTGTTTTATTATTTCAGAGTCGTCACGAAAAAAGACACTCCAATCTCGAACACACTTAAAAGGCTCTATAAAAGGCACCAGTATGACAAATTCCGTATTTATGACAGTGCCAAGGCCGAGAAAAGACGGCTGAAAAAAAAAAAGTATTTACGAGGTCCTACTAGTGGCCTTTATAAGTCCCATATATGTCTGGACAAGTCACCCAAGCACTCGTAATTAAATTAAAAGATTATCATATTACGGTTTGGAGTATGAATTCAGCTGATGAGTTTTAGAATAGACTACGTTTACATCACGGGAAGTGTGCACTATATATTTGCAATGGAGAAGGGTGTTACTGCTTGCAGAATAATGCGAAAATCTCATACATTTGCGCTATGGTACGGTCGTTGCTATGCATTTTTAGAAGATGAAGGTCTGGGTATTAACACGATTTGCCTTCAAATAATATACGTTTAATCAACAACAGTGGAAACTTACAAATAAAAAAAATATTTCGTAACAGTTCTTGTAATTGTTGCCTTGTAATTAACTAGTAAGTGTCCGATGAAACAAGTTTTAGAAGAATACAAAATGAATCTGTGTAAAACATATCACTTTTTCGTTGATATAAACTATGAAAGAGGATAATAGTCTTCTTTATTGCGCTCTCAGGTCAACAGAGGCCTGTGTGCAGAAAAGGGAGATTCCTTAAGCTTTCCTCTGCCGCAAGAAAGCACCAAGTGTAGATAAGATAAAATTATGGATGTAATTTTCCTAATTTGTTTTAACTGATAGTTATCTCTTACTAAACATTATATTTACAATAATTTATAATGGCATCGATTCTTTCGTTAAACTTCAACATCTAGTTAAATTTCCCAAATACCAATCTCATCGCAAAGTTTGCAGTGGTAACGTGTACCTCGATCTGTTGACTTTGATACAGCTAACAAGTTTCTTTCACTTTCCACTGAACAATTTTGTACTCAGTTCAGTTAAAAACCAGTTTCTAAAATAGAAAAGTGAATTGGTTTAACTTGAATAAATGGTAGCGAAGGCTTATAGAATGCCTAAGACCATTTTAGAACAACGAAAAGCTGCCATCGGATCATTTTAGTTCATTTAAAATATCATTAATATGTGTTGCTCTTTAGCCGCACTATAAAGAATTACATAGCATGAACACAGAAAAATTGTTCAAGGACGAAAATATCTTAAATAATTTACTTCATTATTCTGTATCTTTTCATTACCAATGAAAAAGCTGAAACGTTCTCTACGAAAATCAACGTGGATGCATTTCCGCCTACAAACATGATTATGCATACAATGAGAAATAATACCACGGTTACATGGCAAACTATTATTCTGCTATTGTTACAAGGAAGCTGTGTTTCAAAGTCTGTAAAAGCTGCTGGGCGAGTATCCACTTGGAGAAATGTCAGAGTAAGGGAAAACTACATGTACCTAGAAGGAAATTCTACGGGTATTACAAACTTACTTTGTTGTTTTTACAAATACTTCGAAGGGGAAAACGACACTTCGAACATTTATTGAAAAAAAGCGTATATTCCTTTACTTAAGGAGAGTAGCTTGTTTAAATGTTCAAGGTTTAAGGAACTCAACTGTAATAAGCATTAAAATGAAAAATGATTATAGAGAATTGATTTTCAACACGAGTTCATTGACATCAACGACAGTAAAACAATTTACCACACTTCTTCAAACGCCTTTTCACAAAAATGGGTAATTTTCACATTTCTGCATTACTGTGATATCTTGATAGTTTACACAGGTATAAAAAATGGGCGCGCCCATGGGTGAGCCAGTGTGCGAGTCCGTGCGTACGCCCTTCCGTGAGCGACTGTGCGGTGAGTGAGTCTCTGCGCGGTGAGTGAGACTCTGCGCGGTGAGTGAGACTCTGCGCGGTGAGTGAGACTCTGCGCGGTGAGTGAGACTGCGCGGTGAGTGAGACTCTGCGCGGTGAGTGAGACTCTGCGCGGTGAGTGAGACTCTGCGCGGTGAGTGAGACTCTGCGCGGTGAGTGAGACTCTGTGCGGTGAGACTCCGTGCGTGAGTCCGCGCGAGAGCCAGTGGACGCCGGAGAATCGTTGAGAGCGGCGACGAGAGCGAGGTCGCTCGGGAGGTCTCATTTCGCGGGCAATTTCGAAGCCGCCGCCGGCCAGCGGGAGGCCAATTTGGGAAAAATTATAGTCGGTAATCCGAGTTAAATAGATTTTCGCGACGTGCTTAATTGACCCGCGGAGGCGCGCACTCCGCAGCTCCTCCACTTCGCCTCCCCCATCCCCTTCCCTCCCCCTCCCTCCTCCTTCTCTCTCTCTCTCCCCGGGCGTCGGGGAGTGGAGGAAAAGTGGGGGCGGCTGTCGGGAAAGGAGTTTGGGGTCGAGGTCGCAACGCCGCCTCTGCGCGACTCGGAACGAGGCGAACTAGAGAGGAAGAAAGAGCTGGAGTGGAGTGAAATGAGTAGATGGGTGAGAGGGATGGGTGAGAGGAACGTCTATAGAAGCGGTGAACTGAGTTGGAGTGGCGTGAAGTATTTAATCGTGGATATCGTAACAATGTGAGACATTGTTTAATCTCATGCCAAAGATGAATTATGATTGGGGCCTTAGGGTTTTCCTTTCGAGAGCCTTGTAGTTTTCAGCCTACAACGTTTCACAGCAAATACTAATCGGACATAGTAAAATCACAATCACAAATCAAAATTAAACTTTAAAGAAAAATAATAGATCTTACTGATCTTGATGATTTAACAAGGCAATGGTAACTGCTGCAGCGCGGAAGTTAGGCCTGTCAAACTACCCCTTCAGGAGCTATTTGCCTGCCTTGGAAGCCCGGCGCTCCTACTAGCACGGGCAACTTCCCCTTACTCCGCACTCATTTCCCCTCCAAAACCAGTAAGGGATGCACAAGAGCAAGCTGAAGTGGCGCAAGGCGGGGAATAGTGATTTCTCACAAAAAATATGTTTGCCAGATTTGTTCTATCAAACAACCGCGAATCGTATGACGTTTATATTATTTATTACTGTTAATAATATAAACATGCTTTTTTCTTTTTATTGAAATCTGACTGATGTATTATTGCATTTTAATATATCATTTATTTGCAATATTAGAGGAAAAGATAATTAATGTAGAAACTTTTGGAGTAATAATTGGCAACTGACTTCTCTAAACATGTCACTGTGTCATTTCACTGTGAAGTGTCCAGTGATGGACCACCACGTGAACGTAATGCCCGCGAGCTCTGGTGAGCGAGTGTACTTGCCCGCCTAGCCTTCAGAGGGGTGCCTTACTCCGGTTACTTGGTTTAAGGGTAACGCGGTCTACAATAGCCCACGCGTAGGGGCGGAAGCTGCCGCTGTTCATCATGTTCTAAAACATGAGGGCGCTTATTTCTTATGAGGCACGTAGAAGCAATGTGAAATGTTAAATAATCGGAAATCACGTAATTATAATACACCGTATGAGTGGTGACCAATGTCTCTTTAAATAGTTTCACAATTAAAAGGCTTCAATAATGATACCGGAGAATATCAGGGAACATTACTAACAATTTGTTTTTGTTATTATAAATCTCCAACGATTTATAATAATTCGTTGTACATAATAGAGGGAAGATGAATAATTTACCTCATATTTTCATCACTCCTAGACCCCAGGTTTCTATTTGTTGATAGACAGAGAAGCAAATGGAAGCAAGGATAAAATGTAAAATAGGTGTTGTGCAAATAAAGAGACCATGGGAACTCGAACGAAAGCTGGGAATGAATGGGCTGCCGCGCACGCGGTCAAAGTACGAGACGGTGAATGGCTTGAGAGAACGAAAAGTTATTTGTAAAGAAAGTGACTGTGGATCTATAGTGTTCATGGAACTTCTTGTTTATGGAACTTCATGAAAGAGTCGGTGGAAGATGTGATTGGCGTGGGTGAGCCCTTTTGACTTCTCGGGGTGGTCAGAGAAAAACAAAATACTAAAGGTAATTATTTATAACGACATTGACCTTGACATAACAAATCCGCCGCTTTCATATGTTATGAAATTCAAAAACGAGTATTTACTATTTCAATACAAAAAATGTATGGTTCATGGCAACTTTGTAAAAACACTCTTCCGACACCGTTTGCAAAGACAGTCTAGACTTCGCTAGCCAGACTTCCGCTGCCGTTAACAGAATTTCGATCGTTTCGTAATTTCTAAATTATTTCGTATCTTCTTTTTACTATTTATTCTTTGCTTTACATTTTCCGACACCTTTACTTCATTTCAGAAACGTTTCAGGTGACAAGTTAAGTTGGACGATTGCTAAAAACCCTCTTGGTAGTGATCGAAAGTGCAAACTCTTCTCTCAGAATAGTTACCTGAAATATACTGTTTATTTATTGACAACATTTATTTATCAAGCAAATCGACTACATATTGGTTTAACCCAAAAGAATCTCACAGAAAAACTATAATCTATTCTACCGCGAAGAACGATTCTTGATCCTGAATTGCCGACGCCACCTTTTTATCAACATTCTATTAAAATTATTCTACTTCCTTGCAGCAGGAAATTTTAAAATATTGTGCGCTAACTCTATGACAGTGTATGTGAAATGTTAACGAGTTTCTATAGAAAATGTGATATATCTATTGTTTCCCCAATAAAAATCTTGCTGAGCCACGTTAAGACCGTTAACAGTATTAAAGAAATTGTGTATTTTCATTGGAGCGTTGAAGTAATAAAGCGAAATGAGTTACGTAGTAGAATAAAATAAAATAAAATACGTAGAAATGCAACTCCCATTAGTTCTCCAGCTTACGGATTAGTTCTCGTGCACGTGCAGTTCAGCCTCTCGCATCTCCGGCGGTTAGAGTCAACTGCCCTCTGTGAGGCTCCCACTGCGGCCCGGAATGTGTAATTGAGTTAGCCATCCCTTCGGGGCTCCTTCGTGTGCTGGGGGAGGCAACCGCATGGGGGAACAGTTCGAGCCCATGTCTCCTGATGAGAGGCTGTTCTTTGGACCCTCTCAACTGGAACTTGGAGCGGAGCAGAGGAACACTGGTAAAGGAACCGAAGTGTGGCTGGAAGGAGGGCGGCAAGAGAGAGATGGAGAGTCGTGGGCGGCGAAGGCGTTGCGGGGGGGTGAGGGGGAAGATAGCGGGCGGGAAACGGGCCGGTGACGAGCAGTGGGGGTCGGGCAGCGGGCAGCGGGCGGCGGGCGGCGGGCGGCGGGCGGCGGGGGCGGGGGGCGATGGGGGCAGAAGGCGGAGGGCGGCGGGCGGCGGGGTCGGGGGCGGAGGGTGGCGGGCGGCGGGGTCGGGGGCGGAGGGTGGTGGGCGGCGGGCGGCGGGCGGCGGGCGGCGGGCGGCGGGCGGCGGGCGGCGGGCGGCGGGCGGCGGGCGGCGGGCGGCGGGCAGTGGACAATGGGCGATAGACGAAGAGTAGTGGGTGTTAAGCTCGTCAGGCGTTCTGAACTTTCTGTCACAGTCGACATTATGTCTTGGAATTCTCTGCATATCGGGGTAGGCAAGTGACAGAGGCTTTAGTGACCAAAACTTTCTCTCGTGGGGCAATTTCCACTTCGCAATGGACGAGTTGAGAACGGGAAACCTCTGGCAACACGATACCAACTTTCCCTCTCGAATTGTTCTCTTCTGGCAACTAACATACTCGTAGTTGCTACCAGAAGATAAGCGATTTATGAACAATTGAAATTGGAAAATGCGTATGATTCCCTCCCCCCCAGTGATGATGGATTTACGGCTAGAAATAATATATTCACCCTTACACGGGAATTTATTGCTGAAATGAGAATAAGATAGTTCTCTTCCCAAAATGGAAATTGTGTTAGAACAGTGATTTTGGACCACCTCACACCTCATGATTTGACTTTTTTCAGAATTACTAACAAAATTAACCGAATTCCTGATGTAATGTGTTAATGCTCTCAACAAACAATGAAATGGAGATAGTCGATAACAGTTTTCTAAAAATAATAGTAAAAAGTGAGAGACTGATCTATAACTTTTGTGTTGAAGTCTAAGTTGAATCTACCTACACTCTAAATTAGCGTTCTGGATCAAATAACACACTGAATTGAAAACAACAATGTCATTGAAGAAAATTCAATTCTATAAACTCACAACTGAAATATCTTAATATACAAATCAATGAAGAAATCTCTATTTGGTGCCGTCTTTACAGTCACTTTACAAAACTACTTTATTTTGTTTCAGTTTCATTTCTATATCTTTTTATTAGGGAAATGTGTAGCGAGACGTAATTTTTTATCCTTACCAAGTAGAGATGATATACACGATAAATTATGGGAATATGAATAAAAATAAGTGTCTAATGCGTCAGAAAAATAAAAAAGAGTATTTCGTAATCAAATATGAGCTTTGATGATCAGTTGAGTCTGTCAGTCTTCTTTAATTATCCGACCGCGTGGAATACCACATTCTTTCTAGGGTACTTCTAGGAAGCACATATCCTTCTCTTAGAAGAACTGGACAGGATCGTGGCATAAACAATTATAAATCCCAGTGTCAAGACCTCACTGTTCATTGAGGGTCTGCGGAGGGCTTGTGGTATCCTCCCCCTCTCTACAACAGACAAGTGAGCTTTGCCAGCACTAGAGAGTGCGAGTTGACTACAACAGCACTGCACTTCCCTCATGTCTGATTATTACAATGGTATTATCTATGTACTGTTGGAAGGTACGAAAACTTGATGTGACACCATAGTTTCATTCTAATTCAAATACGTAAGTTTTTATTGATTACGAACACAGCGTTTTGCCATTTTAACGTAATTAATTATATTTTGAAGTTTCATTACGACAGTTTTCTTCAGTTCACTTTAATATGACGGTAAATAAGATTTTTAAATGGTATATTCTACATTGAATAACATTTTTTTCAATTTCCAAAACACAAATAATGGATATATGCCAAGACGATGTGACAAAAACATAGGTGACGAAACAAAATCTTAGGTTCTCATACAACCAAATAATACGAAAATTATGTAAAATATATGGGCCGACGATGAGCCATTCAGTAAAATTGATTTGCTCACGTCATCAACATTGTGTAGGATGGCCCGTGGACGAAACAAAAGACATCATTCTAGAAATATCAAGTGATATAGACGAATGTTTAATTCATACATTCAGAAGAGATGAAGAGTAGTTGCTATTTATTAAGAATGATTAATATACTCTTATATACATAACTTTATCATTCGGTCGGAACATGTAAGTATGAAGGAAAAGAAAATCATTTGCATACAGGGTAAAGGTGAGAACTGATACCAAATTCAAATGAAAGGTGTGTAAAAAGTTAAAATAATCTCATAAGGGAAAGGAAAGAAAATCTCAATATTTGTGCAAGATCCATTTTGCAAAACATTTGCACATCCTTACCGTAATCATTGATAGGACATGGAAAGAACACGCAGTGATGTAATGCTTGTTTAGTGAAACCCTATTTTTGTGAAACGTTAACACTTTTTTAAAGCACTGTAATAAAAACGCCCTCTTTTCGAACGAGTGCATGACCTCCCATCTGCAAGACTTTCAAGCTCGGAAATTTACTTCTCTATGCTTAGAAAACATTTTTATGAAATTAGAGGAATAACGCCCCAAGACAAACGTATTAACAATATTAAGCTTGGTCAAGAAGTAATGTGCACCATCCAAATTAGGAAAGAAACAACATCCACAGGACCACCCCCAACAGCATCCCTTGTTTTTCTGTTACGACAAAACCCGTTTAAAACACAACTGTAAAAAAAACGCTCTCTTTCCGAACAAAGAGTACTTAAACTCCCAGCTGCGGACGGTGTACCCCGCCCCCCAGGCGCGATCGCGTACTTCCGGGCCACGCTGTAGCGCCTGGGATGAATAAAAGAGAAGCTGCAAATTCTCCAGCAGCAGCAGCAGAAGAAGAAGCGGAAGAAGTCTTGGGGGTGAGCGCGGGGGAGGGCGGGCGGAAGACTCCGAGAAGCGGCTTCGCAGCCCCCTCCCCCACCCCCAACCCTTTCTCAACCCCTTCCGCACCGCCTCCTTTTTCTGACGGAATCAAATTACCAGCACTTTAATGAAACACGATTCAATTAGTCGTTTTCTCGTTTCGCGATCCGAAGAAACCCGCCCGCCTTCGCGTCCCGGACCCCGCCCCGCCGGACGGCCCGCACTCGCCCCCCTCAGGGAGGGGGGTGGCCGAGGGAGTGCAAAAAATACAAAGAAATATCTATAAAGCGGGCGGAAGGCAAGTTTTCTCTTGTTTTCGCCGCAGAGGCGCCTACGCGGACTCCCAAGCGCGGCTTCGCGGGCAAGGGGTGCCACAAGGCGCAGTCTTGGGCCGCGCGGGACCCAACGGCGCGGGCGGGGGGGGGGGGGTCACTTCTAATGGCTTGCCCCAAACATCACGACACTGCTAAATATTTACATTTCTTTTAAGGTTTCCCTGGCTCTAGCTGTCGATTTTCGCCTTAAACATTTAATTATTGAAAATAATTCCTATCAATACCTAGTTTATAAAGGCTTTTTTTGTACAAAAAATTGATAACACATTCCCTTTTCTACTTCATTTTGATACTGTATCCTTTCCATAATTTTTGTATTACTGGCCATTAACAGATTAAAATTGCTTTCACCATCTTGACATTGTTGTTGATGAACGTAGAAATAAACTTCCTTCCAGCCACTTTGTGACCTAGTAGCTGCTAAGCAGATGTATGTGATGTTATTGCAGCAGTTCAAAGAATTAACTCATTTTTAGTAATATACATCTACAGAGAACGTATTGAATCGCAAAGAGATGAATATTTTTTTTCTATATACATGCAAAGCTAAGAAGAGTTCGTGAATTATAGAGAACAAGATGTGAAAACAATTATACTTACATAACCTAGAAGCTGTTCAGAAAATTGTCTATCAGTTGTTTAAGACCTGTGACGCACGAGCGCTGCTTTGACGCGAGTCACAGAGTGTCGATGACGTCACACACGTTCTTGGCGACGTGCGATGATGCCAACGCGCGTCGTCTGACGTGCTTTGAAAGCTAGAAAATTCGCGTTATCCTGACTTACGTTGTAACTTGATCGTCTTGTTTGAGCTGTGGGCACAACGCACTGCGCCAATAGCGCTCGTGTGCCTTTCGCATAAGATACAGTATTAATCTACGACGCTCCTTAAGTGAGTCGTGTGCACAGGCGTTAGGTGGCGCGCGTCAATGCAACGCTCGTTTGTCACAGGCTTAAGTTTTAAATAACTAGACAAATACCAACCGACAGGGGTTGGTACCCGATAGGCGCAGTTCATTATTTAAGCGGTTCAAAAATTATTTTAACAAACTATTAGTTAGTAAATTTACTTTATTTTGATACAGATTCATGTAAATATATGTCTTAAATAATGATGGCCTCTAAGCGGTAAATAAAGGTCTCAGATCAAACAAAAAAATAGATAACTTGAAATTTATCTCATTAATTCAAATAGAGGTATCCAAATTTCAAACACTTCCTTCATCCCTTTGATTATATGTTAGGTATGAATATCAATTACGAAAAGTAATATATCATAAGATTTGTTGTTTAAAATTCATATACACATGAAGTAAATGAATTTAAGTGCCACATTTCAGACCAATTTATTAAATGGAAATAAATCATTCAATAAAGATTATTTTTTATACTCTTCATAAGAGCTTAAGTTCTTACAAACTTATTAATCATATTGAAACTTTGTTTTATGGCACTTGAGATTAATGATATTTTAAACATTCATGTTTTTAATAAAATGATATTATACCTTAACCATTATTTTAAATGAAAAGGCAGGGTTCTAAAGAATATAAAATTAAAATAACCAATAACAGCCCCGAAATGATCAAGTTACCACAGATTTATCTGAAATTCTTTAACTGCTTAGCATTAATATCAGAGAGCTTAAGAAGGCTCTTGAACATATAATTTTGCAAAGTTATTTGTAGATTGTTCCCCGCTTGTCCAAAGACTCCTTAACATTCTCTTGTAATAGTGTACTAATAATGCTCAAATTGAGTGAAAACGAGTACCAGGTGCACATTTTTTACTTGTATTTAGCCGTTATATGTCCCGTAAAAGACAATTGGCCTCGGCGCCGTTAGATTCCGGAGTCCCCAGTCGGTCACCCAACCAGGAACCCGCGATATCTCGAATTCGCTTAACCTTCGTGACCTCACGTATTCGATTAGCGACGGCGGTTTCGCGGTCTTAGCCCTTCAATAAAACCATCCCAACATTCCCTTGGATAACCGAGCAAAACCACAAAAAACACTGTGCAGTATGGCCTTCACGGGGATTGAACCGGGGCCTCCCGAATTCGAAGTCAGCTTACTACGCCCTGAGTCACATCGCTCGGTCGTGCGAGTTATCAACTCGCCCCCACGATCGGCTCCTTTCAAGAAGTATCCCTGGGAGGGAAGCACGGTAGAGGAAGCAGCAGTCGGGCGCCCGGCCACCCCTGGTTTTGATTTTATTCCCTCGCGGCGTGAGGTGTAGCGCACGCGGTGGGGGCGGGAAGCGGCCGGGATGGAGCGGAGGCGGAGGCGGAGACTTTGGGGGCGGCGGCGGCGGCTGGGAAGCGCCTTTGTCTGGAACAATACCGAAGCCTGGAAGTGTTCCTCCCTTAAATATTAATTCTTCCGAGCGCCGCTCACACAAAGGCCAGTGGAAATAAGCTTAACGTCTCTTATTGATTTCCATTCAATGCTAACAAGTCTGCAGCGGCGGAGGGGAAACGGGGCGGGTGGGCGGCGGCGGCGGCTCTGTGTCAAGGAGGGGCGGGTGCCTGGGCGCAGACTTCTTTGTGTGACGTAATTGTCTCTCTCTGTCGCCGCGTTTATTTTCTTTTGTGCTCCGCCGCGACGCGCTCTGTAATCCAGTCGTTCATTAACGCGAGCAGGCGGGCGACAAGCCGGCGCGCTTCCAAAACGTCTCAATCAGCGACTTGCGGGCGGCACAGGGCCCGCCCCTTCGCCCTCAATCCCCCCCCGGTCGCCCACGCTCGCTCCCTCCGCGGTCGGCGAAGCTCAGAGAGTGTGAGCGCACCCCGGGTGGTCTTCGAGTTTGTCGCCGCTCCCTCTCAAAAATGTAAAAAACAAAACAAAACAAACACAAACAGTTCAAGTGTTGATTCTAAATTACATGTCGGAAATGGAGAGAAAATGTTTTGATAATGTTCATGTAGTATTGTAAGAATCTTAGCTCATAAGTGTTTTTTTAATGCTATTGAACTACATAATTTGGTAATTTTGAAAATATAGGGCAACTGTCATGGCAACTTCTTTCCGAAAAGAAATATTTTCGGATCACATAATTTTGTTTGTTACGTGAAAGAAACGTAGTACCAGTGTGTGTTCACAACATTCTTTGAGTGTGTCTGTATTAGCACAGAGAGCATTTGAAATCAATTGTCTGACTAATGTCTTGCGAGATGAATGTAACCCTTCCCTGCAACGCTCCTAAATCAAGACAGCCGTTCCCCATTCATAATATGCCTTAGAATGTCACAGGAAATTGGTAGGTGTTGGAAAGAATTAGATTTATTTTCGTAAAAATAGAGTGCATGACTACTGCCCCAACCCAGGATAATTATGACTACAGTTGAGTGCCGTAGAGAGGGAGTACTTTAGGATATGAAGTGATGTTTACGACCTGCACAAGATTAAAGTGAATCAGAGACGGCACTGACTTGTAACCACTCGCCACAGCGATGTCATCCAGTCGCTGGAATTTTCGAATGCACGTCACGGCCTACAGCTTTAATTCACCACAAGACGGATAGGGGGCCCTTCTTAACGAAATTCTCTTGAACTATACTTTGATTTATTTATATTGGCACCTCAAGGTCACGAGCTGGAAGGAGAGGGGGGGCATTGTCTTCTAAACCGTAACTCCAAAACCAAAAATTTAAATTGTAACGAAGCTCCCGATTGAATGACAGTGTCTCCCTCTCCGTACATCTCGTTGCCTTGAGGCACCACTTTGATTAAATCGGAGTACAGAGAAAGATTTGAACATTTTGTCACTGGCCGTCTAGAGAAAAGTTTCAACGAGAAGCGGAAAGTGCACAACGTGGTTGTTCCAGAAGCAATTACTCGAAGCTCGAAGAATGGAAACTGGAATTTTCTATACTTACTGAATCTTACAATTTTCTAAATTTTTATAAAAGAAGATTGTAATTTAATTTCTATTAGAAAAAACAAAGTACGCATACAACTGAATTAGCAAACATTTTACGAAGTGCTGAACTTTGTCTGATACAAAATAACTAATAGGCGTGTTTCTTTACAGCTTTTTATTTTTTATTTTGCTTAAATCGATTTCAGCCATTTCTGCGCCCGGATGAGAGAGACATTGACTGAGATAACATTATTATATACAATGCAATACTATTGGTATTATGTATTGGATTAGACCACTGCGGAAGGAAGCAGGCATTCATCAGGAGAGTGAATACGTATCTTCCAGCGTAGGCAAACAACAGACACGTTGGATTCATTCACAAACTCGCACCTACCAACCGATAGCCACAGCCGAGGAAAAACGGACAACGAGGGACTGTCAAATTAAAACTAAAAGTCATTCATATTCAGTGCGTATTCATTAACAATGTCACATACGCCATTTTTGTAAATTTACTTTTTTGATAGTTGGCACTTCGAGCAAATTCTTTAAACACAAAAAAGTACAATTTACAGATTTATTTAATAAATAGAACAGAATGTACAGGTAAAGAAATTCATACATTCGTCTTCAGTCCGAAAAATGTGTCTCTCATTGCTGTAAGGAAATGATTTCTTGTGACAGTTTTCATCGAATAAGTAAAAAACAATTATATCCGAAATATGTTTTGTATTTATTCTTTTATTACAGTATAAATTAACGAACGCGAATTAAATATTATTCTTAAAGTTCATTTAAACTGAAATGAGAGTCAGCGATATAGCTACGTAATGTAAAAATGTAGCGTTGCTCTTGCCACTTATTGAGATAAATTAAGTTCTAAGAAGGACAAGAAATCTCTCGAAAAAACAAATTTATTAAAACATAATTAAAACACCTTCTGTTTCTTCTTCCGTGCTTTTTTTGCCCCCAAAATACCTTCATGACGATTCTCCCAACACCAATTTGTTTCCTTTGTTTCTATGTTATAGAGATCGTCGTGGAATCATCACGATATTGAATATCGGCAGACGAGGAGATAAAATCTGTTTGCGATTTCCATTTAAAATTTTTCGTAAATCCAAGATTTATATGTAAATTAAAGAATGAATGAATGAATGTCATGACATATTATACTTTTTTGACTTGCACGACGGGGCCACATTTTTCTATTACAGAGTGCAGCTCCGTGTTCCCCCAGACAGCTGCACCTTACTGTGCTCTTTACGGCAATTATAGCTCGTCCGTTACAAATATTCATGAGCGCTTAGGCACGACGCAAGCCCTGGCTCCAACAAGCGGCGCACGTTATTACAAATTGACGTATGAAATTGTTAATTACACCCCATAAAGTAATAGGCAACTTTATGAGCTATTTGCGAGCTCTCGTGTCAGGCACAAGAAGCGGTTCTGGCAGTGCTTGTGTGGTCTGACGTGCGTCCGTCGTGGGGAGGGGAAGGAAGGTGTGAGGATGGATGGGGAAAAGGAGGGTAGGGGCAATGGAGAGATGAAGGAAATGGTGAAACGGAGGAGGCAAAGAACAGGACAAAAAAAGAACTGGGTGTGTGGGGCACAGTCTAATGTTGCTACAAGCCAATGGAGCGGAGCGGGAGCAGATAGTACATGTCGGGACGGGGTAATGCGGGGAGGAGTGGGGTGGCAAGAGGAACGCAGCGGAGTGAGGTGCAGAGCGGGCGGGAGTTGGTGGGGCGGGGTAGTGTGAGAGGAGAGGTTGAGGTAGGTTGGGATGAGATGGGGCAGGATAGGTTGAGGTGGGTGGAGAGGGTGGGGTGGAGTGGGGTGCGGTAGAGTAGGGTGCGATGGAATAGGGTGGAATAGAGCGCTACAGAGGTGCAGATTTGAGCGGTGCGGGGTGGAATGTAATGGATGGGGTGGGTTGGAGTAGCTTGGAGTGGATTGGTGGGGCTGGATGGAGTGGATTAGTGGAGCTGAATGGGGTGGGTTAGTGGAGTAGGATCGAATAGGAGGATGGAGTAGCGTGGGGTGGGTGGAGTAGCGTGGAGTGGGTGGAGTAGCGGGAGGTGTAGTGGGGGAGTAGTGGGGAGGAGTAGCGTGGGGGGTAGCGTTGGGTGGGTGGGTATATAGGTAGGTAGGGAGGGGCAAGACAGGGCAGGGTGGGGCGCGGCGTTGTGGTGCGAGAAGCGGGAGGGGCGGAGCGGGGCGGAGCGGGGCGGAGCGGGGCGGAGCGGGGCGGAGCGGGGCGGAGCGGGGCGGAGCGGGGCGGGGCGGAGCGGGGCGGAGCGGGGCGGAGCGGGGCGGAGCGGGGCGGAGCGGGGCGGAGCGGAGCGGGGCGGAGCGGGGCGGAGCGGGGCGGAGCGGGGCGGAGCGGGGCGGAGCGGGGCGGAGCGGTGCGGAGCGGGGCGGAGCGGTGCGGTGCGGAGCGGGGCGGAGCGGGGAAGGTGACCTCGGCGAGGAAGGACGCGCGCAGGGAGACGGGCGCAATAACTCGTTCGAGATCTACAAGATGACGCCGCTTCTCCGTGGGGGGAGTTGCAAATCAAGCCTTTTTTGCTGTCGCCTCTTTTGAAAAAGCAATACGAAGGCGAGCTGGAACGATTGGCCAACGGCGATCGGTTAATGTCCATCGTCAAATAAATTAACATATTTTTCTCCTTCACAGGTTTTTCAACGATTCTTCTCCACAATTACGGTGACTTATTATTGTGAAACGTCAGACGTGCTGGAAGTTAGAGTATGTGTTTATGTTTTGTGGATCGGATAATCCCAGGTTTGTATCCCAACGAGACGGGGCAACAAGTAAGTGGAAACGACCACATCATGGATGAGAAATCCAGTGTGTCTACTCTCGATGGTCGTTTCCGTGCTATTCTCCACTCAATTGCAGAAGCCATGCCATCTTGCGGATCCTGGTCCCATTTCCTTCCCATATACAAGGTATTATTTATGACATATGAAGACTCCAAATAGGCCAAATTCACGCCAAGGTCTGCAGCGATAGGGAAAGTTGTTATGGGATTTTGAACAAACGTAAGTGAGTCTGTAAAATCTTGTGGGTCTATATCTCAGCAACGGGTCATTCGCACGGTTTAAGTGAGCATCTGGATGGACAATACCGTCTGAAAGAGGAGGGCAACAATGTGTTTTTACAGCATTCATGTGTCAAAAAAAGAACATCCTCCGAAAGAACAGCTTCAGCAAGTCGAGGCCCAAGGCCCTTTTAAATCATCGGGACTTCAGCATCCCCACGACTTTGGGGATCCTCAGCCAACCACGTGACCGCGGCGCCATTCGTTAGTTAATGCGTCATTAGCCGCGCGGCTGCTTAATTAAATCTCCATCCACCAGCAAGGGAAGGAAGGGAGAGAGAGGGAGGAAGCTGCGGGGAACTGAATAATAAAAAGAAAAACGGTCTTAATAATTAGATGTTCGAGGGAGGAAGTTGTACCCCTGAGGCGAGGCACAGTACGACTCGGGGCGAAGCAGGCCGGGCGGAGTGGGTGGGGGTGGGGGTGCAGCGGGGTGGGACGGAGCTACGTTGGGAAAGAGTCAGGGGGCAGGGAGGAGCGAGCCATAGGGAAGCGAGGAGGGGCGGGCAGGAGCGAGTAGTGAGGGAGCAAGGAGAAGCGGCGAGGAGCACGGTGTAACGGAGTGAGGAGGGGTGAGAAGGAGATTGGCGTGGAAGAGCGTGTTGTGGGATAGCGAGGGAAGCGACGAGGAGCTTGGCGTAGTGATGCGGGGAGGGGCGGGGATGGGAAAGGGAAGAAAGGTCGGTGAGGTGCGGGGAGTGGCGGGAGGGGCGCGGGGGTGGTACGGGAAGGAGCGTATCGTGGCGGAGTGAAGAGGTGCAGGGGGAGCATGATGTAGTGAGGAAGGGTCGGGGAGTTTGTCGTGGCGGAACAAGGAGAGGCGGGGAGGAGCGGTTGTGGCGGAGCGAGGAGGGTCGGAGAGGAGCGTGGCGTGGTGGAGTGAGGATGGGCGAGGTGGAGCGTGGCGTTGCTGGCCCTGGCTGGAGGAGGGAAGGGTCTTGGTGGGAGAGGGGTGAGGTTGGGTGGGATGGCGCCTGGCCGTGCGTAGCATGACGTAGACCAGTGAGTGAGGGGAAGAAGGCGAAGGGTGGAGGGCGGAGGACGGAGTGCGGCTGTTTACGAGGAGACAACACGTAACGTAATAAGAGCGGCCCCGAGGGCGGTTCGGTCTCTGCACTGGTAAGGCGGAAGGGGAAAGGGAGGGGGAAAGGGAGGGGAAAAGGGAGGGGAAAGGGAGGGGGAAGGGGAGGGGGAAAGGGAGGGGGGAGGGAGGGGGAGGGAAGGGTACCGACAGAGGTAGAGGGAGGGGAAACGCAGCATGGGAGGAAATGTGACTGTGCTGGCTGTAACATTCGCGTGAGACAGCCTTTGAAAAGAACATATGCAAGAAAATATAAGCACATATGATTTATAATCATTTATAATAATTTTCCAATTCATGCGTAAAGTGTGGAAAACAGAGAATCCAGTGCGCGAGCAGTTTGGGCATTTGGAGGCGCAATTATATTTCAATAATTTTGGTGGGGATCTATACCTCGTCTGTGGTATACTAGATACGTTTATTATCAAACAAATATTCAAAAATTAGTATATAACGTATTTGATAACATATTTGAAAATTAATACCTCGTACAGCAAAAGACAACAAAAACAAAAAGAAGAAAGATAGATACGGCTACAAATAAACTTATTTTATTTAAAGCTGCTTTGTCTCTCGCAGGCCGTACTCGACCACATTGCCTTTTATGCTTGAGTATATTTTGACAGTACTACGATTTTTTAAAGTCCAAATTAATATTATTTTTAATAATAATAATAATAATAATAATAATTAAATTCAACAAGAGGTATGTCAATTGTTCTTATGAACATTGTTATTAATCAATTTTCTAATTTGGTATATTCTGTAATTAAAAACTATTCTGTAATTAATGTTTTTAAGTCATTTTTTGTTTTTATTAGATATTGACGATGAAGGCTAAAGTTACTTGAAACTTTGATTTATGCAAAATGAAAAAAGTGGCATAACTTTAATGAAAATTGTAATTCATGACTTAAAATATTTCATTTTGTTATATGTCTGCCTTAAAATCGAAGGACTTAATATTTTTATTTATTTATTTATTTATTTATTTATTTATTTATTTATTTATTTATTTATTTATTTATTTATTTATTTATTTATTTATTTATTTATTTATTTATTTATTTATTTATTTATTTATTTATTTATTTATTTATTTATTTATTTATTTATTTATTTATTTATTTATTTATTTATTTATTTATTTATTTATTTATTTATTTATTATTCTCATCATCTTTGAAAAGTATTCCCATCCTTACAATCGCGTCGGCGAGCGGCCAGCGGTTGTGCGTGCGCGGTACGTAGGGGGGGGGGCGGTGCGCGGGTGCGGCGGCGTCGGCGCGCGCCGGCACGTTTCGGCGAGACACGCGCGGCGCAGCGGCTCGTCCGGCGTCCATTCCCGCACGCGTTATCTCGCATCGCCGCACAGCGCATCGCCGCTTCGCTGCTCCCTCTGAGTCATGGCACGTTGGACGGCACATCGCGGCAGCCGTGGAGAGAGTCACAAAACCCCTTTGTTTATAATTTCAAAGCAAATAGCTCAAGGAACAGAAAATTTGCAGCGGTAATAAAGGTTTGGAGAAATATGTTTTTGTTCAGTACGATATTTATTATAAATGTTTCATCATATGATATCACGGAAGAGGCGAAAGAGGCATGAAACCGTGTCCTTTTTGTAACGTTCGTGTGTTGACGCAGGCATTAATTACGTCTATCGAAATGAGATGTATGCGGCATGTTGATTGATGTTGATTACCTACACGTCAACTGCTACGATCCTTTGTTCAGGTTGTGTTGGGAATGTTTTATCTTGGGAGGAGGCGTTCCTCCCCAGCTGGATGGAGATATCGGGGACCGACTTCTTTTTGCGTCACGTCTTTTTGCTGGGTTTCCCACTTCCGGGTATCTCCTCTACCGAGTAACTGCTCCAGGCTGGCACTCCCGACTGGCATCTCGATATGTGCGGAAGAGTAGTGCATGATGTGTGGTGTGAGTAAGGAGAGAGTATATGGCAAAGAAGAGGAAGGAAATAGCGCACGCGGACCATTGCCCGTTTGTTAGGGTATGGCTCCAGCATTCGCCTAGTATTGATTGAAGAAACAACGGACAACTCACTTTTGTCACTTTTTTGTCTGTGACGATGTGATGGACCTTTGATAGATCGACATATTATGCATAAGACATTTGTCCTAGGCAGCTCATTATTCACTGATGTGTCGCAGGTCATGCTCAGACGCAGTCTAGATTTCGTTTATCTGCACAACTTCAAAGCTGGATGTGTTGCCTAACAAGCAGGGGCAATTGTAACACATACATACAATTCGGTATATACAATTTCCACAAGTTTTCTGACGAAAACGTATCATTTCAATCCCTATACATTCTTTACGAGTTAATAATAGTTTGGAGTTATTAATCCACCAAGGGCGTTAATAAGGATTCTAGGTCTGAGTCCTTTTCGTTACTCGAGATCATTAGAAACATTTAACGCCCGTTGTAGATATAATTTATTTTTTACTCAATTTTAATGATTCAGATTTACTTATTTACTAATTATTTAAATGTTAACTTAACTCGATTTGACTTTTCATAATTCCCTCTCACATTTTCCGCTCATAATTCCCTCTCACATTTTCCGCTCATAATTCCCTCTCACATTTTCCGCTCATAATTCCCTCTCACATTTTCCGCTCATAATTCCCTCTCACATTTTCCGCTCATAATTCCCTCTCACATTTTCCGCTCATAATTCCCTCTCACATTTTCCGCTCATAATTCCCTCTCACATTTTCCGCTCATAATTCCCTCTCACATTTTCCGCTCATAATTCCCTCTCACATTTTCCTCTCATAATTCCCTCTCACATTTTCCTCTCATAATTCCCTCTCACATTTTCCTCTCATAATTCCCTCTCACATTTTCCTCTCATAATTCCCTCTCACATTTTCCTCTCATAATTCCCTCTCACATTTTCCTCTCATAATTCCCTCTCACATTTTCCTCTCATAATTCCCTCTCACATTTTCCTCTCATAATTCCCTCTCACATTTTCCTCTCATAATTCCCTCTCACATTTTCCTCTCATAATTCCCTCTCACATTTTCCTCTCATAATTCCCTCTCACATTTTCCTCTCATAATTCCCTCTCACATTTTCCTCTCATAATTCCCTCTCACATTTTCCTCTCATAATTCCCTCTCACATTTTCCTCTCATAATTCTCTCTCACATTTCCTCTCATAATTCCCCCCTCACATTTTCCTCTCACATTTCCCTCTCATATTTCCTTCCAAAAGAGAACACGTACCATCATTCAATTTCTTATTTTCCCCTCATAACGAAGATTCTCTCGATACAGGTAAGTTACGCAGTGAATATCAACTTCCCTATTGAAAACAATAAAAAGAAAAAAACTCATAATTAAAAAATAACACGTATTTTAGGCACTGGGCATAAATAACTACTTCTTGTCAATCATCCTTCAATTCGGCATTTCTAACCCTGAATGTACCCTTCCTAGCTTCTCCTTTGAAGCGAACTGAATGACGTTATCGTGAGCACGGATACAGAGTATGATCGATGTAAAAGCCTGCCCAGAGCAAATCCACGTAGTAAAATATTCCTTCGCAAAAACCATTTGAGTATGTAACGAACAATCTGCGAATGCCTTCGTTTCCTTGGAAACGTGAAGAACCTTAAGAATCGTTTGGAATATTAGTATAAAATAAAATATGAATCGGAACAGTTAACTCTCATAAGTTTAACTTTTTGAAGCACGGGAGAGCGTAGTGAAGTGCTAGAAATCCACAAACAAGAATGTAAATGTTCCGACAAGAATGAAAAAAAAATAAGAAGGGTATGAAGTAAAAATCTGCACGCACATAGCGAAGCAACGAAGGAAAATATTTCTTCGCAAATCGTTGCATTTGAGTCTAAAACAAATTACCTTCAACCGCTTGTGCCATTTCTTGAAAATGTGAAGAACTTTAAGAATTGGGTTGGGAAATTAATTTCAAGATAAAATATAGAATATGAACTTTCAAGAAAAAATGATATTGTGCATTGAAGTAGAGTCCTATATGCAGTATACTACAGTTTTATACAATAGTAAAATAGGCATGAGAAGAAATAATAACCTCTCAGTCGCGAATACGATGTGTGTAGCTTCCGAACAAACAAAATGTGATACGTGTCAAAACATCACCATTTCGGAGCTAAATGAAAGATGTTTAGAAAATAATATATTTCCACCAGTAAACATGTTAAGAAGAAACTTCAAGACAGACGGTATATCAAGAAAAATATTTTGGCTTCGGCTGCAAAATAAATGACTTTCCTCTCAATCAAACCATTGCTTGAAACCAATGAAACCACTGTAGCAGAACCACGCACGACTTCGCGCACGAAGCCTGAAGGAGCGGTCGGCATCTCGGGAATATCGCTCGGGGGTCTCTAGCATCTTCCTCGACCGACATCAACGTCAGCAGAACCTTAGATAGATAGGAGACTCTTTGACGCTGCAATTCAAAGATACTGAATGTGAGCAGCATAGAATAAAACCTTTTTTCTACAAATACACTAATCGTTTCATAAATAAAATTGCAGTTGTGCCCTCCCATAACAATCGCCAGCCGCCAGAGACTAATCACCCATCGATCAACAGGATGTCACTATACTTGCGGTTTAATAACAGTTGTTACTAATCGATTACGATTACGTCACAGGGAAAATCGGAACGTCAGTTACCCAATAAATCGCCACAAGGAACTAAGTCCGTAGACCTTCCCACACACAGAGAGAGGAAAAATCTCTTTGAGAAATACGTGCCGGGCGTTTTCTGTCCGAACATCTAAAGCCTGTCGTGGTAGTGCCAAAGTGATACTGCGAAGAACAAAGATAATTGGGCGTTCTGGAGATGTCACACCCGGTGTTGTCACCCTTGCTGTCTTCTTCTAAGCTTCTGTGCTAGTCATTGCCCCATGACCACAAAGATCATTCATCTCGTGCAGTTTCCGAAGTAAACATCGCATTCTTCAGCCAGCTAGCCCCGTCATGCTTCCGCCGCAATTATTCTTCCTTGACCGGACGGAGAATTCTAAGAACGTCCGCGTCGGGGCACGCTCTTTTTATTCCTCTAGCTGCTTCAATTGCTGCAACATCTGCCGGTGTCGTTGCAAGCGCTACGCAACTGACAACCGGCACAGAAGACGCAACTCTTGACTTCGCTCCTTGATGTCACTATTTTGAGGGGTCGTCTCTTCTCCATTCGTCCCCGGAAGCCGTCTTCAACATCGCCAGTTGCATCTTCCCACATCGTCAGTTGCATCTTCCCACATCCTCAGTTGCATCTTCCCACATCCTCAGTTGCATTATCCCACATCGCCAGTGGCATCTTGAACATCGTCGGTTGCATCTTCAACGCAGACTTTTCTTATATCTGTAATTGTCACTCCTTCGTCTGCGCTGTATCCTTCATCTACGACTTCGTATCTGTAACTCTAAGCTCTAAGAATTGTAAGAGGAATAGATCTACGAAAACAGAGTACACTGCCATAAAACTTTATCGAGGAGATTATTCATATTAGTGCTCTATACCAGACATTTTTTGGGAGGAACAATTTATTTTAAAATTTAACTCTCTCTTTTTAGGCTTATACAACAGTGGGATTTGAAAGCTTTTAATTCGTATGCACATAGTAAATAAAAATGCGTTGGAATTTAAAATAAGGATGAACATTTATTTTTATTTTATACCGTCAATCAAAAAAGGGGATGCACTCAACGACTCAAAACGAAAGCATATAATATTTCCAATATTTATACAAAGCACGAATAATATTTCCAATGGACTTTCCGTATTGTTCCAAAAGCTGCGTACGAAAACAAATTGAACTAAACCGTTTCCATCGATTCATCACGCAGAAATAAATATCCGTCATGTCTCGTGGTTCATTAGGAAACATCTCTTTCATCACTGTGTAGATAGAAATATGAATTGTTACATATAAAAATAAACTAAACAAATATTTCAATCTATTCAAAATGCAGTACTAATCATCAATCGCATCTCGAGTAACGTTCTGAAGTATCGCGTTCGACACTGTTGATATTCAATATTGCTACAAATAATATATATTGAATCAAACTATTTTCATTTCATAAATCATAATAGAACGCAATGCCTTCGAGCTTATTGTGGAAGACCCCATTGTCTCTGGATTGTCATACTACGATGTTGATGCACCGTTTCACGATCTGGAACTCCAACTTATGCCATCCTGTGGCGTGGGATTAGCTGGAGGGAGCGGGCGAGTCGCCGCCGTGCAGCGCACCTGACGCCCCGCGCCGCCGCCGCCTCCGCCGCCTCCGCCGTCGCCGCCACGGAGCGCTCGAATCAAGCGACTGCGCGTTCAGCGACGCGGAGCGGATCATCCGGTTACCGCCGCCGGTGCGCAGACGGCTGCGATGGTGACGGACGGGGACGGGGGCCTAGGCCGGCGGCAGTGAAATGGGTGGCGGGGGTGGAGCGGTGGTGGAGCGCGGAAGCAGCGATTGGGGGGCGGGCAGAGGTGAGAAGCGTTGAGACGGGATCAGGACAGGGAGAGAGGAGAGTCGGGAACCGTAGCGATGGCCGTGACGGGGACGACGTAGCAGCGGGAGTGAAGTAGCGGAGTGTAGAATGGGAGTATAGTAGCGGACCGGAAGGGCAGAGCGGGGAAGAGCAGGGCAGGGCAGGGCAGGATGTGGAAGGGCAGGGCGGGGAGGGCAAGGACGGGAATGGAAGAGCGGGGAAGGGCGGATAAGTGCAGGGCGGGGAAGGAAAATGCACGGCGGACAGGGGAGGACAGGGCAGTGTGGGCGGGGCGGGAAGGGACAAGGAGCGTCAGAGAGGGTCAGGGAAGGGTAGAGAGGGCAAAGGAGGGACAGGGAGGGAACGGTAGGGCAAGCGGCGGGGAAGGAAGGGGCAATGCAGGGCAGGGATGGGCGGGGCGGTGCGTTACAGGGCAGTGCAGGGGAGGGTGGGGCGTTACAGGGCAGGTCGAGACGGAGTGGGGCAGAGCAGGGTGGTGTGGTGCAGGGTGGAGCGGGGTGGGGTGGGGCAGGGCGGAGTGGGGTGGGGTGGGGCAGGGCGGGGCAAGGCAGGAAAGGGCAGAACGGGGCGTGCAGGACAGGGCATGGCGGGGCGGGGCACGGCAGGGCAGGGCAGGGCAGGGCAGGGCAGGGAAGGACAGCGCTGGGCGGGGTGGGGCAGATCAGGGCAGGAAGGGACAGGGCGGTGAGGGCACGGCGGGGCGGTGGCGGGAGCGAGAACAAGGGAGCGGGAGTAAAGGATGGCGGGGCCGCGGGAGAGGCTGGTGTGCTGCAGCATGTTCGCTCGCATCAATTTGCGCCCCGCTCGACGCCTCTTCCCCTGTGGCGCTCTCCGCATGCTCTTCCCGACGCCAATCCGGGCCGCTGCTGTGTTCTCCGCCTGCTGCGGTCCACTGCCCGCTGCCTCCACTTAACACCTGGAGAGTATTCTATCACAGAGGCGTGACTCAGGTGGGCATAAAAGACACCGTGTTGTTTTTCTGACGGGATTAACCAAGAAGAAATAAATAGCAAAAACGAAAGACTATCGTTCTTTCGACTAATAGTGTAAGTCATCCTCTATCCTCTAGCTGGTCAGAGGATTTTTGTTATGAAGATTTTTTAAAATGTCTATACTAAGATCATTGACATCTAGTTACACAATTGATCATTTAACAAACTCAATCCTATTCTGTTGCTATTTCTGTACTATGTAGCTGAACTCTTCATACAGACTTCTCCAGACGTCATGGTTTATGACACTGTCGTGTCGTGTGTCTTGTAAGTGTTATTTCCCATCTAATAGCTAAATTATCTTCTACAATGGTGTTTTTTTTATATCACTGTGTCTTAATCTGATTTTTCAACTTCTTTCTTCTTCTTTGCATCAAATGTCTCCGTTTATCCTACCATTTCCCACCCCGCTTCATCAATCGCAATTCTCATTCCACTTCTACCAGCGATCTTTACATATTTTTCTACGAAAGCAAATGTGTATATTTACCATATACTCTTCGTTCAACGTTCTGCATTATTTCGTTTTCATCAGCACTCTCACGCAGTAGAGCTTGTAGCTTTGTGATTTTTCTCATCCTTTCGCGTCCGCGAGTCCAATTTGCCTGTCTCTGCCATTTCGCTTCCTTCCCGCTCCCGCAGCCACTCCGCGGTGGCGCCACTTCGTCTCTCGCTTCCCACGCGCCCCGCCCCGCCCCGCCCCGCGCTCCGCCCTGAGCCGGACGTTACGTAAACCGGACGTTATCCGCTCGCAGGGGCTCATCCGCGCGCGGCACTCGTCACGCGCCGCGCGGCGCGGCCCCGCCCCCCTCGACCCCCCAAACCGCCCCCGGCCCTTCAACCCCGCCCCCGCCCGGCGGCGCGGCAGCGGCTTAGCGTGAATTTTTGAATTTGTTTGAAGAGGATTTGAGGAATATGCGAAAAGCTGTGTAAATTGTCATTTGGCCGTGTCGCAGCGCAGCGCCTGGGCCCCCTGTTAACGGGATTATCCCTCGGCGAGCGGGTGGCTGGCGACGCGCGGCGCTGGGGGGACAAAGGGGGCGGGGCGGGGCGGCGAGGGGGCGGCGGGGGACGTGGAGGGGGCGTGGCTAGTACGGAAGAGCGCGGCGCCGGCGAGCGAGCGGGACGCGGGCGTCGCTCTTCCACTGTTTTATGAACCGAGCGCCGCCGCCCGCCGTCCGCGCTGATTGTGCCCGGAGACGCGCGCGTGCGTGTGGCGCCGCTAGGCGGATCAAACGCGAACGATAGCCCCCGGCGGCGGCGACGACGGCGGCAGCGCCACGGCTAACGAACGTCGGTCGGCAAATAACGTTATAAATGTCTGCTCCTTGGGCGCGAAGGGGGCATACGTGATCGGCCATGTGCTGCCTTGCCACCACGAGCCCTTCGCTCTTGGCCCTTCGCCCGTAGGCCGTTTCTACTGAAGGGTGTAGGGCTGGACCCGCTCATCCGCGCCGGGTTATTTAACCGTGCGTGGATAAAGAAACATTTGAATCGTGGATTTTTTTCATCTGATCGGCATTACCATTAAAAATGAATTCCATTAGGTAAATAAATGAAAATAAATTCTTTATGAACCGAACAATACACAATTGTTAATATTTTTCTATATTGTTTTTGTACACTGTTCTGCAATTACATTTCAAAAGATTTCACGGATTTTCGACGAATCGAAGTGTAAAAAATATTAATTATTTATTTGTAAAATCATACGGATATTTTCCAGTAATCCCAACTGAAGGTAAACACAGCATCAAACTGCAATGTACATCTTTAATAAGAACATTCTTGATACTGATAATGAAATAACTTTACGGAAATGTTGGTACCTTCATCTGATGGTTGCCTGAAGACTTTCGTTCATTGTATAGCCTTTCTGAATTACGAAACATGTTTTTCTTATTCGACCATATTGTTTTATACAGAAAGATTGCGTAATTTGTGAATTGCAGCATTTAAAAATATTGCCTATATGAATTCCTTACTCCTCTTTTCAGTGATTAGACTTAATTTAGATTTAATCAAGCAAACAAACTTGTTTTTTTCCTTTACACGACAGTTTTATTTTCAGCCACTCTTGGGTGGTAAATTAAAAATGGTAGGTAGGGAAGATAAATAATAAGTATAAATACCTAAATTAAGGTATACATTCTGAAATGAAATTGATTCATTCAGATTTCAACTGATATATTCGAATTCATAACTCCAAGCATTTTCAAAAATGTTGTTGCAATAAAAATTCGCAATCATGGATTTTATTTCGGAAATTCAAAGTCATTTCTAACAAAAAACAAAGGGAATGCAGGGGCAGGAACTAAGTGTAAAGGCGAGGTGGAGTTTGCGACAGCGGAAACCAGGGACGGCAGCCAGAGACTAGGCCAAAGACAATTGGATCAGGGACGAACGGTCAGGAACGAAGCCAGGGATAGAGGAGAGAGGAGGGACGGAAGAGATGAAAAGAAGCAATGACAGAGGAACACAGGGAGTGAGAGGGACAACGCGAGAGAAAGCTAGAGTGTGCGAGGCAGAAGTACTTATGGGGGACGGAACGAGCAAGGGAAGAAAAAGAGCTGAGGGGAGATCAGGGATCAGTTTGGGAGAGATTTGGAGAGGGGCGACGGAGGCTAGGATACAAGAGACTGCATCGGGAATGTCTCCGAGAGCTGACGTGTGGGTGAGATGTGGGCGTTTGCGGCAGAGAGGCTGCGGGGCGGAGGAGAGGAGCCGGGAGCGGGGGCGGGGGCGGCGCCTGGCTGGGGCGTCGTGTTCCCGGTCGACGGCGCCGTCGAGGGTTCATCCGCCGATAATACGGCCCGTCGCCTGCGCGAAGACAGCTGCTGTCGGGCCGGTATCAAGGAGGCTGCGGGAAACAAAGCCGCGGCCGGCTGCGCGGTATTGTTCCTGTGACGCCGCGGAGGGAGCTGCGTCCGGGGGAGGCGGAAGTGAGGGAGGAGTCTTCAGACAACTGCGACGTGGAGGGTAGGCAGCGGAAGGGATGTTGCGGTGGGGAGGCGAGCGTTGCGGAGGCCTCAACTCTGGTGGAGGTGGTGGCGGTGGCCGACTGAGGTGGTGGAGGGAGTGGAGGAAGGAGTGGCCGACGGGATGGCGTTGGCGGGCAGGCGGCGTAGGCGGAGGTGGCGGCGAACGGGATGGCGTTGGCGGAGAGGCGATAGTGTCGGAGGGGGGCGTAAGTAGCGCAGGTGGCGGAGGGGACAGCGGACAAGATGCCGTTGGGGAAGAGGCGGCCTTGGCGGAGGGGGCGGCGGAGGCGGAACGATGACGCTGGTGGATGCGGTGGCTGAGGGGGCGGGGGTTTCGGAGCCCCTCCGTGGAGGGACGACAGTCGTGGCGAAATAGGCGACAGCCAGGACAGCGTAGGCGACGTGGGCGGCGGCGACGGCTTTGGAAATGATGGGGTAGTTGTGTGACAGGGGTGACGCTCTTAGGGGATGGTGGGGAAAACCAAGCGGAGGGAGAAGAACTGGGGTGATTACACGGTCGAATACTCAGGCGGTCTCCTCTAGGGAGTGGTTATTGTTTGATAGCACGACCAAGCAAGGGGGGGGGGGACGGCAGGATCAAGGAAGACGTCTCAGAAAGAAAGGTTTCTCGAAGCCAAGAGGGAAGTTCTACAAGCCTCTCCTTGGAATGAAATGCGCGCAGCATTTGAGCTATGTAAGATTCGTAGCAAGTAGTCACATTTCGAGTATCCTTAATAAATTCACCTAGTACCACAGTGAGTCTTTGTGTAAAAATATAGTTGTCTATGAAAGAACGATTATAAAACCTTATTCCATTTCTACATTGAAGAATCTTAATATCAGGATGTGAACGACTAGAAAGTAAAGGAGTTCAATTGAGTTATTATCGGATGATTTACAATGTGTTTCAATTACTCTTTTTTACTTTTTAGAAATAGAACAATAGTTATGATCTGTAGTTTTATTATTTTCTTGGAAAATCTCGCATGTAATTTCCACTAAATTTTCCACATACATAGAATTGAATTGCACACTGCTCTAATGATATTTTATTATTATTCATGTAGAATGAATTAGTATAAATTAGTTTTAATATATTCGCCATGAATAATTAAGTATCATACTGTGACCCGAAGGAAAAGACAATCATTTAAAATAACGGAAATTCCATATTTAATTAAATTTGATAAAGCGTCACTGATTCACTTCGTTAAATGTAGTAACAAATTAAGGACGTATTTCAATAAAAACATGAAAATTAACATAACGCAATATTCATACGTGGTTGCATCGAAAATTAATAGTTGCAGTATGATGAGGAATAAAATGAAAATGAAAATTAAAAGACAATTTATCAAGCGAATAATAATATTCCATTACGCGCATGAATGATTAAACTCCTCTTGCGTTTCCCCGCCGGAGCGCGCGTTTAGCTGCTCGACCTGGCACCGCGGCGTCGGCGTCAGCGGCGGCAGAGGCTTAGGTGGCGGTGGTGGTAGTGGTAGTGGTGGTAGTGGTAGCGGTGGTAGTGGTAGCGATGGTAGTGGTAGCGGTGGTAGCGGTGGAAGCGGTGGTAGTGGTGGTAGTGGTGGTAGCGGTGGTAGTGGTGGTAGTGGGGGTAGTGGTAGTGGTGGGGGTGGTAGTGGTGGGGGTGGTAGTGGTGGGGGTGGTAGTGGTGGGGGTGGTAGTGGTGGGGGTGGTAGTGGTGGGGGTGGTAGTGGTGGGGGTGGTAGTGGTGGGGGTGGTAGTGGTGGGGGTGGTAGTGGTGGGGGTGGTAGCGGTGGGGGTGGTAGCGGTGGGGGTGGTAGTGGTGGGGGTGGTAGTGGTGGGGGTGGTAGCGGTGGGGGTGGTAGTGGTGGGGGTGGTAGTGGTGGGGGTGGTAGTGGTGGGGGTGGTGGTGGTGGGGGTGGTAGTGGTGGGGGTGGTAGTGGTGGGGGTGGTAGTGGTGGGGGTGGTAGTGGTGGGGGTGGTAGTGGTGGGGGTGGTAGTGGTGGGGGTGGTAGTGGTGGGGGTGGTAGTGGTGGGGGTGGTAGCGGTGGGGGTGGTAGTGGTGGGGGTGGTAGTGGTGGGGGTGGTAGTGGTGGGGGTGGCAGTGGTAGTGGTAGTGATAGTGGTAGTGGTGGTGGTGGCAGTGGTAGTGGCAGTTGTAGTGGCAGTGGTGGTGGCAGTGGTGGTAGTAGTGGTGGTAATAGTGGTGGTAATAGTGGTGGTAGTAGTGGTGGTAGTAGTAGTGGTAGTAGTGGTGGTAGTAGTAGTGGTAGTAGTAGTGGTGGTGGTAGTGGTGGTGGTAGTAGTAGTAGTGGTAGTGGTGGTGGGAGTGGTAGTGGTAGTGGTAGTGGTAGTGGTGGTGGTAGTGGTAGTGGTGGTGGTAGTGGTAGTGGTGGTGGTAGTGGTAGTGGTGGTGGTAGTGGTAGTGGTGATGGTAGTGGTAGTAGTAGTGGTAGTGGTAGAGGTGATGGTAGTGGTAGTAGTAGTGGTAGTGGTGGCGGTCCTGGTGTTGGGGCGTGGCGGTGGGTGTGAGCGTGAGAGTTGCGGTGGCGGTGGCTGTGCCGGAGGCTGCGGATGTGGCGGAGGCTGCGGAGGCAGTGGCGGCGGCGACGGTGGTGGTTGTGGAGACGGCCGTGAGGGTGTGCCCGCAGCGATCGCCGGTGTAGCGGGAGGGGCTGCAGGCGAGGAGTGGAGGCCATGGCGTGGCGCGGCGGTGCGACGTGCTGTACAATGCGGATGGCATTGGCGGCGACGCGATGCGGCTGCGGCGGCGGCAGCGCCTGTGATCTCGCCAGCTCACGTCACGATGTCGTGCTCATTAAAACGGCAGAGCTGCGGCGGAGAGGGAGGGAGAGAGAGAGAGGGGGGAAGGCGGAGGAAGAAGATAGAGGGAAGAAGCGATGAATGGAGGGCAAAGAAGAGGAATAAAGGAAGAGAAAGATGGGAAAAGGAACAGTTGATATAAAAAAGGATGAAAGAGAGAGGGCAAAAAAGGCGAGAAGGATGAGATGGGAGGCAAAGAGAAAGGAGGAGAAATAGATGGCGCAAGAGAAAGAGAGAGGAGAAAGGGAGAGAGGAGGACGCCAAGGAGGAGTGTGGAAGAGCAGAAATAGAGGCAAGAGGTGGAGGAGAGGCAAGAGGTTGGAGCAGAGGCAAGTGGTGGACATGCAGAGGTAGAACCTGTAGGAGAAAGGGAGGAGTTCGAGAAGGAGGAAGAAAGGAAAGAGTTCGAGGAATAGGAGGAGGAGATGAAGGAAGTGAAAGTCTGACGGTGGTGCGGGGAAGAGGTGAGAGAGCGCTAACAAAATGTTTGGGGATAATAGTAGGGGCTAATAAGGTAAGATTGTGTGTGACCGCGAGGTATTGGGTGCAAAATTGTGATGCTGGCAACAGTAAGTGGTGTTCAAATGTGGTATCCAGGAGATAGTGTGTGGTGACAGTTACTGATTAGTTCTGATTGTTGCTGATATAGAATAGTGGGATGCTTGTAAACAATGAGTTTGGATAACAAAAATTCGAAATTGTATAGATTGACGGATTTCGTGAGCGGGAGGAACATTGTTGTAGACCGTGATGGGTTGGCGACATGAAAATGGTGAAAGGCGTTGAGATCGACAGATACATATCAAAATTTAAAAAACTAAGCTAGTGTTAGCGACACATGATGGTCGTAAACGAAACAATAGAACAGAAATAAAAACAGCAACAATAACCACAGAAGAACAGGCGAAGAACCTTGAAGCCTACAATGACGGTCGTCACTGTGGTGATAAGTATGCCTGCGATTGTTGTATGTCAGGAAGCTGCTAAAACTGCGAAGAAGTGAATGAGGTGTCAGGTTCATGGCCAAAGAAATAAGAGAGTAAGGAGTCATATGATAACGGTTATTTCAGAACGTGTTTGATGAAATGCACACATAAAAAATTGAGGAGAAGATGGGGTCTACCATGTCGCTGAGGCGATGGGAGTAATGGAACGACGTGGGTGGTGTGTGTGGTGATAATGCGCGCGCGGACTCGGAAGAGCAGCTGCGGTGTTTGGAAAAAGGTGGCTGCGATTACGACAAAAGGTGAGACGATGTTGACAAAAGCGGAGGCTTAGCCAGTGGCGCGGTGGGCGCGAGGAGAGAGCGTCATGAAAGTGGGCACGAGGGGAGTGCCGTGAGGAGAAGTCGAAAACTAATATGTGGAGTGGAGGCAAGGAAGTCTCCTGAGACGAAGTACTGGATCAGCGTGAATATCGAGGGGTGATTGCGTTGGGACAAGCGGAGTAGAGGGTGCACACGTCCATCTCGCAGAGTCATTCAGTAGCTACAAGGAATGGAGGCCGTGGTGACGTAGAAGCGGAGGAAAAGGAATGGTAGGGGGGGAAGAAATGAAGTGGAAATAAGGGGAGGGAAATACTAAGTTACAGAACTGTAGGGCGTCGGGAAAAATGGAGGGGACGCGATGGGAGCTGGCGTGTACGACATGTGGAGACAAGGTCTTGGACCTCGAGTCCAGGACTTGAGAGCGCGTCGTGACGATGCAGGGGGACGCATACGATGCAGGCGCGGTGGGCAAAGTGAGGGTTGACGAACTGAGCGCCGGAGACGGACAATGCTGTAACATCGAGGTATAAGGAAATGGACTTGCGTGTAGGATGGAACAATGGCGGCTGGGTGCAATGAAGAAGGAGAGTTGTGGATGTGCGCGACCTAAAGGACTTCAAGAGTGTCTGGGAAAATGGAAGCCGCTGTATCGGTAGCGGAGCAATGAAATGACGGTGGGTGCTGAAAGTATAGGCCAAAGCATGTAGTATGTTAAAAAATAGTGTCTCAAACAGGCACGTGAAGGTCACGGGCACAGTGTCCAGACCATGTAGCGCGAGATTGAAAAGGGTATAACAAATTGCTCCTGAGTAGGGGGTACATTGCTAGATCCATTGCAGTTTTTGGGGATGGCAGCTGGAAGTTACTTACCTTCATTTAACTACACTAATTTCCATATCCTCTATTGAAGCGAAGAAATTATCCACTAAAATGTCAATAATACATCAATCATTTCAAATTAGGATAGGTGGTGATGGAAAGGGGGAGGAACGTGGTGAGAAAGGGTCGGGGGTGGGAAACGAGAAAATGGCAAGGAGGCGAAGTGGAAATGGGCGAAAAGGGAAGAGGCAAAGTGGAAACAGGCGCGATTGGAAAGGAGCGCGGGGGAAAGGGGGCGAGGTTGGAAAGGGGTCGGTGGAAAGTGGGTGAGGTGGGAAGAGAGTGAGGAGGGAAGATGGTTCTCCGGGAAGGGGGCGTGGTGGGAAGGGGGCGTGGTGGGAAAGGGTCATGGTGAGAAGGGAACGTGGAGGGAGAGGGCGAGGTGAGACAGGGGCGTGGAAGGAAAGGGGAGTGGCAAGAAGGGGGCGTGATGGGAAGGGGGCGTGGTGGGAAGGGGGCGTGGTGGGAAGGGGACGTGATGAGAAAGGAGAATTGTGGGAAGGGGACGTGGCGGGAAGGGGACGTGGCGGGAAGGGGACGTGGCGGGAAGGGGACGTGGCGGGAAGGGGACGTGGCGGGAAGGGGACGTGGCGGGAAGGGAACGTGGCGGGAAGGGGACGTGGCGGGAAGGGAACGTGGCGGGAAGGGGACGTGGCGGGAAGGGGACGTGGCGGGAAGGGGACGTGGCGGGAAGGGGACGTGGCGGGAAGGGGACGTGGCGGGAAGGGGACGTGGCGGGAAGGGGACGTGGCGGGAAGGGGACGTGGCGGGAAGGGGACGTGGCGGGAAGGGGACGTGGCGGGAAGGGGACGTGGCGGGAAGGGGACTTGGCGGGAAGCGAACCTGGCGGGAAGGGGACCTGGCGGGAAGGGGACCTGGCGGGAAGGAGACCTGGCGGGAAGGAGACCTGGCGGGAAGGGGACGTGGTGGGAAGGTGTCGATCGGAAACGAGCATCTGTAAAGGGCGAAGTGGGAAGGAGGCGTGGTCGCAAAGATGGCTGGTGGGACGATGCTGTGGGAAGTGCGGGCGGTGGGAGCATCCGCGGCGCGGGACGTGCCCAGGCGGCCGCGCGCCGCTCCCGCGCCGCGCCGCGCGCTCCATTTGTTCCGGATGCGCCGACCGCGCGCCTACGGCATTTGAATGCGCTCCGCCTGCGGTTTGAATTACGCTGCGCTGCGCCAGACGCCGCTCATGCAAGGCTGCGCGTCTTCTGCGCCGCGAGAATAATAGAACCAGGTGCACTTAAAGGCCGAGTGCAGGCGCTCCTACGTTCTGCTCAGATCGCTTGCTTTGTTGCTACAATGAATAACATTGTACTGAGGGAGAAGGCAGTTGAAAACATAATTGCCTCCGAGGAAAGAAAACAATATGTTGATTACGATTAAGTACTTGTAGTAGCTCATCTTTGTTATATTTATTAATTGTTCATTCGACTATGTGTGTTTCATTTCATTTCATTCAATTCATTTCACTATGTGTGTTTGAAATAATGAAATGACTAATTTGTGAAAAGAATTGTTTGTGCAGAATGAACATTTAAAATAATTTTGAAAAGAATATGGTATCAGAAGTATTTTTTTCATTGGAGAGCATGATTTATCGAATATTATTACACTTTAATTATAAATTATGATCTAAGCTAAAGACACACGAGCAATTTACACAGTCTAAATTTTACGAGTATAAACACAACATGCTATGTTCTTCAATCGATTCAAACTATGTGTTTTCTCATTTACTTTGAAGATTGTGAATTCCTTAGCTTGAATGCAAATTAGCTACAATATGCTGATTAGGAAAACCCTAGAAGAGAAGGCATTCCTATAAATAATATATCTAACAATTCTAGCATAGAGTCATCTTAACTTTAAATAATTAAGGAGACAATTTCAGAAGTTTTATTTTCTCAGTCCTGTTACAAAAAGAAAAATAACTGCTTTATTCCAAAAGGCTCCTTCGGAATTATTAATTTTCGAAAAGATTATTAGAAAATAATTTTTCCTTAGCACAATCTTACTTCATACATATACATTAATACGACTATTCGCTCTAGATTTTATTTAAAGCCAGCAGAAACTTATGACAGACGAGAACACATTACGTATCTCTTGTAAATTGTTTCCTCTAACATTAGTAGCATAAATGAAAACCTTTGTTTCGGTCAGTCAATCGCTACAGTACGTGATATCGCAAAAATGATGGGCAACAACTTAATTAATTCACGAGTACAAAGAGCCAAAAGTGCGGGATAAGAGAACTATTAATATATCTAGAAAATAAGCCTCGGAATACGGACGAACCAAAGAAGAAATTGAAAATATGAAATGCTGTCAGCACTGCTGTGTTCAAGTTCTCGACCAAACCAGCCCTATTCTACACATTGGTTGGTATTGCGCCGCATACTGTCAGTCATCATCGCATCATCGCAGTCATCATCGCTGATTATTCATTCATTTCACAATTGCCTCCTTATTCATTTCTCCTTCTCCTCCTCCTCCATTACGCCTTGGTCTCGGTCTTGGCCTTCACCTTCTTTTTTACTTAACGTCTCTATTCCAACTCACCACCCCAGTCCACCAAGATCAATTCACCATAACTTTCACCACATCCACCACTAACTCCATGTCCATCTACATGCCCACATCCATCTCCAATATCAAACTCCATCCATGCCCACCACATCCATGTCCATCTCCATGCCTCCGTCCATCTACCATCACCACTTCTTCGCTACGCTCCCTTCCACACGCGGCGGCAGCGGCGAGTGAAAAACTGGCCTCGCAACCTCCTCCTCTCTGGGATTAAAACCAACACCCCCGCCCCGGCGGCCCTTTCGCGATTTTTCAGCTGGTCGATTTCTCAAAGATCGCCGCGTCCTTCGTAAAAAGCGCCCTTTCCCTTTCCGGAAGGGCGCGCCCCCTTCTCCTCCCCAAAGCTGTCGTAAAGGAGCCCTCGCCCCCTCGCCCGCCCCCCGCAGGCGCCCAATCGCACTGTCGAGACAAGACGTAAAGCATTTCTTGCGGGCCGTAATCTGGAGGGCTGGGTGACGGCAAAACGAATCTACTGCTCTCCCTCTTCGTCCGACGCCGCCGCCACCGCCGCCGCCGACTCGAAATTTACTGCAATTTACATATATATAAGGGAAGGGGCAACGGTGCCCTGGCGGACATCAAAGCCACACTCGATCAAGCTGCTATCTGCGAGCCGCAGCTCCCCTCCGAGTGCCGGGGCGCCCCGCCCTCTGCCCTGCTCTGCTCGGCCGCGGGGGCAGGGGGCGGGGCTGTCCCGGAGGGCGCGGTATGTAGAGAAAGGGCGTGGATGGTGTGAAGGAGCGTGGAGGGGATGGTGAGAAATGGACGTGTTCGGGGCTGAGATAGATGGAGCAAGGCCGTGAACGGGCAGCGTCGGTTGGGCCAAGGAAGAGAGGACGTAAGGGAGGGGAATGGTATGCGGTAGGGAAGAAGAGTGGTAAAGTGTAGAAAGATCAGGAGCACTGCTCGTTAATTGCGAAAATACAGTTCAAAAGAAAGAAAGCGAGAAATAAATAAAAAATATAACAATGTTTTTAAAATATACCTTTACAGAAATACTAGAATATTTCCGTTCATTATTAATCTGTATAATGTATGAGTTTTATGCGTGTAAACATTACGTGTAATGACCGAGGACTTATATGCTAGAGTTCGTGACGAACGAGCAGAGACCAATATTGCAGACGGCGTGAACTGTGCGATTACGCTCGAGATTGCTGTGGCGGCCGTCAGTGGGCGACACTCTCCAGCGGCAAGCGATGGAAGCGGGCGATCTGCGTCCGTGGAGGCACCAACAAAGCCTTCTCGTGTCCCCCAGCAACGCAGGGGCGAAGAGTGATCGCAGGGTGAGAAATGATACACTTCCGCCCCTCGGCCGCCGCCGCCGGGGCGCCGCCGCCGCCGGCGCGCTGTCGTGGTGCCCATTGAAGGCGGGCAGGCGACGCGGTGGCCGTATGGAGGGTTTCACTGCTCAGATAACGACCCTCAAATCCCTTACGGCAGGGGTCTCAAAAACCCTCTTGATGGGGAGGTCTGCAGAAAACGTGTGCAGCAAAAAGGGAAACGAATTTAAATGTTTGTTATCCTTGGTTTATAACGCCCATAAGAATTAACGCCAAAATGGCGAACGTACGCAAAAGAAAATGAGTTTTTACATTTTTTTCATCTTAAATGTAATACATTATTTGGTACGTACGTAAAACCTTAACTTTTATATTATCGCAGTATATAAGAATATATTTTTTAAACTTGTGGTCAGAAAAAATATAATACTGGTGATTGTAATAAAAAAACAAAATTCCTAGTTACGTCAGTTTGATCCTGGGATACAATTCTTGTGTGCTTGATGTTCACAGCAATATGACTGGTTGCATAGGCAGAATGTTTAAAATCAATAAGAAAATAGACGATGCAAAACCTCCAAATATATGAATAGTTAACGATGTTTGAAGCACGGTTAAACAATTTTTTTGAAAATATAAAAATGTGTGTTATTCTCGCATTGGTTGGAGTTGGTTGTTTGTAATACTGTCGCATGGAATTAGTACGAGTATAATCTTCACGAATAAGCCATTATCCATTAGCCTGGCCCTTTGTGATGACCAGCATGGAACTGAAAGAATGATGCCAACGGTAACATTCGTCAAAAACCGAAGGAAGACTGTATTTATTTCTTATCCCCCGCCAATATCCAGATCTTTCTCTTAAATTTGTGTGGAATCAACAGTCTCATCTGGCCAGAGTATCATAGTTTGGAAATTCCTCCTCCTTGAAACGCTGCACGGAGCATGCAGCACCCTAAGCGAAGCACATCCCTCCCGGCGGGCGATATATGCCGATAGGGGAGCAGCCCTCGAGAAAATTACAGGGGAACAGGGACCTTGAGGATGCGCGCAGGCACTGAATTCTCATGAAGCAACTTTTATGTAGAGTAACAAGTAGTCAGGTGAAACGAGCAGCACAGTATACTAACACTTTTGTATACGTTTTAGATGGCTTTTAATCTCTCTATTGATTTTACTGTTTTACCTTGATCTAGCCCTACGTTATTTTTCTCTTTGTACCTCTGAGAGAAGGCTTGCGTATTTAGATGTGTTTGTTACTTGTCATTTGTGAGATTTATGGTGCTGACCATTTTAAAATCATCCATTTCTTGACTATACAACTAACAAAATGTTTTCTGAACGCACTCTAAAAATGTACTAATTGTGCTCAGGAATGCCAGTAAATATTTCTTGATGAAACCGTGAGACCTTTGACACTTTTCAGAACACAACGTTTCTTTTGCTTTTCATAAAGACATGAAATAAAATCTATTTTTAAAATACGATTATTATGAAAACAAATTGTTTGCTTCAAAATTACTGAGAACTCCGAAATAAACCAATACAATACAAAATTTCACATTCTTTCAAATCATCATCTTTCTTGAATTAACGTAAACCACATCGCCCATCACGTGTACCACAACGCAAGGGAATAAAGCGTGTATCACATCGCTCGTGGACGCAATAGAGGCACAGCTCAAAAATTACAAATTTTCAGTTAACGCACTCTCCAGAATTGCAAATTGGTCTACCTTCCAGCAGCAACAGCAGCATATCTTACAGAACAGTATTCCACTAACAAAAGGTAGAAGTGTGAATACAAGAATGATGCATTTCGATACAAGGTAAAAACTTCAAACTCATTTATCTCAAGACTTCATTTTTTGAACTGCCAATATTGCAGTCCACGAGCGAAATGAATCAACATATTCTCCAATAATATTGAAGTGAGCTGCCCTCAAGTGAACGTACACATGCTCGACCCAAGGCCCTGACGCAAACACGTTACGATCGCGCACAGGCGGTCATTGGACCCGTCAGAGGGCGCCGCGCGCACGCACTCCCTCCTCAGAGGCGGAGGCCGCTTCTCATAAAGTGCAGCGCTGTGCGTTTCCTCGGGGCTCCCCTTGATGTTATTTAAATAGGACACGCCAACGCCACCGCCGCAACCGCCACCGCAACCAACCGCCACTGCCGCCGCCGCCGCCACCACCACCGCATCGCTACTCTACTGCTTCCGCCATCCCCGCCATCTCCGCCATCTCCGCCATCACCGCCAGCTCCACCATCTCCGGCATCTCCGGCATCCGCCGTCTCCGCCTTTGCAATGGCCGCCGTCGCCATCGCTGCTACTACTGATATGACCAACGTCTACGCCACTGTAGTCACTACTTCACCACTCCGCTTCTACCGTCTCAACAACTGCCTGCGTCTTCATCACCGCTTGAATCATCACTACGACCACCATTGCCATCGCTACCACCACATCTGCTATAACCAAATTCACCACCACTACAACCATCGCCACTGTTGTTATACCCCTCAATGCCGCAACCCCCTCCGCCACCACCATCGCCACCATTGTTATCCCCGCCAACGCCACCACTGTCACTGCCACTGCCACAACCATCACCAGCAGTGTTATCATTACCAGCACACCCGCCACCGCCACCACTACTAACACCACCACCAACAACAACCACTACCAACACTAACGCCACAACTACTACTACTACTAACACCACGACTACTACTACTAACACCACTACTAGCACTAACACTAACACCACCACCGTAACCACACCTTCGCCGCGAAGGCCGACCGCCGCGCAGGACGAGCCCACATGTCACGGAAACACCCCGCTGGGCAAATCCTTATTCAAACGGGAAGCGCCAGACTTCCGACCTCCCGTGTGTGTTTCTCCGCTGGTTAATATTCATTTGTGTAAATCGGCGCGAGGAGGGGGGCACGGGCTCCCTCTCTAAAAAAGTAATTTTTATTTAGGCCCCCGCCATCGCACGGAGTCCCATTATGATTTTATGGCCGATAATCCGGTTTATTCTGGTCCGCCGGCTATTGGAACAGGCGCAGCTCGGGGCTGCCCTTATTAACGGCGGGAGCCGCGTCGAGGTACCTGGCCGCTATTAAGATAAGTCGTCCGATACGTGGGATTTACCGCAACATTTTAATTTCTAATATGACAGCGGTGCCGGGTGCGGCGTGAGGATCGTGCTGTTGGCACCTCACCTCCGCCATGAATAAAACATGGCGGCCGCGCGAACGCGAGTGGTGGGTTGCAGGGGGGGAGAGGGCTGAGGGAGGGAGGTGCCTGCTGAAGGATTCTTCCCCCCCCCCGCGCTCCATCACGCTCGCGAAAGCATCTGTCTACGGATATGCACCTGGCGCCTCTAGGGAAAATAGATTTGCTTTGTGCAAATGCTGCGGGTGCTATTGCACCTGCACCTGGCTGCCGATGGCATTAAAATAGAACGTTGAGTTCGGCTATTAACACTGGTTTCTTGCATGAGCAAGCGGTAATCCGAGTGAAGATGGTGGATGGATAACGCCTTTGCATTCTGTTCAATTGCGCATGTTGTGTTGCTAACGGCATTTAATACTGTTTACGTCAAGGATCCAGTTTGATACAACTGGATGAAATCGAACAACCCAGTTTCATACAACTGGATGTGGAGAATATTAACACATTACAATGGAATTGACGGTGTTTACATTATGGGCTGTAATCCATTCGCATTTTTTCAGAAATGACAAGTAGGTATTATGAAGAAATATAAGATGTCATCTCCGCCAAAAAGACGTCATCTCTGTATTTCTTCATGTAAATTACGTCAACAATACATTAGAATTCCCACAAATATGTATTATCTTTCCAAGTTGCACTGACCGACACTGTATCTATCACTCTGTTATATCTACGTCAATATTCAGTTATTTTTAATATAAATTCTATTCTTTCGAAACTTACACCTGTTCTTAATTAAAACTGTTAGAATTATTCTTTGCGAAAGAAAAAGGAATATTAATTCGAACATTTTAAAAGTCAAAAAACAACGGCTACATAAGACACAAGACACAGAAACATAAGACGGACGTTTAACTAATTCAAGATATCTAAAATTACACAGCACTGCTCTTTGATTCATTTCTCATAAAAAACATAATTTCGTAATGTTATGTCAGAGCCTAAATAATCTTATTTTCTTCGGTTTTTTCGTCTCCTTCTTCTTGATAAATTAGACTTACGCCAATTTGACGCCAAAAATAAATGTATCTCTTTTTAAGACTACCTACTGGATTTCTTCGTACAGATACATAAGTGAGTGCAGCTCTTCTTACTTCCATTTTGTTAACATAATACAGCAATTTGTTTTACATGCATCTAATGTACGTGCTATTCAGCCTACGATTCTTCGAAAGAACTTCTTTTCGAAAATTCTTTCGTATTCAAGGGCAGCAAAGGTTTCCCGTGTTTATTCCCGACTCTCGCTGTCGTAGAGGACGTCTGCATGGGCTTTTGTTTAAAAAAATGGCATCCTATCATGTTCTATTTTTAACGTGTGTGTGTGTGTTTGTGTTTACATGTTCAACAAATAGATGAAGGCTTGATGATTTCTTAAGGAGTTTGCGTCCCAGACGTCGCTCAATATTTCGGAGTGAAATCGTAAACCTTCGCGTGACATGGAGTCACTTGAAAATGAACCACTCCATGAAATTTCCTCTAGTAAGCAAGTATTTTTACGATCTCTATTTTGAAATCATTGTATAGTAGTACGTTAAAATATTTTTTCAAGATCTGGCAAAGTTGTAAATAGTTACCATCAACTTGCAGTTGTTCATTAATTTATGCAACTTTAAATGTAGCGATTAATACAGTGAATGTAGTATGTTTGTTGCAAATACAATAAAATATATCGGCTGTTTTATTATCAGGCTGGAAAACACAGTATTTCTTTCTTCGTTCTACGGCCCAGTCCAAGCGCAGCATCTTACCTAAAGCCAAAAAAAGCCGTTAGGGTACTGCTTCCGTATTTTCTGGGTATATATCGGAGAAATCCCGAAAACCTACATATCAGAGAGCAGCCGTCCGCTAGAATTCCCCTCCAGATAGCGGCTGAATTTGACCTAGCTCTCTGCAGTCAAAAGCCCACCTCTGTCGGGTTCCGTCGAAAATCCGCTCCCCCTAGAACAACGATCATGATCGCCCTGAATATTATATATATATATATATATATATATATATATATATATATATATATATATATTACTACTATATATTACTACACCGATAAACATGCTGTAAAGTGGCCTTTCCATCTTGAACTCAGAGAAAAGCATTCTATAATAATATAATAATAACACTACTATATATTACTACCTTCATATTATATATATGTAACTAATGTATAATTATATTATATATATGTAACTAATATGTAATTAATATCTCTGTATATGTGCTGTAAAACTCTGCCACCGAGCGAAAGCTCATTAGCAGAAAATTATTATTATTATTATTATTATTATTATTAACTAACTCTGCCGAAGAGATAAGCTCTAAGCTCTCGAATGGTCAGATGAATAATATTATCTATTTCACTCCTTTCGAAGAAATGTTTCCCTTTTCATAGTTATCTATCAGATTTTTGTCATGTGTAAGTGACCAATTGTTGCACTCCTTGCTTCTCTCCATTACATAGTCTCCACGTGTGTGCTATAAGGTAGGAATCAAGAGCGTAACGTTATGCGCTGCTTCCATCCGTACAGAACCAAGACTACGCAAGAGGCCCTGAGCACGAGGGCTTCGCTTCGTATTCCGGAGATGTGGAGCCCCCAGACGCGTCGACTCACATTCGAGATTCCCTCTGCTTATTCCAATTCCAGGCAGTTTCTCCGTCTCCTGGAATGGACTCGTTGCCTCTTTCCCGAGCGATTATGGATATGGTCTTCGATGTATGTCTCACGGGAAAGGCGTTCTCCCGAAAGGAATTGCCTTTACGCACTTCGCATTGACAATGTACCCTCATGACTATGAAAAAGAAGATACTGAAGGTTACAGAAGTACCTACACAATGATACAAGAAAAACTGTCTTTCTTTCGAAGCAATAAAGTGATGTAGACATGAAGTAAATACCACCGTATTTGCGTCGATGTCTATAATGAAAATCACGTACCTTGCAATGAGATGTAGAATGAAGTCATAACTGTTTCTGTATCATATCGTGCATCTTTCACACATGGAACTCTGTGGGAAATTGTTCGTTGATATTCCATTACTCTATTGCAATATTAATATCTGACTTACGTCAACTTTGGCATAACAATTATTCATAATTCGTTTGATTGAGATTCTCACAAAACACATAATTCGTTTATAAAAATAGATGCTTCTTAAAAATTAACCCCGAACTGATTTATCTATTTAACTGAGGTTGAAGTCTACTTCCGCCTGGTTGAAGTGCTATTATACCAACAAATTGTTTCTTGCTTCTTAGATCCGGATGCTTTGACAAGAATCAGAACACATCTTTCTACTACGCACAACCAGTAAAAGAAAATACCTAAGATCATCCTATTATCTGTCTCTGAAGCACTAAAATAATTTTTGACTCGAATGACTGCAAAAGGGCCTTATTAAAGGAGAAAACATTATAGTCCTACTATACATTATAGTACACTATTATAGTCCTAAGTTACAATGACTGAACCACTGAACACGAATAATGTGAAAGAAAATTGGATATGAATGAAAGCCATAAGTATTAACCTGGCAAGCTCAAATTAATGTTACTACCGCTTCTAAATGAAGATTTAAAATAATTTCAAATAGAATAGACACGCTTATTGGAAATTTTATGCACAAGTTACATGAATGATGAAGTATTTGTTTGTAGATACGTATCATCCAAATGACAACGCCACTAACAATTCTGTTTTTTATATCAACGCTTTTAGGCCTACCCTGGAATGGTGGAAACAAACTGGTGGGTGGGTGTTGCTGATATGAGGAATTGATGGAGCAAATGACAAAGAGGCAGACAAAAAGGGAAAACCTCCAGAAAACCTACCACGAACCCACTTTTTTTATCCCAAATTTCACTTGGGAATTGAACTCGAAACTTAGCGATGAAACGTGAGAGATCTGACCGCTACATCACCTTCAGTCGCCTTCATTCCTTTTGCGCGCGGCGATGGTGTAACGGTTAGCGTTTCGGACTGTTGTACCCAAGTTGGCCCCGACCCCGACCCCGAAAAAAACGATAGAGCCGTGGATTGTTAGATCGAAAAAATCCTTCGTACGCTTTCCTTCGGAGGGGAAGTAAAGCCGGCTGTCCCATGTTAGTAGATTTACTTGCATGTAAAAGGTCCTCTAGCCTAAATGACACCTCTGTACTAAATTCAAATCGCCTGTTTCTCGCCCAAGAAATACCTTCTTTCTTTACTAGTTGGTGAAAGGAGCGTTGCACAATTTGCGTGGTCAGACGAAAGATCAGGCCTAATGGCCTGAGTCTCGCCACGTAAAACAATAAGGCATCAATTCAATTCATTATATTTATACACGACATATTTTTTTCTCGTAAAGATTCTTTTCCATTTCTGAAGGTCTCGTATTTACGTTCGCCTTCAGGCAACGCTACCCCTCCGGGGAGTTTGGGCGCGAGGGTGGCTGCGAAAGACGCGTTCAGCCATTGCCCTTCGCCCTTCGTTCGTCGCCCTCTTCGCCCTCGCCCTCGCCCCCGCCCCCCTCTGGGCGCCCCGCCGTGAGACCAGCCGCTCCCCTGCGCTGCGACCCCTCCGAGATCTATCGCGAGTCTTATTGCATTTCGGAAGCAGCTCCACCTCAGGGACAAGTTGGTGGAGAACCCTCTCAATATTGTCCCCGGTCGCTCGCAGGAAACAACTAGTTCTACGCCGCGACTCGCCCGAGCTTTTCTGCCGCCGCTGGCAGAATATTCGGCTTGTGTCTTCAATATTCGGCACCGACGACAAGGGTTTATTTTTTATTTGTCCCCTCCACAGTAACCCTGTGTAGTCGAGAATTTATTTTCTTTTAATTACTACATTAAGCTGCTGCCTTGCGACTTAAGCATCTAGGGGAGGGGCATTGTCTTATAGCTAAGTTTAATATTTTAATCCTAAAGTTAAATTACTTGCACTTTGGCATTCCTAACTTACACTAAGATGAGTTTTTTTATTAATTAACTAGAGAAATTGTTCTTATTAAACATGCAAATTTTTTTCTCTACATTCACACATCATTCATACTTGTTTTATTATTCCATTTCATTCATCCATTTCATTCTTTCATTCATCATAATGCAGTGAAGTGCGCATTAATAGGATGACGACAAGAGTTCGACTGGTGCATTCTGTATACAATACTTATATTAATGAATTTTTGATGGAAATATAAAATTGCATCAACATCAGAGCAGAACGAGCATACGAAAAACGAACATGCCGAAAATAAAAGGGAAATGCGGAAATTGTGAGTACATCATATATAGTTGTTTACGAAATCTTTTCCACTACCAACCAATCATATTCCATAACTTTCTTTCAAGTACAGCCAATCAGAAGGAAGTTATTCATGTGGATTTATCCCTGGAGTTTTGGACCGTTTGGAATGTAACTGGAAGTTTTCAAGCCAGTAATTCTATTACTTTTTGTGGCATACAATTATTATAATGCGCAACCCTTTGTTTACAAATTTGAAAAATTGTTACAATGTGCAGTTAATTTGTACATGTTTAAAATTCACAACTGAGTTTCCAAAAAAATATATCACGAGTCATATTACGTTTTGGAAATAGCTGCAATCCAGTGGTATCATGGCGGAGAACTTTTTCTTATTGTCTGCTGTCGTTTGCGGGAAATAGCTCTCCTCCAAGTACTTCGCGTCTGGTTAAATGTGTTTTGTACACGAGCGAAACGTCAAAAGAGTACTTTATGGACATACATTATTAATTCAGTACTTTGGAGTTTTGGAAGACTGAGATAGATAACGTATTTGACAAATGAAAATGTGGAATATCGAGAATTTGACGTGCATTTCTCGCTCGAGAAATACAAATAAATCATAATACAGAATTTCCCGTGTCGATCAATATGTGGAAAAAATCTGGTTTGTTTTCTAACCGGGGTTTTTATGAAATAATTGTAAAGGTTGTCATTGCCAACAAAAGTATTTAATGTAATAGCAGCTTTCGATGGCTTAGCCATCATCATCAGTTGTCTGATACAAGTAGAAAAACCAAAACATTAGTACGTGAATACAACAAGATTATGATAAAGGTTACAAATAATTTACAAATTTTTTTGGAAATAAATTTAACATTCAAGAAACAGGAAGAAAGAAAAAAGTGGGGGGGGGGTTAAGTCATTAATACTAAAGAAAGCAAATGAAATAGAAATAGGAAACGTAAATTTTTTTTTTTTTTTTTTTTTTAAACAGAGAAACAGAAATGCAAGTTGAGCCGCTTCTTACCTGCTGGATGGAAGCCCAAAACGACTACGCTGGGTCGGGCGAGGCGAGGGGTTTAAGTACCCGGGGGGTGGAGGAGGGCAATGGCCTGGGTGCGGTGCGCATCGCTGTGCCGCCCCCGGCGGGGTGCGGTGGTGGGAGTGCGGTGGGAGCGGGGTTTTTATCTCCTAGGGTGTACTTTGGAAATTTCCATAGCATTTCCAGAAAATATGTTGTGTGAAGTATACTCGTTACATTTTCTTTGGCAAATATATTTTTACACTAACATTTACTATGGAATTTTAAAACGTATTGTAAATTGTCGTTACTTGTGTTTTAGGGTGTTTCAAATGGGGTTCAAAAATATATAACGAGAAAGGCATTTCGGAAATAGATTCCGGGGACCGATGGGCTAAAAGGAAGATTTTGAGCGTATTATCTATATAGTCATTCTTCTGTGTTTCGGGGCTCGCAACATTTAGAAAGTTCGTCTTTGATATGACGGTCAGAGACCTGTATGACTATTTCACGCAAGAAATATGAATCAATTTGATTTAAAAAATATCTACGGTTTAATTATTAAAAATGAATGACATAGCACAAACTAATAATACGAAGGGATGAATGATCATATTCAATGATATTTGCTGTAGTATATTATATTGTGGCATATTCAATGATGTATCTAGTTCTGGTATAATTGTCCGTAAGCAATCATTTTCTTCAGACCTCATTAAAGGCTTTTACACATGTTTTAAAAGCAAGTTAAAATGAAGTTATGTGGCCTAAAGTTCCCATTCAGAAACTTTATCAACATTTTGCCCAGAATTGTTACTGGAAAGTCAACCTACGATTCTCCACGGAAGCAGTCCACCAGCATCACGCTACATCCAACACAAAGAAAAGGAAGTACCGCTTACACTCGCAGAAACATGAAGCTCTGCTCCCTGGGTAGTCAACCGCACGCCCAACCCACCCCGCAAGGGCACAACCGTTTGCCGGCGGGTAGGGTGCATTTCATTTAAGTGCCTCGTTTATTTGCTAGAATTTCACAATCCTCTCCGGCTACTCATGCCTGAAGAGTTCACGACTTTGAACAGAGTTCGTGAGTGCGGGGTGCCCGCCGCCCTCCCCCCCCCCTCCCGAGCCAATGTCGAGGCGAGGGTCCCTTGCTCTGCCTTGGCAAAGCGTACGGACGCTGAAGGGCTCGCGACAGTTGTTGCAGGTACCTCCCGCACAATGGCGCGTTTCCGCCCGGCGCGTCGCCTGCAACCGTCGCCTGCAACCCTCGCATTGTCTTCCGCCTGGGCGCGCGGCCCGGGCGGCGAGAGGGGCCGGGAGGGCCAGAAGGGCCGGAGGGAGGGCGGGCCCTTGGGGGCGCTCGCGAGATTGTAATTAGGAGGAACCGCCTGCGCGAGGGCGCCCCGCCCCCCTTCGCGAGCGGCGTCTGTAGAGAGCCCTCGTGACCGCCGTCGTCGCAAAAGAGTGCATTAATCTGTCCATTACATTGGCGGGAGCTCTCTTTCGACCTAGCGCGGCGACGATTTATTCGACTTGGCAGTCGTCACGTGCGCTACCGCGGCGTTGCCAAGCATCGTAATGTAGTGTTTTTCTTTTTCTTTTGTGTGTGTCAAATTGTTGTGAGCATATGTTAGGGACTGAATAGTCTGAAAACGTTACCGCAGTAATTCTGATTTCTTAAAACCGTAGTGATATAATACTTTGAAGTAAACGGAACATTCAATTGCTGGAAAAAAAGTGCATTCATCTATTCATTACAATTATGGCGACTCTCTTTCGACTGAAAGTTTGCACCTGTTTCAATCATTTTTGCAGTAGTCTTGTGCGGTTACGCACATGGTCCATGGTCATCAGTCATTGGTCATTGTCATGGTCATGGCCATGGTCAACAATGGCCGTCGTAATGGATTTTTTCGAACAATAATTATGAGAAGATCTCAAGAGTTAGGAGAACAACATTAATACATAAGAGGTAAAGAAATTTCGAAACTGTCCACCTCAGAAGAATTCGTAATATCTTCGGTCAAGAACACATAAGAAAATAATCAAGTCTCATAAGAAGGTAATAAGAACTGATAAGAAAGTAATTAGTCAAATTAGAGAAAGGTCTACAGTCTACATTCCATAAAATCACTGACAGAGACAGCAACATTAGTGGTCTGGCCCTGCGTAAGAATCAATACCGATGGTAACAAATTAACTTTTTGTATTAATCATTAAAAAGAAAGATACAAATACAATGAATAAACGGAACCCAACAAGCCGCGCGAGAGCAATAGAAAAGGAATATAATGCTTCAATCGAAGTTTTGGACACCAGAAATGTCGAATACATTAATGGAGAAAACATACTCTTTACGGCTAATGTTCATGGATGAAGGAACTGTGCGTTAAACTGTTTGTTGTTTTGCGCGTTTTTTGTACCCAGACATTCTTTTCACCAGAGTATAAAAACGTATTCAATTTATTGCCCCCGTATAGAATCATCTTGTTCTACAATAGATTACCTCAAGCTACGAGTTATTACTGTATGAATGCATACAATTATTCAATTTTTCTTTACAACAGTGTAACATTTAATTCATTTAGTTTTCTAACCCCTTATGTTTATTATTTTCTTACACGATTTGTATAAAGCTTATTACTTTCTTTCACTGATGAATCCTCATCGTCCTCCTCCTCCTTCTCCTCCCAGGCGTACTTCCCGCAGCGCCCCTCGCAATCCAATAAGCCTTTGCAAGGACTAATCTGCGGCGCGGCCCGGGTGACGACTGAATCGCCTTGCGCCTGCCGCCTGTCCGCTGCCGCCCGGCGGAGCGTGCTCCAGGGCGCGCCAAAACCGGGCGTCCCCCAAACAAGGCGATAACTTCGCAACTCCCGCGCGCGACCACGCGCTACGCCGTCGCCGCAGCCATCGTCACCACCAACATCAACACCATCACCTCCACCGCCTTAACCACCCCCACGGCCTCAGCCACTGTCATCGCCACCACCCCCATTACCCCCACCACCCCCACCGCCTCAACCGCCCCCACGACCTCCGCTATTGTCATCGCCGCCACCACCACCGCCAACATCAACACCATCACCTCCACCGCCTTAACTACCCCCACGGCCTCAGCCACTGTCATCGCCACCACCCCCATTACCCCCACCGCCCCCACCGCCTCAACCGCCCCCACGACCTCCGCTACTGTCATCGCCGCCACCACCACCGCCAACATCAACATCATCACCTTCACCGCCTCAACCGCCCCCACGGCCTTCGCCACTGCCACCGCCACCACCTCCATTAACCCACCACCCTCACCGCCTCAACCGCCCCCACGACCTCCGCTACTGTCATCGCCGCCACCCTCATTACCCCCACCACCCCCACCGCCTCAACCGCCCCCACGACCTCCGCTACTGTCATCGCCGCCACCACCACCGCCAACATCAACACCATCACCTTCACTGCCTCAACCACTCCCACGGCCTCCGCTACTGCCACCGCCACCACCTCCATTACCCCACCACCCCCACCGCCACCGAAACCGCCACCGTCGCCCCAGCCCGCCCGCCCACAGCACATGCCGTTGGATGTGAGGACTTGAGAAAATGTTTAAAGGGGGCTTTAAAAAATAAAGAAAAGTTTTTATTGAATTTGTTGCAATTTCAATTTTACGCGCATGCTACCCTCGACGTGTTTCTGTTCATTTGAAATTATACCTTAAAACAATTTTTTTTAATTGATACTAGTACAACGCACACCACTGATACACTTTTACAACTGGAAATAGAGTAACTTCAAAGTCGGAGACTACATTTACAAGGAGTTTGTTATTATCAGCAAATGCTTAATTTTGTAAAAAATGTACATTTTCCAAAGAAAAATATTCCCCTTCTCAGGCAGTTCGAGCTTAGAGGCGGTGTCATAGGTTGCGGATATATTTGAGGGGAATAGTGGCATGAGTGGCTCTTGTTCTTGATGATGCGTATCTTGTATTTTAAACATTTATAAATATATTTCATAATAATATATTACTTTTTTAATGTATGATTATTTTAATACCTTTAGCAATTATCATCTTTAAAATATAATGATTTAAACATGAGCATCTTTAATTCAATTAATTCTAGTGAAAAAAGTAGTACTAGAAGGATGATTAATAAATATATCGTTTAGTTTATTTTCTCACGTTTGTAAATAAAAATAGACAAACTGAAAGAATAATGTATAAATTAATATTATTAAAATAAAAAGAAATTCAGTTTTTGAAAGTGAATTTTTAAAGCCACATTTAAAAGATAGGAAAGCTTTAGATTCATGGAGAGCACATTGCCACCAAGAATCTCCCCGAATAAAAAAAATATAATTTCAATTAATTTACTAAAAAATGAAAACTTTCAAATCAGTTTTTTTAATATATCTCTCCCACACCGATTATAAAGGACAATGGACACCTAACGACTAACCCCCACAATCACCAGCGGCGAATCGACAAAAGGATTCGGAATTGCTCGAGTGTCGGAAAGTGATTAGAATAGGTGACCCGTGCCAATGATGCCAGTGGTAATGTCTTAGTGGTCACAGTACAGTGATTTGTGTAGGCGAAAATCGTCGGGTTAGCATGTAAGAATGTGTTATCTACTGAAAATTTAGAAGTGCTTTCTTGAAGATAATTCTGGAGATTTTGTCAGAGACAAGTAACGACAATTATAACGACGATAAAGGAAATTGAAGGGCCTTAGAACCGCAAAGGCAACATGTTAAATAACTAACATGAACGGCAATTGCGTCAAGAGGACAATCTCGCCGGATAATCACCTGAGATAACAGCGGTAAGCCTTTGAACGCGAGGACCAGGAGATAACATCGTCAACTGCGGAGACGATTCCGGAGGGTCAAGCGGAAGTGGGCGAACGCGCTCAAGGGGGGGGGGGGGTGCAGCAGCACAACGAGGTAGCCTGACTGCCGCCGCGGCAAGCAGCGAACGGCGGCAGCGCCAGAAACGCCACGGCGCGGCGCGGCGCGGCGCGGGGGCGGCAGCGGGCGACGTGGGCGGCGGCGGTCGCAAGTGCGATAGCGCGCGCCGGTGACCTCCAATGGGCTCTGCGCGCGGGCGAGGTCGCGCCCCCCCCCTCCGCCCAGACAATACCTCGCGCGGCTTATCTCCGCTGTTGACTTAGAGGTACATAAGGACCTTAAATGGCTCACATTTCACTTAATCCGGGGCCTCCTTAATTATGAATCTCACGGTCGGCGGAGCGGAATAAGTCGGAGGGCGGCGACGTCGTCGGCGCGCCTCGCCCGCCGCCAGGCCCCGCTCCGCTCCACGCCGCGCCGTAGAGCGAGCTTCTTTTGTCCGGGGCGCCGCCGCCGCCGCCGCCGCCGCCGCGACGCTCACAATGACACAATGGAGGCCAAGTTCTGTCGCGCCGTGACAGTTCAAGCGCGGATTACTCCGTCGCCGCCGCCCCCGTCTCCGCTCCGCCCCCGATATTCCCTGCGCTGAGGAGGAGCGGCGCGGCGCGAGGGGCGAGGGGAGACGCGAGGGCGCGTTCGAATGGCGGAGGTCGCAGGGGGCGTGGCGCGAGGAGGAGAGCCGGGGGCGGGGCGCGGGAGACAACGCGAGGGATGCGCACTAAGGGATGGGGAGGCGCGTGCGAGCAGCAGCGCTGAGCGAGGAGGAGGATAGACGGAGGGAAGTAAAGGAGGAGGGAGGGAAAAATAAAGACGAGGGAAGCAGGAAAAATGGAAGGAAGAAAATAAAGTAAGACGGAAGAGGACAATAAAAGGAGAAAAGGAGGAAGGAATGCATGGAAAAGGTAAAAAATGCATAGAGGGAAGAAGGGTGGGAGAGATCAAGGAAAGTGGGGAAAGCAGTTGACGAGTAAAGCGTTTGGAAAACAAAACTAGTGGTACAACAGCGCGACCTTTCTCGCCTGATTTCTTTCACAATTTCGAAAAATCAGAAAGTACAATGAAAATGAGACATATATCGTTTTTGTAAGTGTTCTGAACTCTACCATAGAAAGGAACGAGAGAAAAAAAAACAAGCTAATTTTGAGAAACCATTGTTGTTAAACATTTCAAGTATAAATTATCAAAAAACTGCTCATTTTTATTAAATGCACATGACCTTTTTGAGAGGTATGATTTTTTATATTTGATTCCATTTGAGAAAAACTATATCATCAATATTGTACTTTTGCAATGTTAATTTTTTGTAATTTTCAAAATTCCAGAGGTCGCCGAAAATTATATCAGCACCATTTTTTACTGTCCTTTGATACATAAAATAAGGAAACTTAAAGCAAAAATTTGGAGACTTATTGAGAAATTATTTAAAAATTGGCTCCCTTTCACGCAAAATTACGTAAAAACTACTAGTTTTCGAAAAATTCTACACGACCTATTGCAAAAGCTGTGATTGAAGAACAGATTACATTAAGGAAAGTATCTCTATCTTCAATAGTGTAGTTTTAGGAAGACGCCGAAAAAACAAAAACTTTGGACTTTTTCTAAAAATCATGAATTTAAACAAAAATTAGACCTGCGCCTTTAGATGTATTTTACGCTACCCCAGTTAGAAAAGGTTAATAAAAAATATGGAGTAATTTTTGAAAACATATTACAAATGTTCAAGTAAAGTACTCCCAAAACAGAAATATCCGTTTCAAACTCGCAGGGTCTGGAGTTCATTCTGTACTCGAGATGGTTTAGATTGATCGGGGAACATCAGTTGTGGAGAAAATAGTCTGAACGATTTAGGCATGATGACCACAGACGCACAGAAAAACGTTTTGCTCTAAATCGATTTTTCGGTTTTGAGATACTCCATAACTGCAGCATTACTTTGGTATAAAATTATAAACAACGCTCATTTATTGACATTAAATCCGGAAAGGAAACTAGGTATGATCAGAAAATTTGTATTTATCGACAAATATTATGGCAGTCATGTTCTTCATTAGTGAAAATAAAACGTAAATGTTAGAATGCGAATTTCAGAACTTGCATGTGATAGAGGTTGAAATGGACATCAGAATTCGAACGTTGAGCGCCAGAATTAATATAAACAGTCGTTTTAAGAGATAAGCGATATTACGGAAAATAAATGAGTATTTCACGGAATATAATTTACAAGTAATGTTTCTAGGAATTATACGACATCCAATTATGTTACGAATTGCTACCTTGAATGGTACGAGAAAAGAGAAAGTTAACAGTCAGCAGGCTAATATGTGGAATGAAATTAGATATAAAATATCATAAACGAAAGAAATAGAAAGGTTTCGTATTAAATTTTTGGCGTCTTGCTAGACAGAACATAATTAGACTTCGGCATAGATTAGAGGTTGATTTCAGACTCAGGCATAGACAGATGGGGAAATCGGTTTTCGTGATAGAAGTTAGATTAATTTCGGAATTTGAAAAGGAAATAGTTCAATTTTTCATTTGTGGAACAAGAAATAGAGTTGTTTTAAAAAAATGTAATTAACATTTGATTATTTGGATGAAGCACGTGTAGAAAGCGAAGATAATAAGTATCGCGATTGAATGTCCCCCTCGCGATATTACCGCAATGTGTGTTGATAGTTGTTTCATTAATATTGATAGTTAATTTAAATTAATTTAAGTCAGTTAATTTTTTTATATTCTTATCATGTAAATAGTAAGAGTCATACTTTCAAAAGTTACAAGTAAGTAGAGCGGTTACATAAATTAAAATAGGAGGTGAATTCAACCAAAGAAGGAGACACAGCGGGAAATTTTGAAGATTCTTCCGAACCAAGACTTCCAATTATCGAAGCGTCACAAAAGCCAAGATGTCGCAACGTAAGATTTATGAAAAGACAATTTTTTGCCCCAAAACAATTATTCAATGATTCTTCAAACAATGAAAACACATGTCTAGTGGGTTAAGTGTTTTAGGTATTTGCATGCGTAATAATTCAAAGAGCCTTTTTAAATAAAGTAAAGCTTAAAATAACGAACAAGTCAAATTAATTATATAATGCAAATTTTTTATTATTGTTATTGATAGTAGTATTATTGCCATTATTATTATTATTATTATTATTATTAAATAAATTTCGAAAATATTATCGAATGATGTAATCAGACATTACAGTACAATTGCTTAAATATAAGAGTTTTTTTAAGTGCGTAAAATATTATTGATATGAACGTTTCAAAAAAATTGTTAGTTTTTTATTGAAAGGATGAACTGTTAAATGTTCTAATTACGCAACTCAGATACCCTGTATCGATATTAATTTACTCTAAATGCATATCAACTGCGCAGTTGTCATCCTCAGGACTTGTTTATTTCTGACCAAAATTGTTTTGAAAATGCACTCAGGAAAAAAATCCATGCCCTAGAAAAAAGTTGAAATGACAATCATTGAGAGCGAACACAAATTTCAGGGGGTTCAACCCTGCGATTTGGGCGACAACCTGCCTTTTTTCCCCTCTCCTCTGGTGACCATCAGGTGCCGTTGCAGCAGCTGGGGACTGGGGAGGATAAGGCCACGGCCCTAACTGCTCCTGCCGGCCTCCGGCGCAGTCGCACGCGGCCGATTTGCGGGAAGGGCGCCAGCCCGATTCCAACAGCACTTTTCCATCTCATTCCCCTCCTAAACGTCCGGCGCTTCTCCGTCTGCAGCGCCCGCGCCCGCGCCCTCCCGGCGCCCGTCTCTCCCGGAGCCCATTATGGCTGTCGAGGCACGGCCGCCGCGCAAGCGATCGCTACGAAGTGGCTTGGGCTCGGCTCATCCAGAGGAGGCTCGGTAGGCGGACGAGGTGTGGGAGGCAAATGGGGTAGACGGGACGTCGGAGGAGGGAAGGAGGGGAGCGGTGTGGTGGAGGTGGCGGGGGGGAGAGGATGTCAGGAAGTGCCGTGATTGGAGGTGGGGGAGGGGTCGGCGTGGACGGAAGGACTTTCGTGGGTGGAAGGGGGCGGAAGGAAGACGTGATGGAAGAGGGATGGAATGAGAGCGGAAGTGCGTTCTGGGAAAGTGGGCAGAGGGAGCGGGGTGGGCTGAGGGGGGGTGGACAATGGGTGTGGACGGTTGGTGGCGTGGACGGGGTGGGGGTGGCATGGACGGAAGGGGTGGCGTGGGTGGAAGGACGCAGTGTGGGCGGAAGGGGCTATGTGGGAGCGGGGCCGAAGGGGCTATGTGGGAGCGGGGGCCAAAGGGCCGATGTGGGGGCGGGGGCCGAAGGTCCGATGTAGAGCGTGGGTGGAAGGGGTGATGTGGGAGTGTGGTAGCAAGGGGGTGGCATAGGAACGTGGACAGAAAGGGTGGCATGGGAGCGTGGGTAAAAGGGGTGGCCTGGACGAAGGGGTTGCATGAGCGCAGAGGGGAAGAGGACAACCTGGGCTGAAGGGGGTGCCGTGGGTGGAGCGGGCGGCGTGGGACCGCGGACTGAAGGGGGGTAGTGGTGGAGTGTGGTGGGTGGTGGCCGCCGCGCCCGTTGCGGGCGCCGGAGGCACTTTGCTTATCTCCGCCCCTGGACGCCCAATGCACGGTGGCCACAACAGACCAATGAAAGGCCAAATGGCGCTTGAAAAATAGGAGGTCACTGAAAGGAGAAGAAAAGATGAAATACTTCACGTTCAAGGAGTATAACATCAAGCTAATTTTTTGTGATTCCTTTTCAATAAGGAAAATTAAACTGACGCATTATTTTCCTCCAGATGAAATTGCTGATTAAAATTGAAAAGATACATTTAATTAATTCGATGTTCAAAGCTCTACGGTGACATCCATGTAAAAGTAATGTAGAGTAACCGCTATAAAATCAATTATTAACAACTATTAACACACTTCAAAAGAAAATTACACTAAGACGACGTTAATATTTTTTATGACAGTACCAAATCTTTCTTATGAAGTATTCTGTAAGCAGTCTTGGACAGTCTTAAAAAATTGTCGTTGCATAAAACGTGCCTACTACCCGATTCATTGTGTATTTCATGCCGAATTTCACCCTGTCAACCATGTAGTTTTGTAATCCATCGATCGTGATGCGTCAATCCGAATCAAGTGGGACACTGGATTGTGTCTGGAGTCTGCGATGGCACTGTACGCCAACACTGCTCAGGGTAGTTGTGCTCTGGAAGTTCTGGGTAGATCTATTTTCACTCCTGGACTTTTGTACTCAAGGCAATACTTTGTACAGAAGCGTGCTCGCACAAAAATGAAGTCGATAAAGTTTTGATGGTGTTACACATTGTTTTCGCGAAAATCAAGCGGTCTTTTTTGTCTTTTATCCAGAATGATCTCATTGTGCATCGTAACTTGTGTGAGCATTCACAGCTATTCGGTGTGCTAGCATTTTCCTCGTGTAAACTAAAACGTTTCTTTAGCGCTATAATGAATTAACAAGAGAATAATACGTCATTTTATTTCTTAAGACACCTAGATTTTAGCAGTTAATGTCACATGTGGTTTATATTCCATTTTTATGCCGAAATAAATGGGAAATCACAAAAAAAACTAATTATGGTGTTATTGAGAGCCGTGTTTTCATTAAGTAACTTGAGAGCCATCAGAATACCCTAGCCTCCGGATTGTCTGAGCGACCAAACTATGCTTATCTTTTCTGGCAACAAATTATAAATGTTTGAAAGGACGTTTTAAACGCAAAACCTACGTGGAAAATTCAATATCTGTAACCTCCTGCTTGTTCGGAAGAAACTTTGTACAATGACTGAATGCAACCCAAAAATCACTGAAACACAATCAATGCAGATTTCGACATGACAAATCATATAAATCCCTTGCAAGAATGGCGTGTTTCCACAGCAATAGAACGCGTTTTAAAGTTTATAAGCCAAGCACCAAGGTAAATTCTTTTTTGGAAGTCCCTCCGATAATTCGAATTCTTTTGCGAAATCCCCTTTAGAAATACTACTTTAGAAATACATGAAAGCAAAATTATAACTCAACAACTTTGAAACATGTGCTGCATGAGAAATAGCGGAGAAGAAACTTGTGGATCATCGTGGCAGCTTGTGATGTGGTGCATCTCCATCACTAATGAAGAAGGGAAATGAGGAGACGGTTTGCCTGGCTCAACTATGTGCATCCAACGGGTGTTGATGGCTACTAATTGCATAGCGACTGCAACCGACACTGACAAACCTTTGCGGCGGCGATGGTGTAACTGTTAGTGTATCGGACTGTTATACCTAAGTTCGCGTGTACCCGACCCCGAAAAAACCGATAGAGCCGTGGATTGTTAGATCGAAAAAATCCTTCGCAGGCCTTCCTTCGGAGGGAAATAAAGCCGGCTGTCCCATGTTAGTAGATTTTATGCATGTGAAAAGATGCTCAAGCCTAAATGGTCTCTGAACTAAATTGTTTCGCCTGTTTCGTCGCCCAAGAAATACCTCCTTTCTCCGCTAGTTGGTGAAAGGAGCGTAGCGAAATTTGCGTGGTCAGACAATGAGCAGGCCTCATGGCCTGAGGCTCGCCACGTAAAATAAGGCAAAAAATCAATTCAATTTTACAAGAGAGTTACTTACTTTCACGCGATTGAGGAAGCGAATCAGATTTCGTTCCTTTGCTGCGGTTCCCGAGGTAAGACTGTCCATTGAGTGTGTTTTCAACGTTGTTGATAATATACATCGATGTAGACGAAAACCGTGATTTTAGCTAAATGTGTGTTCAGAGCAAATTTTTGGATACAGATTATCTCAGAATAATTTTTACAAACTTTCAAAGTATTTACGGAATCCCTTTTTGCCGTTGAACGTGTGGTCGAAAATTTCCGATTAAGAATTTACACATAGGACATTTGCTTCTCATTGCTCGACAAACTCTTAATCAAAAATCTTCGACAGGTACAGTTAATCTCTTTGCGACCTGCCAAATACTCGTGCATGAGAAGTTTCTTAACCATCACGGGAAACTGTCGTTGTTTGAAATTTCCGACCACACATTTATTGGCGATATGTGATCACCTTCGATCCCTCTATATGCCGCAGGAATATTTTATTCTCAGACATCTTATACAAAGAATAGTTACTAGAGACAATTCAGGATACATCGAACTAAAGTTTTTTTCGACGATATTGAATAGAGTCCAGAGGCGTTCGTCCGCAGAGATGGGCGTTGCGGCTGTAGTGGAGGTGGCGAAGCAGCCGCGGTGGCGCCCTCCCTGGGAACCGGCGCCCACAATGGGCGCGTTCGGGGGCGCCACAATGCAGGAGAGCTCCTCCAGGGACCGCATCAGGCTACAAGGCGGCGGCGGCGGCGGCGGTGCTGATGATTGCGGCGGGGGGTGTAGGGGGCGGCGGGGGCGGCGGGGGCGGCGGGGGCGGCGGCGGCGGCGGCGGCGGGGGCGGCGGCGGCGGGGGCGGCGGCGGCGGGGGCGGCGGCGGCGGGGGCGGCGAGGGAGGCGGGGGCGGCGGGGGCGGCGGTGGTGGCAGTGCGGCGGTGCGACGGGGCGACGGGGCGAAGGGGCGGCGGGGCGACGGGGCGACGGGGCGACGGGGCGACGGGGCGACGGGGCGACGGGGCGACGGGGCGACGGGGCGACGGGGCGACGGGGCGACGGGGCGACGGGGCGACGGGGCGACGGGGCGACGGGGCGACAACTGATGGCATGGCACACCGTTAGTCAGGTTCTGCATATGAGAACACCGCCTAGGACAGTCGAAAAACTTTTTTGCGAGAGAAAACTCTTCCTTATACCGCCGCCCAAACTCTTCAAAATCTTTTCAAGAGTTTTGAGATGTCAGGGCATCCAGTTCTGATCTCATCACGTGTGATTATCATATTTTGGTCGAAGATTTGCCTCCGAACTGTAGATGAAGTAGTACAAACATGGCTTGCTGCTAAATCAAAAATCCTTTTTGCTGAGGGTATCGGAAAGCTAGTGCTGTGATTAACCATGTACATTGAAAAGCATGGTGCATGTGTTAAAAATTATCTCATTCTGACTGTTGTACTGTTACTGTAATTAACATTAAACATCGAATGCAGATAGTTATTGCGATACCCTAGTATCAAGGGGAGGGACATGGGGCGGGGCCAGAAGCAGAGGATGGAGGAAGAGTTAGGGAGAAGGGATAGGGCAAGGATAGTTGTTGTAGTTGAAGTTAGCGTAAACCACCACTTACGTGGCTTTAGCATTCGCAGCATCTGCACAATGAACGCGCCACACATACTACACATGCCTCAGTGTCCAAAGCTATTTTGCCTCTTAACATTTACTAGTCTGATAATACTGAGAGCAGAACATAGTACAGTACAATTGAAATAAAATAAATTGAACACATTTCTTAACGGATTAAAAATTCCATAGAAGACACCCATCCGATTAGTCTACTAGGTTCCTTTGAAAAATCTTCATAAAACTATAAGAATTCTAAGACTGCTAAAGATATTCAATGATTTATTCCTTCAAACATTCAGAGAGATATAAAGTGCAGTTCAATAAATGTGTTTCTGTTCGGCAATTGGGTATAACATGCATTTTAATGTAGTTATGATGTAATAGTGTTTTACATAATTTAAAGCAGTTTACATAGAAGTACATTTAAGAATACAGATATTAAACTTTTAGAACACCTATTCAGCCTATTGGGGCAGAATTCTTAATAGTGAAGATTGAGCTAATGGTCTCCTCATATTAGATGCCTAAATGTCACTTCATAATTTGTTCATGGGTTCTTCAAAAGACGTATTCATAAATTCAAATACTTTTCTTGCTTCATTAATTTACTTTTGATGTAATTAGTGCACTACCAAATTCACTAATTTCCGAATTACACATAGTCACAAATTTGGTTATAGTTTACATGTTGATAGGAAGTTTTTTCTAAATCATACACTTATCTCCAAGCCAAGATAACTATTTAGTTTCTAATTAAGGGCAAGTTTCTGTCTGTTGACATCAACACTTAATGATCATTGTAGTCTTCTGTCACCTTATCTTATATAATTATTAATCCAACATAATCTAATATCTACTAACCCTATCCAGAAAGAAATTGCACTTTATTTGTTGGATAACCCGCATCACCGCCATGTAGGAGGCCGTACACAAGTCGCTTGTATAATTAGCACTTTGAGTACTGTTTGATCACGCTGTATCACACTAATATTTTCACGAGCATATATTATTATTATTATTATTATTATTATTATTATTATTATTATTATTATTATTATTATTATTGGCTTATAGACCATTACTGACCACGCTACACGATTAACGTGTGTAATTCTTCCAGGATCAGCTTTTCAGCTGTATCCTTGGATTGCAACAAGGTTGTTACGCCTTGAAGTGTGAATTATGAGATGAAAGGATGATGATGATAGGTGAAGGGACAATCACAAATACGACCATGTCTACGCAGGACACGAACCTGCAGCCCTCGCTCGGCACAGACGACGGCTGCCGCAACCGTCTGCGCCACGGGGCCGACTTCACGAGCATATATATTAATAATTTCTAATGCGCGCAGAAATTGAAAAAAAACACTGCAACCTCTGACCTCGAGCGGTGTCTTCGGTTTCCTTAGATACACAGGAACTGGAGACAAATCCAAAACTCATGAAGCAGTTTCGATTTTGACTTAAAATGCAAGTTTTTGATTGTGTAATTTCCTCTATACTCATATCGCATGTACTGACTGAATTTGGATACACAGTGTGTCACTGCATACGATCCACTTGACGTCAAGAATGTTGTAAAATATCCATTGATGCAGAATTTGAGAATACCATTTTTATTAATTAAAAAAATTAAAGCGATCAGTGGGATTACTACTTTATAGGTGAGTGTTAGCTTTTATTTGTTTTATAGATGGACTCACTACAGTGGCCCGAATGTTTGAGTAACTGCAAATTATCGCACCATATACCCCTATTTCTGAGCGAGAACATGCCCACTGAGTACCTCTATGACAACTGTTATTAATTTTATGAAATTGAAGGTACGATGAAAGCAAGATATAGAGTGAGAGGTAAGATAATTATTTCTCTAAGTTATGGGGAACAGAACAGATCTTTTTGGAGACGGGATTTAATTCTCCCAGGAATAACGCTGGTTTTACCGAGATGGAAGTTAAAGTTAGTTAAAATATTTAATTTAATATAATGTTATACGACAGTATTTAATTTGTTGTTCTTGAGCAGAGCGTGTACTATTATTTGGAAAACTACTTCATTTGGTTTAACATTTGGAAGCAGATGTGCTTCTCCAAGCCACTAGTTTTATACTACCCTGCACAAATAGAACTGAAGTAGTACTGTTTTAATCTTGAATTAACCTGCTTTACAAAAGAGGCATGCTCAGCCCGTCAACTGGAGTTAGAACTGTTCAAAACAATTCTTCATACCTTTCAGCTCGAGTTACGCCATCTCCAACAGAAAAGAAAACATCTGAGCGTCGTATAAATAAATAGAAGTCGGATGACGGAGAGAGAACATCTCGAACAGACGAAATCTACACCGGGTTCAACTTTCCGGGAGCGGCTATCTGCCCGGAACGCTCCGCGTTGCGGAGTGGCAGCTGCAGCAGCGACAGCGGTTTTATGTCGCAGTCGGAGCGCGGGCGTCGACTCTTCAATAACCCACGCGCGTCGCACAGAGGAGGGTGAAGGGGTGGCGGCAGGGGCGGGGCAGAGCGAAGACAAGCGAAGCGCGCCAGGATCGGGGTGGAGTGGAATGGGCGTGAAGGTAGATTCTCGGGCAGGGTGGAGCGAGGCAAAGGTGGGTGAGTGCCAGAGGTGGGGTGGGTGAGGTGGGTGGGGTGGGAGGGGTGGGAGGGGGCGGGACAGGGTGGGGCGGGGTGGGACGGGGCGGAGCGGGACGAGGGATGTTGGGGCGGTGCGCAAAAGGTGGGAGCAGAGACGAGGTGATGCGGAGATGCGCGCGGGAGCGAGGGTGATGTGAGGCGGGGATCGAGGGGGTGGGGAGATGGTGGGGCGAGTGGGTATGGGAGGAAAGAGCGTTGCGGTCTGAGCGGGTGGGAGTAGGGAGGAAGGAATAGGTAGGGTACGGAGGAGGATGAAGCAGGGAGAGCGGGAGAGGGTGGAGCAGGGGGAGAACGGGGCAGTGCAGGGCGGGACGGGTGGGGAATGGGGGTGCAAGGCTGGAAGGACGGGGAGGGTGGGGGAGGACAGGGTAGGGCGGGGTAGTCGGTGTAGAGCGGGGTTGGGAGTTTGAGAGATTTGTGAGGTTGGGCGTGATTGTGAACGGTTGTGAAGGTTGTGAACGGATGTGAACGGATGTGAACGGATGTGAACGGATGTGAACGGATGTGAACGGATGTGAACGGATGTAAACGGATGTAAACGGATGTAAACGGATGTAAACGGATGTAAACGGATGTAAACGGATGTAAACGGATGTAAACGGATGTAAACGGATGTAAACGGACGTGAACTGATGTGAACTGATGTGAACTGATGTAAACTGATGTGAACTGATGTAAACTGATGTGAACTGATGTGAGCTGATGCGAACTGATGTGAACTGATGTGAACTGATGTGAACTGATGTGAACTGCTGTGAACTGATGTAAACGGATGTGAACGGATGTGAACGGATGTGAACGGATGTGAACGGATGTGAACGGATGTGAACTGATGTGAACGGATGTGAACGGATGTGAACGGATGTGAACTGATGTGAGCTGATGTAAACGGATGTGAACGGATGTGAACGGTTGGTGAACGGTTGTGAACGAATGTAATTGTTGTGAACGGTTCTGAACGGATATGAACGGATGTAAACGGATGTGAACGGTTGTGAACGGTTGTGAACGAATGTGAACGAATGTGAACGAATGTGATTGTTGTGAACGGCTGTGAACGGTTGTGCGGGGTTGGGAAGGGCGCGAGCGGACGCGGACAGGCATACGGTCGCGCGGCGTGGCCCCGGAGCGCAGCCAACTTCCAGAAAGCTGTTTTCGTCGTCATTTGACGCAAAATGCAGCCGTCTCTTCCGCGCACGTCAGCGAGGCTCCGCCGCCCCCACCGCCCTTGTGTCGCGCTCCGCGTCTCCGCCGAGGCGCAATCAGAGCGAGTGCTGCTCGCGGCGGCGGCGGCGGCGGCGGCGAAGTCGACGGGGGCGGAGCCCGGGTGTAGGTGGCTGGTGGAGGAAGATGAGAAAGTCTGTGGATGGTGGGTGTTGAAAGGGGAATGAGGCGCGAACTGCGTTAGTGCAGATCGCCCTTCGTGCGCGGCGTCAGTATTTTGACAAACGACTAAAGAAAATGGATTGATGTGAAATTGTGAATTTTGCTACATAATGGGCGGTGATTCAAAATGTGCATGTTAAGGTTGTTGAGTTTAAATATTATCAGTGGAATGCTACAAATTCTTACTTGCTTCGCTGGCACATTTCCAAGCGCGGCTTCTGCCTTCTGTCTCGGCTGTTAACAAAAAACATTTTTGAGACGAGCCGAAGTGAAATTTTCAGAAAAATTTTCTCATCGATATACAGATACGGCTCCCCTTGACGCACATCCCCGAAGTAGCTTCTACTTGCAATGTCGATGTACGGTTGGCGCAAGCGAGTTTCTAGGCGGGGGTGGTGACAGCGGAGTATAGGACGGGTTGCAACAACGCCAGTGCGGTTATCAAGAAACATTTTTGAGTCGAGCCGAAGTGAAATTTCCAAAAAACGTTTCTCATCGATATACAGATACGGCTCGACTTGATGCACATCCCCGGAGTTGCTTCCACTTGCGATGTTGATGTGGGGTTGGCGCAAGCGGGTTGGTGGCGGGGGGTGGTGTCAGCGGAGTATAGGACGGGTTGCAACAACGCCAGGGCGGCTGGGTGGCCGGGAGGCGACGCGCGAATAACCGACGCTCAGTGTTGGCGCTCAGGCGCCGGTGCTCGCGCCGGTGGATTGCAGCAGCTGCGCGCAGGCACAGAAGGGCTTGGAGTGCCAAGGGCAGCGCGGGGAGTCGAGCCGTGCAATGTGCCAGAGGGCCGAAAGGCAGAACAAAGAGGCCCCTTGAGGGAGAAGTGCAGGAGAGTATAGTATTTTGTTCACATGCCAATCGAATAGTCGAGTGTTGAAGAAAATAAATAAGGGGATTGGCAATACAACTGGTATGTTGTTGGGCGTATACGACACACCTTTTTAAGCGTAATAAAAACAAGAGTAAGGGGGAATTAATATTACGGAAAGTATCGCAAAGCACCAGCACTTATCTCTTTAATTTTGTTATATTTCAATTCCAGTAGGATTACGTATCCAATTAATAAAATGAAATATTGTTCTTGAAGCTGTAAATTATTTAGGAAACAGCTCCGATAAATATCGAATGTAGATAGGCTCGTTTTCAAAAACAGGATATTTCCTATTATAACACCTAAGTCATTAGTTGTGCAGATGAAACGGATACTTAAAGGTGAAGTAGGGTACTATTTCAAGATACTATTTTTGTAGATGGTTTAATTGACCGAACAAACACAAAAGACGGGGGTAAATAATGGTAAAAGATGATCGATGGTAAACGGTGATCAATGGATATTACTGAATGCATAAGCCAGTATTTGAGAGCGTGGGTGGAGGAAGCGGTGTGAACGTGCGGATGTAGGTCGGTACCCTCTTGAGCGGAACTCTTTCAGTTGTTGGTATCGAAAGAGACAAGCATTTTGCAAAAACATTGTATTGTTGTATCACTACAATAGCATTCGAAAAATATCTTCTTCTGTTCAAGTGTTTTGCAATTTGAGGCTCCCCCTAGCATTTCTTTTTCGAGAAGCGGCGGCCGCGGAGATCCCCTCGAGAGGCCGAAGCCTAACTGCGCCCCGCGCGGATGGATGAGCGAATGGATGGATGGCTGCGCCGCGGTGCAGGCGGCAGAGCCAGGCGGCGGCGCGGCCGCCTGACGACCCACGCGGCGAGCGGAGAGCCAACGGGCGGGGGGGGGGGGCGATGGAGGGGAGGGGCGAAGTGGAGGAAATGGTGCGTCAGAAGAGGCGGGTTAGTGGCAAAGGGTGGAGATGGGGGTTTGGGCAGCTGTGACAGAGCAGTTGAGGCGGAGAAGGGTCACTGTCAGGGAGGTCGGGTTGGGATGATGACGTTTCAGAGGTACGTGGGGGGGAGGACAGAGACGGGAGAGGGGCAGAGAAAGAGGAGGAGGGGCAGAGGGGAGGGGCAGAAGTGGGAAGGGTAGAGGGAAAAGGAGGGGGAGGGGGAGGAGAGGGGCAAAGGGGGAGTGACAGAGGGGGAGGGTGAAAAGGTGGGTGGGGGCCGAGTGGTCGGTGGTGGGGGGCGGGAGTAGAGGAGGACAGAGGTAGAGGGAGGCGGTGGTACAGGTTCGGCGGCAGCGGGGGTGGGGGCAGCGCGTCGGGGGATCGAGGAGGCTCGGGCAGAGAGGTATGGAATGAGGGGCGTGCCGGAGGTGGGGCTGAGCAAAGAGGTTGCGGAGAGGGGTAGGGTTGAGGTCATTGGTGGCGGTGACAGAGGAGTAGGGTCAAAAGTGGGTGGTGGCCGAGGGGGGTGGAGAGGAGAGCCGCGACGTTTCAGAGGGCAGGGGCAGCGAGGGGTGGGGCTTGAGGAGGCGTGAGAGGAGGAGGGCGTGCCGGCGAAACGCGCTTGGCGCTCCAGCGGCGGAGCGCGACGTAACTAATGGTTCGATTGCGGTGGAAAGAAGAGAGCGCGGGTGGGCTCCAACGGATTGCGGCGCGCCCGCCCCTGCCCAATCCCGTCGCCCCAACCCCCTCCCCCGCCCCTTTTGCCTGCCCCTGCTCGCGCTTGTCTCGCAGTGCGGAATTCGCGAGCACAGCATTGAAACAGCGACCAATGATCAGCAACTAATGGATCAGGTTTAGAAAATTCCATTGCGCGTCTTAAAATACCATCAAATTTTCTCAAAACATTTCCAATCATCATCTCGAATTTTAAGCATTGAGAAGTGGATATAGATGTTCATCAGTTTCATTGCGGAGATAGCAGATGATATCTTATAATTGAATTTCCAAACATTTATATTGCGACCTCCATCGTCGGCTTCAAAAGCTGGTCGCAATCACCTGAGCACTGCTGGCTACATTTATACAGTATAGCTTGCTCTGTCATATTAGACTTTTGTCTAGGTAGGTGTGATTTTATAATACGATAATATTTTATAATTCGTTTACTGCACCTGAGGCTAGGGTGATGAGGTTCTGGAAAACTGAGTACCCTCAAAAAATAAATAAAAAGGACCAAAAATGCGAACGCGTCGCAATGCGAAGACAGAACGCGGTAACGCAAATAGGAAACAAGCGGCACAGTAGAAAATCCAAACTGATCCTACTTCTACTTAAATGGTTCCAGTGACCAAACAACATACAATTTTCCCTTATGTTTGTGATAAGTGCGGTTAATATACGACATTCCTTAAACTTAACTATCAAATTTCTTTTGAAGTAACAGTTTAAATCTTCCATTTCTTGGAATTTAAAATATGTTGATAGCAAATTTGTCATTTCATTCAAAATGTTGGTATTTGAATGCAAAACTTTTATACTGAGTAACTGAAATTCTGCGAAGGGATAAAGAGTGCTTATCAGCCTTTCTCATATAAAAGATTTGCACAAACTGATTTCCGCAATTTCTTTAGATAATACTTTAGCATGCAAATCAGAAAAACTAAAATACTTTCCATTACAGAGAGTCAATGCAGCATATATCATCTATTTAGACAATGGCAACAAACAAAGAATCAATATAGCCCACCACTCATGTAAGACAAAGTTGCTTTTACAAATAAAAAGTAGATTTTCAATCAGATCGAAGTAGGGAAGACAATAATATTTTCAATATATTTAGTAACGAGAAACTATTATTATTAGAAACTATTATTACTAACCCTTATTATTTTGTTTTCATCAACAAGAAGACAATAGTTGATCTGAAATAATCCCCCAAATAACATGTAACAGTAAACCTTTTAGGTACCTACGATAGAAGTACTTTTACTCTTTAAAATTGAATTCGTCACTCACGTTTTGACTTCCGCAGCTCTCTCCCTAAGCCACATCGTCCATGGGATGTCCGCACGAGTCCAGCTCCCGAAAAACGCTCCCTTTTCAGCAAGATCTTGGTTCTACGTGGCCGTGAAGTTCTCGGCAGAGAATTCTGTACAGCAGCACGCCTAAAGCCCGGTTGCTCAGCGCGCTTCCACCGCAGATCCACAGCGGCTGGCCGTCACTTCAAGGTCTCTCGCAGCGACGTCCCGCGGTCCGTTCTCCACAAATTCCCGAAGCAAAAATGAGAGTGTTCTCGCGCGCGCAATCGCCACTCAAAAGTTCGTCACTTGTTTGTTCTTGAAAAAGGCGGGAAGTCCAGATGGCGCTGGAGTTCGCAGCTCACGGCGGCAGTCGCGCGGGCATTCCAATCTCTGGCCGCACGTATAGGTTCCAATGTGATTTGCCACAATATATACATTATATCTACATCATAAAAATGTATTCTCATCACAATTTCAAGCCGCTTTTTACAAGCAATCTTATAATACTGGTGCGAAATTATATAGGTACAGTTTTCTGTGACAAAAAGACCAAGATTTATCGCACTCTCATGGTGCAACATTTTTCTTCTTCTTCTTCTTCTCTTTCTTTTTATTATTGTTATTATTATTATTATTCATATTATTAATTTATCATTATTATTATTATTAATAATAATAATAATAATATATTATGATTTAAATTTGGAACGCTTATAAACAGTCTGAATAAGAATTATAGGGTGCACCATCATAAACGTAAATGAGATATTATTTTGAAAAGAAGTGGTATGTGCTTTAAGTTACGGAAACTTATGTCATGAAATATATTTCTCTTGTCATATTTTTATCCATATTTTTACTTGAATTGCCAGGAAAATTAGTGCTGAATATAAATCTTGTTTGCATATAGCGGCGGAGAAGTTTCAGGGGTCTCTGCCTTTCGGATCCGTAACTAGATCACTTCAAAATTGCTTCCCGATCAAACGATTTTATTAGTAATTTTTCGTGATCACCTCAACTCAGCATTAACGATAAGATGCGGACTAAAGTTTTAAATTAAAATTCATTTTTGACATTAACATTTAAACTAAAAATATAATTTCTCTTTTGTAATTATGTTTTCAGGACGTTCAGAATGCGCTGTAGACATCGTTTTACTGCTTACCTTTCGTTGCCCGCACACTCTTGCTCTAAACAGCGGCACTCGCCCTGCCTGTCTTCCGAGCCTGCTTCCTCTGCCCGCCCGCTCAGCTCTCTTCTCCCGGCAACGCCCCATGTCGCTTCTCCCGGCATCGCCCGGCAACGCGCGGCGACAGAGTCGGCAAAACCCGCTGCAGACGGCAGTCAACATTTTTATAAACTTTTTCTCATACAGCGAGGTAACGCTTTACAAGATTGGGTAGAGTTGTAACCTAGCAGGCTTAGCACTGGAGTTTCAAAATGGCGAGGGCACACCTGCTCGAGAAATCATGGGGCAAGTGACATGGTGAAGAGACATGGTTTGAAATATTTTGTTTTCGACAAATTTAATCATCTCTGATTTTTTTTAATTGAACCATATATTTTTCTCACTAGCAATGAACAGAACATAAAAAGAGGAATGTAATGATGTAACATATTGCACCTCCAATAGAAAAGTGACACAAGTGCGAATTTCTGATTTCTAGGAAATTGCAATTTCAAGTTTCGTACTTCTGTAATACTCGTTATAGATTGTACCAAATATTCACCTCCTATCGGTCAGTAATTGAACTAATCCAAAATCAATTTCAGAATAGTAGCAGTACCTCTTGGTAACCTCTTATCAGCTTTTAGCTGAAAAATGACGATTTCGCACTTATGTCACTTTTCTATTGGAGGCGCGTTATTTTATTAGTTTGATAGTATTTTGTGCATTACATTATACTTTGTGACCAGAGATTTTAAATTAAACGTTCAATTTTTCCTGTAGCTGCCGTCGCCATTCACCTTCGGCGAACGTGACCTTCACGCCCCCTCCCCTCTCCCCGTTAAAGTGTCGGCACCGCGAAGGCAACCTTCTCCAAAGGAGATAGTTAAAAGGGTTGCTACAAGAAATCTTGTGTATTTAACTTAAAATCACATGACTGAAAGTATAATTTTATACTCAAAATACTGTCTGAACATTAACATATGTTACTTCATTGCATTCGTCTATTTAAGACCTATATATTGATAGTGAGATACATACATGGTTCCATAAAAAAATTAAAGATGATTAAATTTCTAGGAAACTAAAAATATTTCGAACAATATCTCTACGGCACAATACTTGCCCCATGATTCTACAATGTTGAGCGTAAACTAGTACATTTCGATATCGGGAACCATTTAGAAGTTTGGGGGTGGTCCATAGGTTCTAAGGCCCCCGTGCTGGAGAGATATCTTGATACTAACCACAGGAACCCCTTTTCCATGGCCGAGAGGCTGTGCCTCCGTTGGTCGACGAAGGCTCGAATTGGGTTGTCGGGCCAAATGACAGGACAGGACAGGACTGTACGTAATATAATGAAGTGTATTTAATATGTAGTTAACGTGTAGTTCATACGTAGTTAATCTTTACTGAATATATTGATTTTGAACTTGAATTGTATTTATTTAATGCACTACAATAGTAAAGTTTTGCCGAGTCTGCTACTAGTAAAATATTTTTTCTCCAAACGTTCCATCCGATTTCTTATACCGTCGCACAAACGCAAAAGGAGGCCAGACGACACATAATTGGCTATTGCATGTAGGTCGCGATTTTAAAGGAGGAACGTGAATTTCATCAACTTGCCCTCCTCGCAATCGACCTCGCCGCTCGAGCGCATTAGTTGTCGATATATTTCGAGGAGTCGAATTAGAGGGGCCGATACGAAATGTTTTCCGAGCCAGTAGTAGGATCTTCTCTCCCACTCCACCGTCGCAGCCAGACCCATTTTGTCCCAGGCTACCTCCGCGCGCTCTATATTGAGACATTTTAACTTGATAAGGTTCCAGATGATTTTAAATTTAAAGTTACGCATTGAGCGGATAACACAAAAAGGGCGCCCGAACCGGAAAACGCCGAGGAGAAGAAAAAGAGTGAAAGGAAAAAAGAAATCTTAGTGTTTCTCTCTTTCTCTCTCTCGTTCTTTCCAGCATTTCAACTGCAATTTCCTTTCAAATTCTCTTTTATTTCTGCTTCATCAAGCACCGGTTTCGATATGAATGCCCCCGCACATTCTTCTTCCAAGCCCTTCGAGATTTTTTTTCTCTCTCTGCAGAGCCTTCCCCCTTTTCCTTTTTGCTCAAACTTACTAGCAAGAAGATCCTCTCTTATATAAAAGATTTCTTCCCCTTGTACCGGGACTCATTCTCCCTCTCTGCACTCATTTATTTCTCCTTTTATTTTCACCCCCACCCCTCTGGCGAGGGCCCCTGCCAGACCTTCTCCTTACATTTTCCTCCCGCTCAGCAAATTTTTGCGGCACGGGAGCGGAAACGACTACGTCTGGAGATTAATTCTCTCCCGCCTCCCGCACCGCCTCCGCCCAAACCCCCGCCCCCGCTCCGCACTCGCCGCGCAGCTTTGGCCATGATATTGCCGCTCCCTCGCCGTCCTTCGCTCGTCGTCGTCGGGGGGGGGGGGAGGCGTGGGGGGGAGTGGAGTCTCGAGGCGTGGCGAAAAGAAGAAGACGCCCCCACCCCTTTCCTGGCTCTTACGCTCGTTCCGCCCCCGCGTCCGCCCTCGCGCTAACGTCTCCCCCGGCCGCCGCCACCCCTCCCGCCAGCGCTGCCACCGCCGTCGCCGCCGCTCCAGCTCCCCAGTATTTCTGGCCGCGACCGATATTTTCCTCCACACTACTTCAAAGTTGCCACGGCATTGGCGCCGTCGACGGAGTTGTCGCATACGCCAACTAGCAGTGTCTCCTTTCTTCTTTTATTAAGTAGCCGTCATAGTGGATAAATTGATTTTTGCATTACAAATGGAGATCCTTCCTACGTACAACCTACTGTTCGACAACGTGTCACTGGCAGAGATGGCTCCGGAGCATCAACTGATGTCACTGCAGTCCCTCTGACCGGGAGGTCCTAGGTTCGGGTCCCCACGATCCCAGGCCACTAGCTTGCCTGCTGAGTTGAAATCAGTTGCTGCCTGGACGAGAATTCTAGCAGCCGGCTGCTCTGATCGGTAATTTTCCGTGGTTTCTCCGATCAACACCAGGCAAATGCCGGGGCAGTACCCTAACAAACGGGCCACGGACCGACCGCGATTTTTCCCTCCTCTCCCTTGTCTTATCCTCTCCTTTTACACACACTTAAAATAACACGCACAGATGCCGAGGGACCGGTCGGGAGTAATAATAATAATAATAATAATAATAATAATAATAATAATAATAATAATAATAATAATAATAATAATAATAATAATAATAATAATAATAACGTTTACTCCCGTTTCAGTTGTGCGAGGCCTTTTTGCTCACATGTTTTTACTTCTCTTCTTCCTAATATACATTATCACGGCATTTGCAATCAGAGTTATTTGAAATATCCTCACTATGTTTACAAACTATATTACTATACATTTTTCGTTTCATATAAATCTGTCAATCTATTTTTTCAAAGAGATTTGTCAAGCGGTGTTCACATTAACTTCACACTAACTAGACAATTCAGAATGTCACCGGAGAATTAATATTTTATTTCAAATATCAACTCAATTGAATAGAAATTAAAAAAAGCAATTTCCAGAACTTGTTTTGTATTGGTATTTACATGATTGTTAAATGGCATTTAAATCTGAGTTCGTACCATTTTAATACAAGTACGAGTGTTATCTGCGAACCTACAAGAAAAAAGATACCAGATAACTTTTATTATCATTTCATACTGGATTTGCATGATGTCCTAAACCAACTGCATTCTAGCAATCTTAATTGATTGCTTAGTGTTTCCAAGAGCGGCAACTGTTATGGTCATTATTCTGGTAAGTGTAGTGCATGTTATTTTCACGGGAGATGGTGTTGTTCTTCCTGGGCTGGATGGTGATATCTTGCGGGGCGTGCGGGTTATCCACCTACAGGTATCTTCCACCAGCGGGCACCGCTACCGCCGGCACAAGATGTCGAGTCCTGACTGTTCTCCTCACATGCGTGTTAGTGTAGTACACGCAGTGCAAGTGTGTGTAAGTAAGCGGTGACGGTAGGACGAGGAAGAGGAAGGAAAGATCACGCGCGGTGCTGGCCTGTTTGTAACGGTACTGTCCCGACATTCGCCTGGTGTTGATCGGAGAAACCAGGAAAAACTACCGAACACAGTAGCCAGCCGCTAGTATTCTCCCTCTGACAGCGGCTGAATTCCATCTAGATTGAATCGGAAACATTGCGACTGTGGGAACGTGAATCCCAGCACTGCAGTTGTTGCGTCCGCTGCACATCTCGTAGCAGCGTGGTGCACAGCGGTAGCGTGGACACTAGGACACGTGTGGAATGCACGACAATGGGCAGGAAGCGAGCACAACGGGTGCAGTTTCAGAGGGCACGTGCCATCTTTGCACCAGATGTGTCGCCGGGGAAAGACCGAGGAGTCGCTCCTCGGGTGTGGCGACGCGGACACAGCGAGGCTATAGAGGCGGGTAACAGAATTGTTCTTCGACATTTGTCGCGCGACCGTCGCGAGCACGCCAGTGTGCGTGGGAGGCCGCAAGCTTGCGGGCATGGGTGCTAGGCTCACGTTGACAGTGCAGTGCATTTCGGTAGTTAGCGGATGCTACCGGGGAGCAAATGCTCCTGCAGCATTTAGTACGGCACTATATATATATATATATATATATATATATATATATATATATATATATATATATATATATTAGTGCCGTAGTGGTTTCGGACCAGAAGATGGCGGGTTCGAGTCCCGCCTCCGGCATAGGTGTATTTCTGTATGTCTGTATGCGTGTGTCGTCCTTTCACCCCTCATTATCATCATTTCTTCTTCCATACCCTCAGGGCTAACTACCCTGTGGAATAAAAATGGGACTCGGCTAAATGCTGGTCCCCAATTAAAAGTTACATGCACCTGCCACCGCGGCTATGATACTGAGCCACGCTAAAGGCAGGATGCGTGCATGCGTGGTCCTAGTCGGCCGATTCGCAATATATATATATATATATATATATATATATATATATATGTGTGTGTGTGTGTGTGTGTGTGTGTGTGTGTGTGTGTGTGTGTGTAAATAAACTGTGTATACCACAGCCATCTTGCCTGTCATTTGTCCAACCCACGACGTCACACAGTGACACCAGTCGGTACTGTGCGCCACCTCAGGTAGTAAAAGCATTCGAAAATCTCAACATCGCGACGCGACCGAAACAAGCCTGGCTACGAGGCTCGATGGCGTGAAAAGGAGGCGGACGGAAAGAGAGGAAGCGAGAGGGAGAATGAAAATAAGACGAGAGCGGCTTGCAGTTGGAGCGCCAACGAGCGCGCACTTGGACCGCAGAACGCGACCGCCGCCGCCCGAGTTAATTACTGAAGCTGCCGCGCAATTCAGCGCCGCGCAGTGGGAGGAATGGGCTCCAAAGCACACGCAGAGAGCGATAGCAAGCTAGTTGCAAATAGTGCTGTTAGAACATATCACGTACTTGTGTTATTTGTAACGGTACAATTCCAATAATATTGTATTAACATATTTGTAAGACTTTTATCTAGTATGCCTACCAAAATTTTCTTCTTTCCAAGCAAATAATTCAAAGAAATATTCAGTAATTTTCGCTCCCTCAGTACAATAAATTATCTATGCTTCATAGAAGTTCGGTTTAACGGTACAATTCCAATAATATTGTATTAACATATCTGTAAGACTTTTATCTAGTATACTACGAAAATTTTCTTCTTTTCAAGCAAATAATTCAAAGAAATAATCAGTAATTTTCGCTCCCTTACAATCAATTATCTATGCTTCATTGAAGTTCACGTAAAGTACACGAACAAGTACAAATTGCAAACGTTTTTGAGAAATTAAAAAAATATAATTTCTTTAATACCTCGCTTTAATACTTTTTGTAAAATTTGCAAAGAAACAATTTGAGCCAAATCAATCGTACATTTTTCGTTTTTGAGAAATGTAATGTAAACGATTAGTGCTTCTGTTGTTAACAAACAGTTCAATACAAGCAGATAGAACAGACAGTTTAGCAGAACGTCCCCAGATGCTGACATACGTTAGTAGTAGATAAACCCGCACAAAGAAAATAGTGAGAAATCGTCCCTCTAATCGGTTTCAAGAAACCGCTCGTGATGTCTATACATCTGAGCATCGTTATTTCAATTATAACAATGATCACAAGTTTATTCAGAGGTAAATACTATATTAGCTTTCACATCCATAAATATACATCTTCCATAAAAATCAAAAACGTTTCACACAATGTTGTAAAGCAATATTTAGAGAGTATTTAAATTAACAAGATAGTTCACTTTATGTTATTTACTTTAAATTATATTACATACAGTATATTTTATAAATGTCTAGTGTGCTCTATATTTATTTATTTACGTCAAAGACAGTTAAAAACTGTGTGACACGAATTAGATGTTTCAGTATTTCTTCATTGTTTGGACCCCCCTAATATTTAAATCAAAGTGTATCAACACAAATACAGAAGTAAATTACGATTTTAACATGGAAGCTTTGGACAATATTTGGAGCAAGTTTTAAGATAATTTCAATTTACCGTTTTTCAAAATATTCAATTTTGGGTTTCCTTTCTATCTATATTTTTTTGTTTTACAGCAACTTAATCAGAGACCATTTACAGTTTTTGGGTCTACAAATGTATATACCAGTAAGAATAAAGAGGCGCCAGAAGATTTAATTTTTGAAAATTTACAATTTCAATGAAAATTACACAAATTCAGTTTTTATTCAATGAATTGTTTTTATAGAAAGTTCAAACAAAACGTTTCCTGAATTTTTTTAGAATGTTTTTCATAATTCTTCATTTTTCAACTTTGAAACCATGTCACGATTTGACCAACAATTGTGCAAAAATTGTTACAATTATGAAAACATTTCGTACACAAAAATTGATTTAAAATGTACGTCTAGCTTCAATAACGTGAAGGACCCTCGAATTAAATTTTAATTTTTTACTTTACCAGAATGACAAATATCAGTATGTACATGACGAAAAGAAGACTTATTTATAATGATGAAACATATCACGTTTCCCTATATACTATCAACTCATTTTATGCACAGTACGATTTACTTATATCTCATTAAAGGACACGAAAATATTGCCTTATGAAACATTGAAGTCAGTCTTTCCAATTCCTTGGCGTCGGGCAGCAGGATCATCAAAGCTGCGCCCGAGCGTCGGACGCGAGCGACGCCGTCGTCACTTCCGGCGCCCTTGGCCCTTCCCGCCCAGCAGCTGATGAAGAGGCCTCTACGTGTCCGGAATGGGCGACGCCGCAATTATTTGAAAGGCACACGTAAGCGTACACATCGGGCGGCGGCGGACGCGCCCTCCGAGACAATTCGCATTCCTGGGGCGCCCCGACGCCGCTCTCCGCCCCGCCCTTCACCCCTTCCCCCATTCCGTGCCCTTCATCCGCGCCAGGCGCGCCGCCTTCCTTCCCCGCCATGCACCCCGCCCCTCTTTCCCACCGTGCATTCCGAGCCCTTTTTTACCTACAGTTCTCCGTCCTTCGTCCCCACCACGCGCATCACCTTTCTTCCCCGCCATGTACCCTGCTCCTTTTTCCCCCCACGCATTCCTGCCCATTTTTAACTGCCGTTCTACGTTCTCCATCCCCACCACGCGCATCGCTTTTCTTCCCCGCCATTCACCCCGTCCTTCTTTCCCGCTATGCCCTCACTCTTTCTTTCCCGACCCATTCCGAGACTTCATTGCTTGCCCCGTTACCCGCCATTATTCCCCTCTTTTCCCCGCCAAATTCTTCCCCGCCCGGCTCGCCCCTTCTCGGATTCTTTCTCACCAGATGCGTTGGCTTTGCGGCCGCCTAGCCAGTCTGGAGAAAATTTCTAGTAGCCGACTGCTCTAATCGACTCTAGTTTTCTGTGGTTTTGCCGATGTTTTGCCGTGTCAATGCCGAATTAATGCCGGAATACTAACATAGCAATCGGGCAACGGGCTGCGCGCGTTGTTTTCACTCTCATACTCTCATTCTTGGTCCTTCCTCTTTCCTTACACACACACACACACTCACACACACACATACGCCAACTAAAATGTACTACATTACCAAGGATGTCCGCAGTTCAGTCGAGAGCTTCCTTAGAGTTGTCACGGCTGAGGTGGTGCCCCGCTAGGGAGATATTTGGACGGGGAAACTTCACAATCCGACTCGTAGACCGATCCTGTATCTTACGTATCACCTGGGTGTATATCAAGCTCGTATCTCACAAACAGTCTCCCATATGAGCGTAGAAGGAACACCGCCCCATCCCTGAATATAAAGCACTTACGGGATTAAATACCTTACTAGGTCACGTGGGCGAAAACAGAGTAATCGGTCAATCAATCGACCAATTTCCGGGCCCTGGGTCCCAGTCTCCAGTCTCCGCAGATTCGCATTTCCAGCGTGTGTCATGTGCCCATGACCCGTGCTCAATGAGTCCTCCAGCCCCGTCTTCCTGCGACCCCAGCGCTCCTTTAACCGCGTCCCTCCAGCGCCAGCAGTGCCACGCGGAGTCCCATAACCAGCACGAACACTTCGCCTCTTCACCGCATCACGCTCTTTCTCTTCATCCACCACCACCCCCACCACCTACTCCTCTCCCTCCGACGCCATCACCCCACAAACCTCGCAACCCCTTCACCCCGTGCGCGGCGCTCCTTATTTCACTCGGCTGGGGTCTGCTTCACGCGATTCACTTAAATTATCTCCTCCTTTTGAAAGAGAGTGGAGGGGGAGGGACAGAGAGAGAGAATCGCGGTAGGAAAAGGGAAGGTGAGATCGTAACACGGACGGAGACGGAGAATGCGGGCGGTGGAGGCGGGAGGTGGCGCCGGGGGTTCGGCGACAGAAAAAGAGGGGCAGAGGGGAGGAGACCCGAGATAAATCTATGGCCCGAATACAGTTAGAGGGTCGGGCTATCTCTGCCAACAAAGCGGCCCAGCCCTCATTACAGAGCCCCCGGGCGCGACTCTAAATATTTTCGGGGCGGCGCTTCGAGACGGGCCTCGCCGCTGTAATGGGAGGGAGGGCGCTCTCGTCCCTGTTTTTTTTACCAACAAAACCCCCTGTAAGCTTTATAATTAAGAAACTACTTTCCATAATTAGTCTAAAAGAGTCGTAAGCATGATAAATCTAATCGAACAGATTAGGAGAGACGTTACAAAAGGATGGAGCTGCTTTAGAGCTATTTGGTGCAAGAAATTGTGACGGGGGAACAAGAACTATTGGAACCGCTGTACCGGGGTGATAGCACTCAGGGCTACAAAAGCTGGGTGGTATCTCCGGAGAGAGCCGATTAATAACGTCATCGAGTGGAACGAAGAAGGCGCCTTAGGATGAATGATGTGGTTGTCTTCTGAAACCAGTATTTCAAGTTCTTTAGTATACAACATGCCCAATGTATTCCCTTAATATCGCCTTTGGTTGATGCACAAAATGATTACAATCTAAGGGCTAAATTCTCATGAATGTTTGACTACAAAGATGTCGATATTGTAAGTTTATAGGCATCGAAAATCTGTAGTTGATGTTTTAAGCAGTCAAAAGCCATTGATGATGTATGTTATGAACTCAGTGCAGTGAATGTCATGATGCCCGAAGGTGCCCAATAAATAAAGTTGAATTAAAGTTCAAGTTGGAAGAACAAAAGATTTGTTTAACAATTTCCTCGTATGCTAATAGATTACGCCAATCGTGTAATTGAGAGGAATTAGATTCTGTGGTCATATATTCGTTGATAATAAACGATATGCGTCTGGTTAATATATGTTCACGTATTATTTTTGTATGTTCACGTTATATTGTATCATTCTTAACCTTTTGGTTTGATTTCTTGTTATCCATGGGACCAATCTATGCAATAACATGATGATGTGTTATACTATTTTCGTATATTCTATTGTCAGCAAGATCATACACATACAATAAAAACAAACCTTTAAACGAACTAACATTTTGATAAAGAACACGTATCCTCGCGACGCACCGAAATGAATGGAGACAGAAACTACCCGCCGATTATGAAAAGATGGGAAGAAACTCGATTCAAATGCGACTTTTAACTGCACGCTTATGTAGTTTTAGATCAACATTTATTTAGTAAAAAAACAGTAAAAACTGTATGTAACGTATGGGGTAGAAGATTAACTGCGTACGTTTTCTTGAGTTCCAGAATCCCTTCCCGTCATTGTATCTATAAATAGTTGTAGCATGAGTAAAAGTTTAAAATAAAAAAATAAAAATACATTTTAAAAAAGCGCGAGATTAGCAATATTTGAAAAAAAAAGAGGCGTTTCCGAGTTATAGAAAACTTATTTGCATCTGTAAACGAATTGCAAGTATGATTTTTCTGCATTGCTAGTAGTAACTCGCCTTTTCCTCTACTCGTACCACTTCAAGTAAAAGGATGTGCAACAAAACGTGCGCATAGTGAAACAACATTTACGTTCACAAGCAACACAAGGGGCCATCTCAGCATTAGCTCAATGGATCAGGAAAACTGGACAAAAACCTGATCGAGATGGGGATCATTGAACCGGAAGCTGAAGTACATTATTTGTTACAAACATATTAAGTCTTTTTCAAAAATGAGTACAATACAAATGTAAACTAATTCAATATTTATCACTGTTTTGTTAAAGTAAACATTACTTTTCTTTTTGATAATCAGTATAGTCTCTAATGGTAAAGAAACAGTTATGCAGCAGAAAATATTTTTCTTTAAACTTAAATTTGTGTACAGACTTCAGTTATTTAATGTCATCTAGCAATGCGTTGTAAAGTATTGTATGTGGATTTCTGGTAGTGAGCTGTTGACATTGACACTTGATGAACGTGATTTTTACGTGTGTTGTTCAATGATTTAAAGATAATCCATTAACGGAAACTGTCACCTCTCCACTTAAAAAAATGTAAAAAAAAGAGTTCACGTTGGAAAAGGAGGAAATCTATTGCATGCAAGTGAAGTGTAAAATGCAAAAATTACTGAATGTGACAATTTCAAAATTTTAATAAAAATATTTAATATTTATTTCCTACAATCATTGACTGGGAAGCATTTGTGTAGTGCTTCCAACTATGAACTACAGCACAACAATTGCGCAGTTGCACATCAGAACGTCGCGCGGTGCGAAATGCTTCTTTGTTGTGGTAACTCGTATAATTTTCTTCCCTTGCATAAGACTTGATAATATTCCATAAAATTTCTGTTGGGTCTTATACGATAACAGCATTTTAATATTTGACATCACTAGCTGCAGTCACTTCCCCCTGCTTCCCCAATGTTGATTGATTGATTATTAGTGATTCTGGAATGCTATGGTCATTAGTGCCGTAGGTGTTGGGCATGGGTTTTATAGCGTGAGGTGATGGAGATCTTCCCCCGCTGGATGGCGAGATCCAGCGCGTAGTTTTTCGTGGTTACCCGTACCATCATCACGCGAATGCCGGAGCAGTACCTTAACAAACGGGCCTCGGGCCGCGCGCGATCTTTCCTTCCTCTTCCTTGTCCTACCCTCGCCCGTCGGGTAGCGGGGCTTCCTTCAACCAGGTACCTCCCACCCGCGAGGCAAGTCCCCAGCCGGGACAAGTTCTAAGCTGCCGACCGGTCTCCCGGCATGTGCGGTAGTGTAGTGCATTTGGAAGTAAGAGGCGAGGATAGGACAAGGAAGAGGAAGGAAAGATCGCGCGCGGACCGAGGCCCGTTTGTTAAGGTACTGCTCCGGCATTTGCGTGATAATGGTACGAGTAACCACGAAAAACTACCGATCAGAGCACCTGGCCGCTACAATTCTCCCTCAGACAGCGGCTGAATTCGGCATAGTGTCGCAAATAGAGCCACCGTCGGGACTCGAACCCTAGGACCTCCCGATTAGCGGCAGGGACCGCGCAGTGTAATTTTCTGGCACTTCTCCCACGTTTTTGCTCGGAAGTTATAGGGGTTGCGTGGTAGAGTTGGTGATGCCACTCGCCAGGAACGTCTGACGTCATGATACGTCCCTTTCGCAGCCGTGCAGCGCAGACAGTTGGCGCGTTTTTGTGTCTCTGCGCCGTCGCGCGTACATTTCAAGGGGCTCTGTTTTCGCCACCATCTCGACACTCGCGTTCCACTAATGAAGCGGGGATACTTTTTCTGTCTAGCACAGTTTCACAGAAATGATCTCACGCTCAAATGCCTGTGTAAGAGTAACCTTGCACTAAACTTAATCAGTAACTTTGATTGATATCAAATCACTGACTCCGTATTTCTAACGTGGACCACAACTAGAGCGTCGTGACCACTCTAGTTTCCCCCCGTTTTCGAGTATGGTAAGCATACAACGTATTGTATGTATGTATTCAGGTTTGGGGTTGGTTGTCCGACTTTGCTGGCTAGTTAGCGCTGTCCTCTAGTCCTGGGCATAGTTAATTCCCACTCTTGTAGGGTAATAGAGGCATATCGTTAACATGATATATTCCCTGCGCTGTACCTAGCAAACGCCGCCTGCTTGAGCTTTTCTTCGCCTTACAGATACAGAAACATACGATTTTAAAGGAAAGCTACAAATACTTTTCCCCAACCGGGAATCATACTCGGGATCGCATCATGGGGAGCTAGTACGCTGCCTTTGAGCCACATAGGACTAACAATATTAAACATGATTATTAAAATTGTACGAGCGACTGGAGTACGAACATACGATAACCAAAATATATTTTGCAGGTTTTTAAAATACTTGCATAATGGTATTCAATAAATTTAAAACAATTTTACAGAAGTTATATCAACAAGAATGTGTGAGCTATTCTTCAGAACATGCCTGCCCCAATTAATGACCTTAGGGCGACATCGTAGGGCAGCCGTAGTCACGGCAACACATGAGGTGCGTTTTCGGAAGAGTAGGTTCGTAGATAAGGATGCCGGCAACGCCCGTCCAATGGGACGCTAGTCACAAACTATTTTCGCAGTCTTCCACACTTCTGAATTTATTTCGTAAGTATACTTACCTGATAGTGAACGCGGAAGGATTAATTGTATTTCAATTAACGAAGACATTCACACTTTTCTATACGCTTCTTTTGCAGAATTTTCTGCACAATATCTTGTTTTCAGTAACTTGTTCTCGAGAACACAAGCATAAGCTCATCAAACCGCATCAGAAGTGATGCCGATGCGGTGTCAGTCCTACAGGCTACCTGCAGAGTATCAAGTGGTGAGGGGAAAAAGTGGCCTTGGCAAAACCCTGGGAATTTTCCGAGTTACGATGCCCTAAATCCAGTTCGTTGAGCAGGAAACAATTCTAGAACTACCAACTTCTATTTGTTGGTCTTCATGATCGCGATACCTCACAGTTTCAGGCAAGAAGCAACGCCCATCTGGACAGTTCTATCTGATTTGACAGCAGTTCCGATTTAATCACCATTATATCTAGGGTCAACCACAGTACAAGAGGAGGCATCATCCTGAACAAATTACGACCCGAGATGAAAAGGGTGGAACCATGCCACGGACTCTAATCTTTCCTCGTAATGGCAGCGTGAGCACTTGAACACCTTCCGCTGCCAGAATCGAAATTTAGGAATATCCACTTAGCAACAGGTCCACGCACCGATTCCATTTCCCCTCTTCCCCGGCATATTCCGCGCGTAAAGTCTTACCTAATCCCTGGCGGAGTGCGGAAGTCGATTGTCGACCTGCCCTCTTGCGAGTCTCACACGCTCCCTACCCGAATCCCAGACCCAGACCCGTTCCAGCACCCTCTCCTTGCTGAGTTACTTCACGGCCACCCCTCCGCCATGCATTGCTCTCCGCCCCAATCCACCGTCCGGGGCTGAACAACCGCGTCTACCGACGTCTCTCTCGCTTGCACTATGCATGTCGCCTTGTCTCTGTATGCAGTTTCTTCCACCTCTGCTTCATTCCGCTTCACTCCCTTTTTTAATTTACTCCGTGATATTTTGTCGCTATTTCCAGATTCTTTTTACCCCTTTACCTTCAATTTTTTTTCAATTCAGAACGGTTTTTTCTACCATCTCTTTCCATCTGCTATCACACTCGCTCTATACTCCTTTCTTGCACCTCACAGTTGTGCTCCCCTTCGGCGGGTCTACGCAAACGCGTCGGGCCACCCACTGCCATCTCGAGCGTGTTGAAATCCTACCTTCCCTCCTCCTCCGGGGTCTCACCACCAGGTCGGCGCGCCTGCCTCCCTCCCCCCGAGCACTCGCACACGTTCCGCTCGCCGCCTGTACCTCCGCCTCCGCCCTCCGCCCCGCGCCGGCGGCGGTGAAATACTCGCTCGCGCTCCCAGCACGCGATATTAGCGCTCCCGCCCTGGATATTTCATCCATTTTATGTGCGGAGGGGGCGGCGGCGAAGGCGGCGAGGGTAGAGAGAGAACGGGGCCGCGCGGAGCGGCGTTGGCGGCGGCGGCGGCGGCAGCGTAAACCAAAAAGACAGGGACGTGGTCGCGAGCTTGGGTTAAGACCACCCAGCCCCCGGCTCACACCCCGACGCCCCCGCCCCCACACCCGCCGCCGCCGCCGCCACCACTGCTGCCGCCACTGGCGCGGGTGGAGATTATATCCGTGCGGTTTCCAGTTATATCGTTAGATGAGAGGCTTTTAATGAAACCCTCGCCACCGCCGGCGCCGCCGCTGCCTCGCACCCGTCCCCGCCCCCGCCGCCGCCGTGCCGAGCGCCGTGCGGGGGCCTTTGTAGGCGCCGCCGCCGCGCTACCAGGCGGCTGACTCGTAAATCCTCTTATTGCGCGGCGAGGCCCGCGGGGGCGGGACGGCGGCGGTGGCGGCGTGTCGTTCCCGCCCCCGCGGCGCCGTCCCCGTCCCCGCCCCTCGGATGTAGCGCGCCGCCGCCTCCGCCGGCGAGAGCGGCGCCTGCGCGCGACACTTGCGCCCTCTGCTTCCGCCGCCGCCGCCGGTGCATTTTGTTCCCTCCCCCGCCGCCCGCCGCGTTCCGCGTTCCACGCTGCCGCGTGCCCGGGCCAACGCCCCCGCCCCCGCCCCCGCCTCCGCTGCGCCGCGAAGAGACGCAGGTGCGGCGACGCTCTCTGGTGGAGGCTACGGCTGCGCTTGAAGGCGAAGGCTGGGGGATCATAAGGCAGCCGATGAGTTGATGAACACTGGTTATGAATGTTGAGTGGTGTGGTTGGGTGGTGATGTTAGAACTGGTGGTGCTGGTAAGAGTGGAGCTGACGGCTGTAGAGGTGATGGTGACGGTGGGGGTGATGGTGGAAATGGTGGAGGGTGATGGTGGTAGAGATACTGGTGGTAGGTGGTGCTGCTAGGGTGAAGTAGTGACGGTGAGAACGGTGGGTAGTGATGGTGGGTTGTGATGGTGGTTGTGGTGATAGGGGTGGTAGTGGTAGGGTCGGTGGTTGTCTTTTAATTTTGATTAGGTTCTTTGATAGTTGTTAATGGCCATGGGAGGGATCTTGGTGATTGGTGTGGTTAGTCATAGGTAGTGGTGAGTGATTGGCAGTGGTTGGAGGTTGAGAATGGAAATTGGTTAGTAACGGGTGATTAGGTATAATGTAGTGATGATGGTGGATACCAGGCTAATAATGAAAGTTGCGTAGTTTTAGTTCTCGTTTGGAGAAGGTGGTGGCGGTGGGGGTGGCAATGGCGGTGATAGAGTTCGCGATATAATTGAGGTTAGGGTAGTTGGTGGTTGGTCGTGAAAGGTAGTGGTTTGTAATGATAGGTGTGGTTTGCAGAGAGTGATGATTGGTTGTTGGTAATGGGGGATAAGTAATATATTGATGGTACTGGTGGTGGGTAGTTCATAATAGCGGGTGAGGGTGGTGAGGGATATGATGCTGGATTGACGGTTTTGTTAAAGGTAGCGATTTCTGGATACGAATGGGCACAGCAGAACATGATAGATTATGTGAAATGCAAGGAAAGGTGTTTAAATATCGGGTTTGAGTTGCTTATTCGTAATTTCTCAACCACATTCGATGAAATGACGACGCTAAGTTACGAAGATTATGTAAGCATTGTGTGTTTTCTTTACAACGTTACCTTCTGATTAAATTATTTTTGAGCACTCAAACACGGAAACGGGTATTTCACTGTAGTAGAATAAACCTTCTCTGTTTATTGATTGGGAGGTGTTACTTTGCGTTTCGTGTACGGCAAAGTCTACATTGCCGCACATGTACAGAAGTCATGGCCATATAAAACAATTCAGTACTCCAAAGTGAACAAAGCAGTGGGGCGAAGTAAATCAACATGAATGCCGCCTCATACTGACAATGATCCCAAGAGTATTCTCTTGAAAATTCAACGAATTCGTGCAAAATCAAAAAACAAAACAAAAAAAAACAACAAAAAAAACGTACCAAACGTGCGAAAATGCCTACAACATACTCATTTCAAAATGGTAACATTTGATGAAAGGTCTACATTTTATTCGTACGCAAAAGACTTCACTACCGGGGACGTAAATAATTATTTTTCTGACATCAGACTGATCGACTTTGTACTTTCTAGGAGTGTAAGTGTAGAAGACTGACAGGTGGCGTACTCTATGCAAAAATTACATTCTGGACACTAATTTTAAAGAAGATATTACATCTGCGCATTCTGTTTTTATAAAGCGTTGCCGACTCATTTCGGCAACATGTCTCAAACTCAGTACGTAATTGATGTCGAATTGGTAATCCAAAATTGGCAAAAATGTATTCGTCATTTGTTTACCAGGAATCATATTAACAGGAAAAGTAGTTCCTAAGAAAATGGTTAGCGCTTAGAATAGTTAGATAAGACAATCCCCATTCACACTAATGAAAAGGCGAGGACTTTCACAAGTTGGGCAGATGCGCCTGGCAACTCCTTTCTCGTTCTCCCTGCCTATGAAAGGTTAATAATGACCCCCGCATCGCGTGACAGCGCGTTGCTGAAAGGGGAAACTGAAGGTAGGGAGGGAGAAAGAAGAGATCGCCATTTCTTGAAACGGGAAGAGGGGAGGCGTGGAAGGTCTATTCCGAGCGGAGATCGCCGTCCTCATTAGGCCGTGTTGCTGCGAAGAGGCTGAGCGCCAGAAAGGGGCAGATGCACGGAAAGGAGTGCATGGTGTAGACCTGAGAGGGGGCGTGGCGAGGGGGCGTGGAAGAATCCCTTCTCAGCTGATTTTGATGAGGAATGGGGGAGTACGACATCGGGGAGCGGGCCAAAACGGACCTGTCCCGAGCAGCGGAGAAGTGGGGTAGCGGAGAGAGTAAAACAGGGAAGTGGGGGCTAGGAAGCAGATAGCGGGGAAGCGGAGAGTGGGGAAGCGGGGAGCAAAGCAATAGGGAGCGGAGCAGTGTGGAGCGGGGCAGTGTGGAGCGGGGCAGTGTGGAGCGGGGCAGTGTGGAGCGGGGCAGTGTGGAGCGGGGCAGTGTGGAGCGGGGCAGTGTGGAGCGGGGCAGTGTGGAGCGGGGCAGTGGGAAGCGGGGCAGTGTGGAGCGGGGCAGTGGGGAACGGGGCAGTGGGGAACGGGGCAGTGGGGAGCGGGCAGTGGGGAGCGGGGCAGTGGGGAGCGGGGCAGTGGGGAGCGGGGCAGTGGGGAGCGGGGCAGTAGGTAGCGGGGCAGTAGGGAGCGGGGCAGTAGGGAGCGGGGCAGTGGGGAGCAGGGCAGAGCGAGATCGGGGTTGGGGAGCGGGGCTTTGGGAGCAGAGAGGTGAAGAGCGGGGCAGTGGGGGTGGGACAGTGGGGAGCGGTGCGATGGGTATCAGGGACCGGGATGCAGGTGAGGTAGCGGAATGCGGGGAAGCGGGGAGAGAGGCAGCGGGGACCAGGGACCGAGTAGCGGCGAGTGGGGCAACGATGTGCCGGGCTGCGGGAAGATTGGGAAGGAAAAGCGGGGAGAGCGACGGCGGAGCTGCGTAGTGACGCAAAGTGAGGCGGCTGAGGGGCGTGGTCACGTGGGACGCGCCCCAGATAGAAAGACGTGCGAGGTTCCTGACCTTGAGATTCAGAGACGCCGCCAATCAAAACTCTCGTTCCTTGCAAGCATCAATGTAGCGTAGGCCACCCCAGTCAGTACCATTAATAAAACCAAACAGGCAGCAGCTTAGAAGGGGCGAGTCAGGGAGCTGAACCCGCTGAGATTAAGAAAAGATGAACAGAGCGCGCATAAAGGGGTTAAAATGGAACGTGCTGGGGAGATAACAAGATACATTAGGTGATGAAAACTGATAACGAGAAATACCTTCGCAAGAAGTGATAGTTAAGCGCGAAGGCGCGGTGAAGGAAGTGCTTCGTTTCGGGGCGAGACGCGGCCGGAGGAAGGCGCCAGCAGCAATGCGAGCGGGAGGAGCCGGAAGCAGCAAAGCGGAGCGAGGAGGAGCGGGGGAGGGAGAGGGCGGAGGTTCTGGGAACCCGAACCGGACGAGAGATTTCCGGTGCGTGTAATTTTTCAGCAGGGGAGACGCGCGCGGTCCCCGCTTGTTTGTGTACACGGGGCTTAACGAAGAGCGAGGGAGAGCGCGAGGCGATCTTCGCCTTTCGGCAGGCCGCCCGGAACTGCTCGTCGAGTTTTTATAGCCGCAGGGGAGAGGCGCGCGCCGAGGGCGGAGGAACGTGGATTTAACGTTCTGCAAACGAAGGGAGCGACGGACGGCGGTGCGGTGTGATGGAAGAGGAGGCGACAGCCGTGTTGACGGCCACCTTGCGCTGACGAGCGAGGGGCGCTGGCATCGGCGGCGGAGTTGCAGCTTTTGCCGCGCGGAGCGCTCTTTTAGGCGGCCGAAAAAGTGGGGAGAAAAAACTGTACTAGTCCTAGTCCGGAGGAAGCCAGATGGGCTAGAGTTGGAGATTACGCTGACTATTTCAATCGTCAAATTAAAACCAATAATGTTTAACAATACACAAAAATGCCCCAATCAGACCGGTATATCTCATAAAATTTATTGCTTTTGCATCCGATTTTTCTTACCGCTCCTCCCTAATAGCCAATAATAAGCTGCGACTAATCTCTCCCTGCGACCAAATATATCTTAGCTATATATAGATCGCTGTGTTAATGTGAAATAAACCGCGTATGGACTACAACATAACCTCTTTGATTTTAACAAACTTCCATTTATTTTCAATGTTTGGCGTATTTTGGATGTCTATTGGCCGTAATTTCATTCGAGGAATAGTCCTATTAAATACCACTTATGCTTGGAAATTCTCAGATAGTCAGATATTTTCGGAGGGGTTTATCGACAACTTCCAGAACTCTCGTGGTATTACCTATGACAAGTGGTTTCTCATGACCCTAACCACAATTTCGCGTCTCTGGAGGAGAAACTGTCAATTTCAAAGCAAATGGTTAATGGACAGGACATATTTTTATTTTTATTATTAATATTATTTTATTATTGTTATTACTATTATTATTGTATAATAAGCATGTTAGCTTATTATCTTATTTATGTAATTAGCTGCCACCAAGTTATGGCCATTTGCAGTTCAAATAAATTTATCTTTATCTTTTATCTTTATTTTTTGAAGAATGGGTTTTTCCTGTGATTTCTTATCTGAACGATTTTTTTGTATTTAAAATTCATATAATCGCGCCAGCAATTAACGACAGTGTGTTTATATTACTGAGGTTTAATAAAGTCATTGTTCTCATTGTTACTCATTCCAGGTATTATATCATTTTACAGTATGTAGGAAAGTACTCGAAATGTGAAAAAACAACACTTTTTTTATGAAAACATAGGAGAGGGAAGGGGGGGTAAGAAAATTGGTGAATGTAAACTTTTCTTATTCCCAAACGTAAGCAGACAGATTATTCGGAGGATTTCGAGGATATTGGAGGATTATTTTGCTTTTGCATTCCGCTATAACCTTTCCGTAATAGGCAGCATTATTCACTTCACATCGTTCGTGCCCTGAAATATAATTAAGTTGTATTAAAAGGAAAATGAATGAAAGCAATAACTTAATCAATATATTTAAAACTTTTTGAGGATAATTATTTTTACACAGAATTACATTAAAACATTAAATATATACGTATAGATCTTCAGTGCAAAGTAACCCAATAAAGCTAGACTCAGTATGAAAAGAATCTTATGTCAGAGCCAGATGGTAAGATAAAGTGGGAAATACAGTGATGTTTGCACAACGTTGGAGTTTTTGTGATTTCATAATAACTGTTATTTTATAATCATTAATTATTTCTATATTTATATCATATATATATATATATATATATATATATATATATATATATATATATATATATATATATATATATATATATAAAGCCAGTCAATTAATTTTTTACGAATTTTGTCTTCTCTGTATTCTCGAGAATCACTAAACCGATTCTGAATGAATCAGTTTTCACTGAAATGCGTACACTACCGCTTAAAGAGTAGAGAGGAGTTATGTAACGCTTTGCGGAAATCAGCAAATTTTCGGCAGAAAAACCCTTATTGCCGGGCCTTGATGACGAAAAAGAGGATAAACCAAGTTGCTCAATTTAGAAAACAAAATCTTCTCATACGTGGTGTAGCCAGAATCGATTTTTATGGGTCCGCAATACCGAAAAAATCGATTAGCGGCAAAACGTCCGTCTTTCTGTTTACCTATTCGTCTGTCTGTACTAGCGCCTAAACCACGATTTTTTTCCACAATAGACCGGTCGAACTGCCTCGACTCAAAGCTTTGCGATTTTGAAAAACATTCTTTAAAATTTGGGGTTACTTAACATGGGCTCCCAGGGACATTTTAAAAATTTTCTCAAAAACGGCGCAATTTTTTCTTCAAACTTTTTGTATGGACGCTAAATGCTGTGCCTAAGATGGCATAAATGCCATTTTACTTAATTCTTTTCTTCTTTCAAAAATTAAGCAAATATATTCTTTAAAATATTTCTCTTAATATATACATTTCCAGCGAGGTGTATAAATTTTTGCATTAATGAGTGAATGTGCGAAAAATGACTTTCAATGAAGTTTAACGAAAACTCAAAGGTTTTCTGTAAAAAAGTTCTTCAAATTTCGCATTTACTGTAATGCTTAAACAGTTTCTTCTAACACAGTTCAGCGCTAACCGCGGTGGCGAGAGGTTGTGACCGCAGCGCTACCTTGTTAGTTCAGTCGGCGTCAAGCTGAGCACTCAGTGAGTTGCGAGTGCTCGTGAAGTGTCCAGTGTTTTCGAAAGTTATTCCATATTTTTAACCAATAGTGAAAATAGATAATAGTGAATTACCGTGCTCTGACCTCGGACAGAGCATCAAAGAAGCGATGCAGGCCGTGAACAACACTACGCCCGACGCCATGCAACATTCGTTGGAGTACCAACAGCAGCTCATCATAGATCAGCAACATCAACAAATACAGGCGCAGCAGCATCAACTTCAGGAACAGCATCAACAACTGGTCCAATTGCAACAGCAACTACAGGACCTTCGAACGCAAGTACAAAACTGCCAACGCTCTAGTTGGCCGTCCTTGCAACACAGTGCACCTGCCCCAACAGATCAAAGTGAGCGCAAAAGACAAAAAACTGAATCTGTTTCACGATATGCTATTCCTACAGCAAACAGGTTCGAAACATTAAATAACGATACAGATGAAGACGAACATATCAGTGCCGCGGAAACAGTGATTAAAATCCCCCCTATAATTATACACAAAGCGGAAAATTTTCAACTGTTAATAAATGACATTAAAAGTGTAGTAAAAGAAGATTTTACAACAAAAATAGAAGCAGAGTGAAAGTAAAACTTAATACAATAGAAGATTTCAGAGATCTTCGTAAATTTTGCAACGATAACAACATAGAATACCACACGTTTCGCGACCCAAGCATAAAAACATTTTCAATTGTTATAAAAGATATTCACACACTATATAGTGAAACAGAAATCTTTCAAGAACTAGTAAAAAAATACCCAGTAATCAAAGTTACTCGCCTTCACGGAAAAGACAGAAAACCATTAACAACATGTGCTGTAGATTTAGAGGACAACAACAAGGGAAGGACCATTCTAGCATTAGATAGATTTTTATACAGTGTTATTAGGGTATTTTCTAGATTCAACCAAAAATTACCAATTCAATGCAAAAACTGTCAAAGATTTGATCACACTCAAGCTAACTGTGGGCGCGGTCCGAGATGCGTTAGGTGTTTAGGTAACCACCATTATTCAAAATGCACGGAACCTAAAACAGAAACAAGTCGGAAATGCGTTAATTGTAAAAAAGATCACACGACCAATTGGAAAGGTTGTGAAGTATATCAGAAACTGTTAAAAAATCAAACAGAGCGATATAATCAGAGACGACAGGCTTTTAATAACAGAGAATCCCACGAGATTAAAAACCTTGACCGAAAACCAGTCTCTCAGAATCATCCACAACAAACAAACCCAACGCAACGACCTCCCATAAATCCCTGGTTTTCAAATCCTCAAAGACCTAATAGCCAAGTCCCCCCGTTATTGAACTCCAATCTCCCTCTACACCAAGAACAGGTAATAACTACAATCATCAACCAAGTAATAAACGCACTCATTCCACAAATACAAATATTAATACAATCAGACCTCGATAATGGACGTAAATAAAAATCCAGAAACAAACATTCTCAACTGGAACGCGAACGGAATAAAAAGGCAAGAAAATCAATTACGACACTTTATAACAACCCACAACATAAAAATAGCTTGTATTTCAGAAACTCACCTGTTACCTCAAATCAAGTTCTCAATACCAGGTTTTAATATCTATCGCAACGACCGTCTCTCAGCAACGGCCGCAGGAGGAGTGGCCATACTAGTGCACAAAGATATAAAACATACTTTAATTAATAGTCCTACGAGCAACGACCTAAAAACTATAGCAATAAAAACCAAAATAAATAACAAAGACACAACCATAATATCAGCGTATAAACCTCCCAATAAGCTATTCCCTAGAAAAATATATACTGAAATTTTTGGAAATAACGATAATATCATGCTAATAGGTGACCTTAATAGCAAACACTGCGATTGGGGATGCAACACAACTCCACAAGGGCAAAATTTACTAAATATCGCTACCACTCTCAATTTATGTATTATGGCTCCAATAGAACCCACCCATTACCCTTACAACAATAATATAATTCCTGACATATTAGATATCCTCATCACAAAAAATATTGATTTTCCGCTATACCAAAAAGTAATTCCTGAACTAGATTCGGATCACAATCCAATAATCATATCATTTCATCCTCTCTATCTATCATCTTATTATAAACAGCAAAAAGGTAAAATTAACTGGTTTAAATTCAGGGGAATTTTAAAAATTAACTACAAACATCCGCAAAACATTCAATCTGAAAAGGACTTAGATAATGAAGTAAAACGATTAGTCAGCAACATACAAGAATCCCTCACAAATTCTACCACATATCTCAAAATAACAAACCCAATAAACAAGCAACAAATCCCAATAAAAACCATAAACCTAATTAAAAGTAAACACAATTTAAGACGCTATTGGCAAATGACACGACGACCAGACTTAAAAAGAAAATTAAACAAACGGACGAAACTAGTCAAAACTAAACTAGACCAACATAGATATGCAAACTTTCAGACTTTCTAAAAGAAATTCACCCGTCATCTAGACATATGTGGTCTACCATACATAGAATAAAAAGACAAAAACAAGAATTTCCACAAATAAAACTAGGTTCACAAGTGGCAAATTCTGATTTTGAGAAAACATCTCTTATAGCTGACTACCTGGAAAAGTCGTTCAACCCAAACCCAGTCAAAAACGATCACTTTAATAAACAAGTAGAGGAATTCAATCAGAAACCACTATATACAGCTCCAATCAATATAAAGTACATATCCCCATCAGAAATTAAACAAGAAATCAAAAAATCAAAAACTAAGAAATCAGCAGGATACGACTTTATTTCTAATAAAGTTCTAAAAGAACTAAATAACAATTCGATAGCAGGCATTACAGCAATATTTAACGCAGCATTCAGATTAGGTTACTTTCCCAACGATTGGAAAATTGCAACAGTGCAAAATTGCCCTTCCGAAAACCAGGAAAGAATCCAAAAGATCCAGCGAACTATAGACCAATAAGCCTACTCCCGTCATTGTCGAAACTATTAGAGAAACTGATACTAAAACGATTAATAAAATTCATGACAAACACACATGTAATCCCAGACACGCAATTTGGATTTCGACCTAACCACTCCACAACACATCAAATATTACGGCTTACCGAATATATAGCGCAAGGATTCCATGCCAAACAACACACTATCGCAATATTCCTGGACATCACCAAAGCGTTTGACAAAATATGGCATCAAGGCCTCCTCTACAAATTAAGACAAATAGGCACTCCAGACTACTTATTCCAAATTATTAAAAGTTTCCTAAATCAAAGGAAGTTCCAAGTCAAAATTAACGATGCCATATCATCCTTACGCCAGATTTCAGCAGGGCTGCCCCAAGGGTCCCCATTATCACCGCTATTATTCAATTTATATATATCCGATTATCCACACCTAATAGATTCTCAAATAGCGCTTTACGCTGACGACACTGCACTTTTTTCCAAGCATGGGGACGTTATGACAGCTAGGAATAACTTACAAGACGACCTTGACATATTCAATAAATGGGCAAAAAATTGGAGAATTAAAATAAATCCAGATAAAACACAGGCGAAAATTTTCACCCTAAGACATCCCCTCACCCCTCCGCAGTTAATTTTGAACAACGAAAATATTCCCTGGGCTGCAAATAATACAGCAGCCAAATATCTAGGAATGCAACTTGATACAAAATTTAACTGGAAAACACACATCTACACTACACGAACAAAAACACAAGCAAAACTTTCCCAACTTTACGCACTAATTAACAAAAAATCCTCCCTTAAAATAGAGACCGGAATGATAATTTATAAGTCAACTAGCTGACCCGGCCACGCGTTGCTGTGGCTAAAGTTTTTGTTATTTTTGTTATATTACATTATAGTAAACAATCTAAGAGGAACAATAAGAGAACATCAGTCACGGAGTCCACTATGCTTTTTCACACAGATGGTATTTGTAAAAAAATATGGTGATCTCCTTATTTGACTTTCTACTACTATAACCCTTTAGTACAATGAAATTATTTACCAATAAAGACGAAAATATTGATGTTGGTATACAAATTCACTGGATTGAGATTTGAAGGGGAAGTACGTTGAACACAATTAATTAAAATGTTCTTACACTTGATATTAAGCAGAAATCAATAGGTACAAAATAAAAATTTATCAGATTTATTATTTCCATTTAATTTGTATAACAAATATAAGTACTATTCAATTATAAATACTTTCAAATTCAATTTAATTTAACACCAATCGGTGCACAATGTTTTTGGTTAACCTGTCTTTAGCTAACACAAATATATTAGACGGTTTCCCAACACGTGAACACGCAACATATAGTTGCCCATGAGAAAAACATGGATTTTCCAAATCTAAACCACAAATGGACATTGTTTGACCTTGAGATTTATTTATAGAAATGACGAAAGCTAAACGAATTGGAAACTGTAGCCTTTTGAAGGGTATGGTAGAATCTGATGGTATCATCGGAATACGTGGCAGCAGGACCACTTTTCCTTTAAACTTCCCAGCCAAAATGGTTGCTTCAAGAATGTTTCCGGTGATCTTTTTGATGACCAAACGCGTACCGTTACATAATTGAGGTGGATTCAAATTACGGAGGAGAATAATAGTGGAACCAATCTTTAATCGAAGATTATGTGGTGGCATTCCAGGGATATCTAATGAATTTAAAAATTCAATCGGAAAATTTACACTTTCATTTTCATCAACAACAGTATCGATTGATTTAAAAGACATCATATCGCCTGGTAATAACTGTAGTATCTGGAAGTTAATTTCGTCAACATCAACGTTTTTGGCTGCCAAAATCGCCCGTTGACTAAGCCATTCATGATTCAAATAATTATTCTGTATATCCGGGAAAATACTCTGAATCAATTCATTTTTATCCTGAACAACAGTGCAAAAATTGTCTGGTAGTTTAATGCATTGCGTATTTGGTTGCAGTTCTATTTTACCGTTCCCAATATCTGCAGTCCTGATTCTTTGAGCTGCATTTCTTGTTTCGATTTGTTCTGGTAATTGCTGAGCTCTTTCAACACGTTTGCGTCGTGACCCTTTGCTGCTCGCGTTGTTGAGGTTAGATTTTTTCGGTGGCATTTGACTGAAAATAATAATAATAGTTTAAATATTAGAAAGAGGAACTGAAAAACATGTTATCATAGCACATTGAAATAATAAGTGCAAAATAATTTTAAATGGAGGTTAAATAATCTTAATATATATAAATCTCGTGTCACAGTGTTCTTATGATATTGTCTTGAATACGTTCGTTACACTGTTATTGAGATTCTTGTGCATGACCTTCTGCTGTCCTGATTCTTGGAGCTGATTTTTTACCACAGCAGCGCCATCTATTGATTACTTACTCAACCCAGTCGAAAGGTGTCGACATCTGTTAGAATCATTTGGAGTTAACAGATAATTGCTTCATTGTACATCTCTGGTGTATAATCTATGTTTTGGCATTGATTTGTTTGTCTAATTCGGTGCAATATGTCTTCTGTCATACAATTTTTATATTTTTCCCACAAAGTTTGTGCTTGCGAAAGTTTGTGCTTGAAATTATTTACCAATAAAGACGAAAATATTGATGTTGGTATACAAATTCACTGGATTGAGATTTGAAGGGGAAGTACGTTGAACACAATTAATTAAAATGTTCTTACACTTGATATTAAGCAGAAATCAATAGGTACAAAATAAAAATTTATCAGATTTATTATTTCCATTTAATTTGTATAACAAATATAAGTACTATTCAATTATAAATACTTTCGAATTCAATTTAATTTAACACCAATCGGTGCACAATGTTTTTGGTTAACCTGTCTTTAGCTAACACAAATAGATTAGACGTTTTCCCAACACGTGAACACGCAACATATAGTTGCCCATGAGAAAAACATGGATTTTCCAAATCTAAACCACAAATGGACATTGTTTGACCTTGAGATTTATTTATAGAAATGACGAAAGCTAAACGAATTGGAAACTGTAGCCTTTTGAAGGGTATGGTAGAATCTGATGGTATCATCGGAATACGTGGCAGCAGGACCACTTTTCCTTTAAACTTCCCAGCCAAAATGGTTGCTTCAAGAATGTTTCCGGTGATCTTTTTGATGACCAAACGCGTACCGTTACATAATTGAGGTGGATTCAAATTACGGAGGAGAATAATAGGGGAACCAATCTTTAATCGAAGATTATGTGGTGGCATTCCAGGGATATCTAATGAATTTAAAAATTCAATCGGAAAATTTACACTTTCATTTTCATCAACAACAGTATCGATTGATTTAAAAGACATCATATCGCCTGGTAATAACTGTTGTATCTGGAAGTTAATTTCGTCAACATCAACGATTTTGGCTGCCAAAATCGCCCGTTGACTAAGCCATTCATGATTCAAATAATTATTCTGTATATCCGGGAAAATACTCTGAATCAATTCATTTTTATCCTGAACAACAGTGCAAAAATTGTCTGGTAGTTTAATGCATTGCGTATTTGGTTGCAGTTCTATTTTACCGTTCCCAATATCTAGTAGTTGTTCGGAAAATATTTGTGCTGATGGATCATTTTGCAATTGTACTCGCATATTTATGGTCAATCGAAGTGTTTCAACACTTCGCCATAAGAATGATTGTTTCAAACATGCATTAATCTCATCCGCGAAAGTAGAGCGAGGTATAACCGGTAAGGTCTGCCGGAAGTCACCAGACAAAAGTAAGATAGCACCACCGAAAAGTTTATTATTGCTGTTTAAATCTTGCATAGTTCTGTTTAATGCTTCAAGTGAATATTTGTGTGCCATTGTGCACTCATCCCAAATTATTATAGAACTCTTCCGCAACACTGCAGCTATTCCACTATTCTTTTTGATGTTACACATTGCATCTGGTTTATTATGAACGTCCAATGGCAGCTTGAATGGTGAATGTGCTGTTCGCCCACCATCCAGTAAAGTAGCCGCAATGCCTGACGATGCTACTGCTAATGCGATTTTTTGTTGCGACCGTATTTTGGCAAGAATCAACGATATTAAAAATGTCTTACCGGTTCCACCGGGTGCATCCAAGAAAAAAAAACGCCTTGTTCAGCAGCAACAGCCAGCGTAATCCGATCACAAATAATTTTTTGTTCTGCTGCCAGTAATGGTTCACTGTTCATGATAATTGTTGCTAAACTTTCATGGTCATATTGATTTTCTCGTTGTAAATCGGTATTGACTAAGTAGGTGGCTGGACGATTAGGTGATGGCATACCATAATGATTAATTGGTAAATTTGAAATAAGAACACATAAATCCTCGATCAAGACCAATGCTTCATTGTACATCTCTGGTGTATAATCTATGTTTTGCCATTGATTTGTTTGTCTAATTCGGTGCAATATGTCTTCTGTCATACAATTTTTATATTTTTCCCACAAAGTTTGTGCTTGCGAGGGATAATATGTCGTCAAAATAATTGCAAACAACTGACGAATGTTATTCGGTGTTGATGTCAACGCAGCATCAGCAAGCGTTAAGTCCCAATGGTTATCGTCTTCTAGCAATTTCAGTTCACGACATGCATCCTGGTATGTATTGAATACTCGACCATTAACTGTTCGTAAAAATTCAAAAGACGTTGGTCCGGAAACATTCACCAATAACAAACGTAAATAGAAGCACTCACGTTGCTTTGGATGTACCGTGTAAAGTCTCCCCAATGTCTTAGCTTTGAATATGCCTGTAATGGAAGGATGTGGTTTTCCTTGTTTCCGTGGCAGCACAACGCGTGCAACGCGTGGCCGGGTCAGCTAGCTGATTGTTGTATTCTTAATATATATAAATCTCGTCTCGTGTCACAATTTTTGTCCTCAATGACTCCTAAACCACTTAACCGATTATAATAAAATTCGCACACCATGTGCAGTTCGATCCAACTTGAAAGATAGGATAGTTTAAATCTCAAATTATAGTCGCAATTTTAATTTATTGCTAATTATTTGTCTGTTATTATTTGACAGTCACAATTATCTACAATTATTACAACAATCAAATTTGTAATAAATTAGCAATAAATTAAAATTGCGACTATAATTTGAGATTTAAACTATCCTATCTTTCAAGTTGGATCGAACTGCACATGGTGTGCGAATTTTATTATAATCGGTTAAGTGGTTTAGGAGTTCTTTGAGGACAAACATTGTGACACGAGATTTATATATATTAAGATAATTCGACCAACTATGACTTATGCATGCCCAATATGGGGAAATGCAGCAAAAACTAATATAAACCTGTTGCAAACTATACAAAATAATGCGCTAAGAACTATAATTAAAGCGCCATGGTTTATTTCGAACAAGCAAATCCACCACGAACTGCAAATTCCGACAATAAAAGAACACATTACCAAATTGTCCGAAGACTTTTTCACATCACTCCCCTCATCTCCCAGCACCTCCATTTTCAACCTTGGACGCACAGCAGAACCGAACTTACGAATCAACTCACGCTTCCCTAAAAACAGATTCAGACCACCATAAAATAGCAGAAAATGGGCCTCAAATAATATAACCTTCATCGAATAATCTTATCAACGATCATTCTCTGTACTCTCAATCTACTGCCGTAATAATTTAAATTAATAATAATAATAATAATAATAATAATAACCAAAAACATTTAACGCATCCGTCTAGGGCACCCACAGTTAGGAAATAAACCAAAAGTTATATATGATTGTATTCACAACCCTGAAAAACATGTATGTTGAACAGGTAGACAATAAATAAAAAAAAAGTTTCTTCTAAACAGCTACAAATTTTTTAACGAAAATTCCCATGTAGGATGAGGTTTTACTCTTCTTCAATATTCTTAAAATAATGCTTCAATTCTATTATTAGGAAACCGACAAATTGAGAATTACGTATATATATATATATATTGCGAGGCGATAGATAGTATCTGGCAAGAGGATGGGGGCAAGACGGTAAATCTCGCTCATATAAAAGAAATTAGAAAGCTAACTAGTACGATAAATGTGTGCCATTATGTAGCACCACTAGGTATTTATTTTTGTTATCTAATTTTACACAAACATTATAAAAGTTTTATTTTATAAAGGAAGTATTTTATACAAGCATAATTTCTTTACAAAATTAAATTCGTCACGATTCCTATATACAGAAGTTAAGTTTATCGGTTCAAGGGAAGTAGGTACTGCCTATACTAGCAATACTAAATTTACTCATTTTAGGTACGCTCATCACAGAAAGCCTTTTAACAAGCCCTATGCGCCCTATACAAGCCCTATGAGCATAATATATGGGAGTATTGGCTCGTCTGAGGACGAAAATGTTTTACAGAACGATCTTAACTGTTTATGGAACTGGGCGTGCAGAAATAAGATGGAATTAAATCCGGAAAAGAGTAAATTCATTTGCTTTACCAAGTCTCGCTCGAACGTACGCTCCAGTTATGAATTAGGAACTAACGTTATACCACGTGTAAAAAACTGTAAGTATTTGGGTTTGGTCCTGCGAAGCGACTTAGGTTGGTCGGATCATATTAACAATACGGTCAAAAAATCCTGGAGAGCGCTGCACTTTGTAATGCGCATTCTAAAAAATAGTAGTCCAAATGCCCGACCCCTAGCATATACTACACTTGTTCGTCCAGTTTTAGAATACGGAGCGGCATGCTGGGACCCGTACAGGAAAGGGCAAATTGAAGCGTTAGATAAAATTCAAAAACGGGCCTCAAAGTTTGTAAATCACGGGAGCGTTGGTGACGAACGAGAAGAATGGGAGTCCTTATCTAAGAGAAGGGAATCGGGCGCGTTTATGCGTAATGTACAAGACATACAGAGGGGACACAGCATGGGCAGATATCGGTAAAAGATTACAGAAATCAGATTATAAAAGAAGAGGAGACCATCCTTGGAAAATACGATGTGGAAAACAAAGAACTGATGTAGGCAAGTTCTCCTTTGTGAATCGCACTATAGTAGATTGGAACAAACTACCTGCAGAAGCACTAGAGGCTCTTCCTTCTATTGTAGCCAAATTTAAAAATATGCTTCATTCCATCTAGATCATCTCAAATAATACTGACATACTGACTGAGACATTTATCTTTATTATTATTTTTATTATTATTACTTTTATTATTATTAATATTACTATTACTTTTATTATTATATTATTACTGACAAATTTATCATCATTGTTAACACTGTCATTAGCTTTGGGAAAATTTTTAAGTTATTATTATTTCTTATATTGTTATTGTTATAATTATTATCTTCATGTCCCTTATACAGTGAAGTGGAGGGGAAGGGAGTGCAGTGTAGTGTAGTGTAGTGTAGTGAAGTGTTATGTAAGCCAGAAGTGAATTTAGAGTTAGCTAGAAATAAATTGGAACTATGATATCAACCCCTAATTCTAATAGTAAACCTAATTGTAAATTTTGAAAATGTTTTGTAATTCTAATTCTAATTGTTATCTTGTTTGCCACCGAGCATTAGCTCAAAGCGTACTTTAATAAATCTATCTATATGCATTTTTAAATTTATTTTTATTTTTTAATCTATTAAATTTATTTGTACATTTATTTTTATTTAAATTTATTTATTATTAAATAAAATTAAATTACCTCCTTCACACCCTCTTCCTATGCACATTTTTCCAATTCATAAATATCTTATACTGAACACAAATACATTAATATTTTGGAGGTTTCAAAAGTTAATGTCTTTTGCAATTACTACAAACAGTTTCTAATGTACATGCTAAATCCTTTGTTTTGCTCATTGTTTTGTATAACACTCAAGCAATTTTCACAGTCACAGTGTTTGTACTTTGCAAAAGTATTAATGGCAATTGACGAAAGTAAATTAATTGAATTACAGTTTTCAATATACCATTAACATGCTCATTTTCTGATTGGAATTCTTTATAAAAATATTTTGAACTGGACAATTTCTTTTCAGGAGAACTCACTCTCTGCAAATTAGCAACCGCCTGTGATGGCATGCCCAGACCATTACCATTTAATGAAAATGTGTTCGTAGTTTTGAGAGTTTTCTTCATTGAAAAATGATATGCATGAGTTTTTCTACCCCCAAACTTCTTACTACATGGCATTTTCAACAAACGCATGAATCACAAAGATAGAAAACACAACCTTCCAAATTTACTCTTGCACATTAACCAGAAAACAAAACATTAACAGAACGCCTCCACAGAAACCTATGGAGAAACCATTTTTTTCATTATTACATGGCTTATTACAACATTACATGGCATTGCCAACATTCGAAATAATAATTCTTTCTCAAAATGTGAACGATCTCACAAATGCAGAAAGTAACAACAGTCAAATTCATGTTTTAAAGATATCAACGTAAAGAGGGGCTTGGTCACTGAAGTGCAATAGTTTACGAATAAACATAAAAACAACTTTTAATGTTATTTTAATAAAATAAAATATATACTCGTATTTCTTAGAGTGAAGGGAATGAAAATAGAAAACTAACATTTTGACCAACATCAGCTCAACGTGGTTCCCCCAAGTTAAGCGTTGTGAATGCGACATGAAACGGCAAACTGATTCTCAGCGACGACTTGGTGAAATAAGTAGAAGTCTTTTGTAGATTACACTGAATTTATTAACAATAATCAAAGTAACATTATACAATTTTATACGTTATAGGTTGGAGTTGATGAAGCCGAAAAATGATATGAACCTTCTCCCTTGGGTGCGCAAGGATTACATCAACTCGCCCTGCTCTCCAAACCTCCACGTCACTACCAAAGTTCATGTGACATCACTCTGGGTGGCCACAGTCTCTATGCGTGTTACATCTCACGGCCTTGAGTCGTAAGGGACAAGGGTCACAAGGGTTGAATCAGGACTACACAACCCTGTTATCTTTTACTGAGCGTTCCAAGGAACACTGACTTGGCACTACGCTTGGAGAATGACTAACCAATCAGCATTATGTATTTATTACTAAAATTGATAGCACCTTCTGTTGCCATTCTTGGGAGAGCTTACAGGAGGCCGGGAATATAACCCCTCCATCCCCAGAGGCAAGTCATTCTTTACATTGGATAGTTCAGTTCCCAAACGTACTTCGATTCTTTGATACATATTGTATAACAAATAGTATAACGTAATAGTATAACATAACATGTATAACAATTACATGTACAACATATAGTTCATGTAACATGACATGTATAACAATTACATGTATAACAAATAGTATAACATAATAATTACATTGAATACACATAATTTATTTCGCATGTTCAAAATAAGTATAATGGGTGCCAGATCCATCTACAGTTTATTAACATCGAGATGAGACATATTGAACTGCACCTGAAATTGACCTACAGGTCCTTTAGGTAGGGTCAACATGGGAAACTTTGTTTTAAGAATTGTTTGGGCTCTAAAGAGATGACCATAGACGACACAGGACAATTCGCAGAACTATGAATTAAAAATATCCTTTTATATTTCTCGAAAAGTCTGATTATCCTTTCAAGTTTACATGTGGATCGAAAAAAAAATTTTACATGTTTACATTACAACTTATACAAAAAGTTTACATAACTTCCGGCTGTCGAGAAAAGAAGAGGATCTTATTTTTATTGATCAAGTGGAATGGGTGATAGGGTTGCTCAATTGAGCGAAATCACAACCAGTAGTTTGAGTGAAGTTTTCTGTATCTTATAATTAATGCACACACATGACAGAGTTCCTTTCTCACAAGGATCAGAGGACCACGCTCAAACAGATCGTTGCAAGTAATTGTTTTCAGGAGATATTAGCACAATATTTTCACTGGCGGAAACAGGTGTCACAAAATGTAAATCATCACACATCACATTCATTGATGCGTACAGATAGGATAACAACTAGTCGTTGGTTTTACCATGGTTACTTGACTTCTGGCGCATTCTAGATTTTCAAATAGATGATACGGGTCAGTATGAACTAATGATTTGGAGGGACACACAGAATACATAGGATTGTTTATGCTGGTGATGTCTTCTCGGTTGAACAGTTGCACATTTGTGATCTTCCGAAAAAAGAGGCTGATGGTACTCTTTAAGATACGCACTATTTTCACAAATATTCTCACACACATCGACACATTGATAATGCTCCAATACTTTATTTACGAAATCCTGCTTAAACAACAATTTCTGAACATTTCCTAAATTTAAATTTATATGATTCACTTCAGTATTGAATTTTTCAGTAACTGATTTGCTACAAGAAACTAAGTTGTTGACAAGTTGTGTTTCCTGGTTTCGAATCGCTTCCAAAGCGGTAACTTGCGCGTGAAGGTTTTGAAAATCATCCTGCTTATTACCGGAAATGAATTTAATAACTTTATCTAACCCGTTAACGAGACCTCTTTTACGTTTATAAGACATGAGGAATAATTTAGAAAGTTCTTTCTCAATTTCTTTTATCATTAACCGCGATTTATACGATAAGAACGGAAAGATAGTGACATTTTGAGCATTTATGGCGTCAACCATACTACGGATTTGAACAAAGGTATCTAAGAATTTGGAAGTATTAAAATGGAAAAGGAATTGATGATAGTTGTCTATGACGACTCCTGGGCCGAAGGCGTCTGCGTATAACACGTGCATCTCGATACGTTTCGTCTCTAGTCGGTTTCTAAGTTTACAAGTTCCGCAACAGACCGTTTTCTTTTTGGTTTTACGTGGCAGAAATGCCTAACACGCGTTTTCCCAATTTTTGTTTTGGAGTATATTTTGTTTATTTTCGATCTGCATGATCTTTCCTTCTTGGAATAGGTTCCAATCTGTTTGTACTCCGGTCAACGGGTCAATTACATACACTGTGTCATCAATTTTGAATTATTGATTAAATGCGTCGATTTTGGGCGTATTTTTTATGCTCACCCTCTAACATGACTTTCTTTATTAAATATGTAATCTTCCAAATCTCTGAGAGGCGTAAATATGTGGTCTCAGGCGCAATAGCTTTTTCCGATTCTCACTGAAAACTAAGTTCTCTTTATGCCGGAAAGAATGGAAGAATTGTATGCGCTGATCGCAACGATTAACGGATGTTCTACTGAGCTAATTCGATTTTTACTACTTAGGATGCGTAATTTTTTTTGTGAAATCCTCGAGCGAGATCTAGGGTACTAAAGTAGCTACATTTTCCTAAATTATCAAGGATTTCTTCAATTTTGGGTAGAGGGTATTTGTCTTTTATAGTTTTTTTTTTATTTTACTCCTGAAAATCTGTTACTAAACCCCATTTTTTTCGCCAAAAGCATCTAACTTTTTTGGTACAATCCACGCGGGATTGCAGGAGGGGGTACTCGTAGGGGTCAATGACATCTTCATCTAGTACTTTTTGAATTTATCTGTGGTCCGAATGAAGTACTTTACAGTATTCGTAAAAGATGGGTCTTAACCGGGGTAATAAAAGACGTCTATGAACTCTCAACAAACATTAAAGATAGCATTTCTTTCAAGGTCGTTCATATGCTTAGTCCTTTGGTATCTGTCAATGTTCATATCACTTATAGAATATATTTCCATAGGACAAACATAATGTCCAATGGTTCTGCGTAAATGGGATGGGCGAAGCTGACGTCGGCAGGATAATCCACTGCATACAGAACTATATAATTATCAGCAAGAAGTATTGCATCTTAAAAATAACAATTTTCGTGAACGAATGAAGGGACGTATACTTCCCCACACTTTATGATGATGGCAATCGTGCGAGAATTAGACTCATTATTTTGTTTAGTAAATAAAAGATGTTGTCTGGTATCAACAATTTATTTGGCTAATGATCGTTTCGATCGCTTAGCGATCATCCTCAGAGCTTGCAGCTTCCGGGCCGAAAATAAAGTTCGGCCCGGAATTTTCGGCCCGGAAGCTGCAATCTCTGAGGATGATCGCTAAGCGATCGAAACGATCATTAGCCAAATAAATTGTTGATACCAGACAACATCTTTTATTTTATCATACTTTAATATCTGTAGGTATCTAGCTCACCGGCGATCTAATTAATCATTATTTTGTTTTCCTCGTTTAAATGGAGAATTGAAAAAGAAAGGAATCTCTTTATTACCAAACGTAATCACATTGGTATGGCAATGAGGTTTGCCTTTTAGATGAGTGATATTTGACGAGCCGATCAAGGAGTCGAAATAGTTATGCCATTGAAATACTCTAAAATAGATGGGGATAAATAAATCGTGTTCTGAAAATATAGAGTAACGCACGTTGTACATTCCCATCGTTTCAGCGTGTAGATACAATACTTTTATTAAAAATATATTCCGAGAACATAGAGTGGGCTACATCAGGATTCATTATCGACTTGCGACTTCCGAGTCAATTAATATTTTCAATCTGAAAAACGTAATAAAAAGCAACTGCGCTGCATTATGAATGTTATTTAAGTCTTATGTATGAAGGACTTGCCCCTGTGAATCCTGATTGTCAAGATAATCGGTTTCAATTTGTTCCTTTTCCATAATATGGTCGGTCTGTTCATAAACATAATAGTAATTACCTGGAGGGTACTCATCATAGTGTTAGTCGTATTCTTCAGCATTATCAACACAGCAACCGAATTGAATTTCGCTTTTGTAATCCTTAACTCCTTGTCTGATGGTAGAAACATCGGACGTGGGAGGCTGATTGGTTCTACCTATTAAGTTTTGAGGGGCGTAAATTCGTCTTATTTAAAGAGGGCGCGGATATGGTCTTTTTTGCTTTATCGACGGCCGACATGGAGTAGGTCTGTTGAACGAAGTTGGTCGTGAAATCTGTGGTATGAGATGAGTTTTTTGTGGAGGCGCAAGTCTGCAAGTTTCCGTGCTATCGGCGGAATCTTCTGTGAACATTATATCTAAGCCTGGGCACGGGATCTGGATAGACTTTAGATGGATGTAAACCTGTGGTACAGGGGTTTTGAGAGTTGCGCAGGCCATTCATGTACTGTGCGTGAGCGCGCCTATTATCGTAATCGCGGCACGCGCGAAGAGCTAGCGACAAATTGTCAGGTTGTACGCGTCTAAGATATTCCCGATAAGGAGGCATAATTCCTGCTTTGAAAGCTCTCAACGCTTTCCTTTCTGCTTCTAGAAGTTTCAATAGTAATATCGGTGAGCCGTGGAGCAACTTCAATGTACATTTATACTTTTTTTTATTTTTTTTTATTTTATTTTTTTTAATTTATTTCTACCTGCTCGGCATTTCTGCCTTTCAGGGGTGTTCATTATACAATATTCTACACAGTAACATTTAGGGATGGACATCCGCATGCGTTACCTCCTCTCTCAGGGGTCTGATGAAGCGTTGTACTTTGAGAAGAAACTGTGGATAACAGTTTTTGAAGTTATATGTGATAATTTTGAGGAGAGGGTGTAAGTGGGTGGAATTTTTTGGAAAGTGGAAGATGGGTAGGTGATTTAAGGTGGACGAAGGGAGTCTTTAGGGAATCGTGATCTTATTCTTTTTGATGAACCATACGTTTTACCTAGCTTGAATATTGTACTGCGCGATTGGGGAAGGGATGAGAAGAATTTATAAGTCATAAGATTTATATATTCGTTAATGGATGATATATTTAGTTCATTTTGGATTTGTATGTTGCTTATGAACCAAGGAGCTTTAATAATCTTTCTGAGAAATTTATTTTGTACTATTTCTATTTTATTTAGGTTTGTTTTTGCGGCGTTATTCCAGATCGGGCAGGCATATGTGAGGGTTGGTCTTATTATTGTTTTATAGATGATTAAGCCGCAGTCAGTGCTAAGTCCGGAATTTCTATTTATTATTGGATATAGTTTGGATATTTTTGCATAAGTTTTATCTGCTATAGATTTGATATGTTGTTTCCAGTTTAGTTTGGTGTCAAGTAGTACTCCTAAGTATTTTGCTGGTGTATTTCCACTCATCCATTCTATATTTGTGTTTTGGAAGCTGAGGAGGGGTGGTTGAGGAAGTTTGCGGAGTGTGAATATTTTTGCTTGATTTTAGATGCGTTAATCTTTACTTTCCAGTTTGAAGCCCATTTAATGTAGTTGTTTAGGTCAATCTGTATGTTGTCGAAGGCGCAGCTAATGTCTGAATGAGAGGTAAAAAGTGCTGTGTCATCTGCGTAAAGGGCAATTTCTGTATAGTTTGACTGTGGTAAATCCGACATGTAAACAGAAAAGAGAAGTGGAGAGAGGCAAGAACCTTGAGGGACTCCTGCATTGATTTCAAATCTGTTTGAGAGACTTGAGTTAATACGGACGGAAAAATATCTATCTTTTAGAAAACTTCTGATTAGATGGAGTAGATACTTGGGAGTTCCTAGTTGGCGCAGTTTGTATAAAAGACCTTCATGCCAGAGTTTATCAAAGGCTTTCTCAATGTCTAGGAAAACTGCAATTGTGTATTTTTTGCTGTGAAATGAATTTGCAATATATTCAGTTAAACGGAGCAATTGGTGGGTGGTGCTATGTTGAGATCTGAATCCGAACTGAAAGTCTGGGATAGCGCTAATCTTTGTTAGGTAAGTAGATAATCTGCTGTGAATTAACTTTTCAAATATCTTTGCGATTGAGGGTAGGAGGCTTATTGGTCTGTAGCTTGCAGGAAGGCGAGGATCTTTGCCTGGTTTACAGAAGGGTAAGATTATAGATAATTTCCAATCTTTTGGAAAGTGGCCCAGTCTTAGACAGGAATTAAATAAGGCGGTTAAAATAGTTATAGCTCTATTGGGTAATTCTTTAAGAGCTCTGTTGCTAATATGGTCGTGACCTGCTGATTTTCGGGTTTTCAATTGCTTAATAATTTTAGATGTTTCGGATGGGGATATAAATTTTATTTTATCTGGGACATTATAGTCTGGTAACAGGACGTTTTTTGTGATATAATTAGTAAAGGAAGAATTTGTATTTGGGTTTGGAGTAAAACTATTTTGCAGATATTTACCTAACATATTGGCTTTCATATGATCCGTATAAGCTACATTTGAGTTGTGTTTCAGGATAGGAATGTCAGTAGTTTCTTTACATAGTCTTTTTATGGTTGACCAGAGTGGTCTACTATTAGGGTGTATTTGAGCTATGGATCTTTGAAAATTGTTTATTCGAATTTGATTTAATTTGTTTTTGATTGTTCTCCCTAATTTGTTGATTTTTGCTTTAAGGTCATGTCTGCGGTTGATTTGCCAGAGCCGTCGAAGGTTACGTTTACTTTTGATTAGGTTTAGAATATTCCTTGGGATCGGATTTCTATTATTAGTGAAAGGTCTTGCGAAAGGAGTTGTTGATTGTTGTAATGCAACGTAGATTTTCTGTGTGATATTAGTTACCTGGTTGTCTATTTCATTTGTTGTTTGTATCTGTTCCGGGTAGTGAAGGTTTACTTCTAATAGGTCTCTAAATTTATTCCAGTTGACGTGCCCTTTCGTGCCCAAAACTGTGAAGGGATTATTAGACTGCAAGAGGTTTGAAGATTTTAGTTCAATGATGACTGGGCAATGATCTGAATCTAATTCAGGAAGTACGGTTTGAGATGTAGGTAAGTGGAAGTTTTTAGACACCATTATGTCTAAAATATCTGGGATAATATTACTATTGTACGGGTAGTGTGTTGGCTGCCAAGGTGCTATTACATCTAAGTTATTGTTTACTGCAAAAGATTGCAATTTAGTGCCTTGCTGGGTTGTGCAATTGCATCCCCAGGCTTGGTTTTTACTGTTTAGGTCTCCTAGTAGAATAACGTTGGCGTTGTTATTAAATATTTCCTTGTATTCTTTTACTGGAAATTGTTTATTCGGAGGTTTATATGCTGTTATTATTGTGTAATCTTTATTATCTATGGTTACGGTGACTGACACAGTTTCCAGGTTAGAAGTGTTGGGGCTAAGTGACCGTTGATGTTTGACTCGGGTTGAAAGAGCAATCAAAACACCCCCTGCTGCAACATTTGAAATTCTGTCACTTCTATATATTTTATAACCGGAAATTTTGAATTTTTCATTTAGAACCAAGTGGGTTTCGGTTATGCATGCAATATCGATTTTGTGTTCGTGAAGAAAAATTTCTATTTCTGATTGTTGTCTTTTAATTCCGTTTGCATTCCAATTCAATAAAGTGATTTTATTTGCCATTATGGAAATTTATTAGCACTGACTGTACAATATTTTGAATTTGTGGGATTATGGCTGAGATTACTTGTGATACTATTGTGGTTATTAGTTGGGATACATCAGTTGGCATTTGGGTTTGCAAAGATTGAGCCGGTGACCACGGGGTATTGGTTTTGGGAAGGGGAGGAAATTCGCGAGGGCTAAATGTTGGAGGGCTACGAGACGGATTGCTGCGCGGCGGCGGTTGTTGCTCTGACCCTGACCTGCGTTCATTTAGGTTTGTACGTGCTTGCTGAGTTTCTTTGAAAATGCGACAGCCTTTGTAATTGGCCGTGTGCTCCAAGCCACAGTTAACGCAATTCGGTTTGTCACTTTTTGGTTTTGTGCATTGAGAATAGTGGTGTGACTCTTTACATCTAACGCACCTCGGAGTGAGTCGGCAGTTTGCTTGCGAGTGTCCATACCTTTGACAACGTTTACATTGTATTGGGTAGTTTCGATTTATTCTAGGTTGAACTTGTATGACGCAATGCATCAGGCGATTTAAAGTTAATATTGACTTCCCGTCTCTATTGTCTTTTATTTCTAGAGCACAAATTTCAATTGGATTTTTCTTTTTGTCATATAATCTAGTCACTTTGGTAACAGGGTATTTGAGTTCAAGTTCTTTTAAAATGTCAGCTTCCGAGTAACATGTGGGGATGCCCTTCATCACAGCATTAAAGATTTTAATAGAAGGGTCGCGGAAAGAATAGAATTGTCTGTTCTTCTCAACACAGTGATGTCTAAAATTACGGTAATCTTCTATTGTAGTGAGCATGATTTTTAGTTGATCACCGGCTGTCTTGGTTGTGAAATCACATTTGACGACTGATTTAATGTCGGAAATCATTTGGTTGTAGTCAAGTACGTTGTGCATAATTATGGGCGGAATTTTTAATGTTTGTTCTGGAGTACTTAGATCACTGTCTTTAAGATTTTGAAGCACTTCGAAACGCGATGAAGTTTGAACATTGTATAATGGCATAGAGTTTTCATCATCATTTCTCTTTCGTTTACTTACGTTTGAAAGCGTTTCGTTGGAAGTTGTTGCGTGCATCTCCTCGCTTTGGTGTTCTTGGGGCAGGGTCGTTTGGGGCGGTTGCTGCTGCATTAACGTTTGCCCTTGCTGCGCTGTGGGTTGATTCTGTTGAAGTAGCAGTAGTTGCTGCTGTTGTTGCTGATGAAGGAGTTGCAGATGCTGCTGCTGCTGTTGTTGTAAAAGTTGAAATTGTGCTGTTGGGAGTATGCACTGATCGCTGTTGCTTGCATATAGGGTATCCATAGCGTTCACTAACACTTGTGATGTGCTGTGTAGCCCCGACTCGGGGCTACCTTGGACGTTCATTTCGCCACTCGCGGTCACGGGTTGGTTTTCACTCACTTGTGGTAATTATTTATAATACTGTTTGCAGAATTAAACTGTTTTTGATGAAACAGTGTATAATATTTAAACTATACACGTAGATTGCTGTGCAAGCGAAACTAGTTTGACACTCAATCTAAACACACTACGCAGTGAGAGAGCTGTGGCGCTCGATGTTCACGGCACGGCTGCTCGGTGCGAACTCCATTTATACTTTAAGAGAAGTTTATTCAACCTATCGTGGTATTCCAAAAAGGTTTCGTTCCGGTTTTGATAACAGTAACAGATTTCAAATAAATGACTACTGGCAGTGGATAATATATGTTGATAGTCAGCGTCGCGATATTTCCTAATAAGTTTTTCTTTTAAACTCTCGAAATTAGAGTTATAGCCTTCATACAGTATAGATTGCGCTTTGCCTGTGATTTTTGATTTAACAACATTTAACAGGAAGGTATTAATCAATTCTGCACGGGGGTTTTTCGCGACTTCCTGGAAATTTCGTAAAAAGGTCTCGCTCTGGACAAGGAAGTAATCCAGATCGCAATTCGAAGTTCCATCAAATTCCGGTAAACTTCTGATGTCCGCCGTTATCCATTTTTTATGAAGTTCGCAACCTTGAGCCATATTAAAGCGGATTATAATGATTTATTTGAAATCCCTACAAACGTATGATAAATCAATAATATTAAAAAAACCTTATTAACTTCTTGATTGAAATGAATCGTACAACTTTAAATCTAGTTTACAGATTAAAAGAACGTAAATGCAGGATATGAAACTACTAAATTTGTTAATATAGCGTTAACTCACTACGTTACTTTGCTCTTGCAATGATTGCTTTTGCAAAAGTGCACAAGATAGAAAGAGATAGCCGTTTTACTGCTGTGGCAGCGCACTACACTCACATTATACAGCTATGTGATGTTTCATGAAAAGATGACGATCCAGGGTATCATTCTTTGTTGTTCACCAGATCGTGCTGAATGTGGACGGCACCGTGGCTCAGCACTCGCAGATTCGAAGACCTCTTAATTGGAGAAGAAGCTGCTTCTGGTGATCGGCTGGCTGGAGTAGTGCTCTCGGCAACAGAGAACACAATGCCGTTGGCACAGGCCCCCGAGTTAAGGTTGTTGATTCACGTTAAGCGTTGTGAAAGCGAATTGAAGTGGCAAAATAATTCTCGGCGACGACTTGGTGAAATAAGTAGAAGCCTGTTCTAAATTGCACTGAATTGATTACGAAAAATCAAAGTAACACTGTACAGTTCTATAGGTTACAGTTTGGAGTTGATGAAGCCGAAAAATGGTATGAACCCTCTGCGATGAATGCGCAAGGATTATATTACCTCGCCCCAATTCTCTAAACCTCGACGTCAACTACCAAGGATCATCTGATATCACTCTGGTTTGGCTACAGCCTCTAAACGCGTTACAACTCGCGGCCTTGAGTCACAAGCGACAAGGGTCACGGTGAATCATGGCTACACAACCCTGTTATCTTCAACTGAATGCACCAAGAGACACGGGCTTGGCATTATACTCATAGAGAATGTCTCGCCGATCGGCAATATGTATTTATTACTAAAATTGATAGCAGCCCCTTTCACCATCCACGGAAGAGCTTACAGGAGGCCTAGGATATAACTAAGATGTTAGGTAGTTCCCATTACAACAAAATACTACCCCAGATTCTATGTCAAATTTCATGAAGAATTTAAGACTAGTTTTTTCGATTAAAAAAAAGTAATCTACAAATTTGAATTTTATGTGTTACTTCCGGGCGCGAAATTCAAACTGGCTGCCTTCTGTGAAATTCAAATTGGCCATCAGCAAGCACCATCTCAGTGTCTGCGAACGGGCTGAGCGTTGCGACATTTTCCGCGTTTCCAGCAAAATTGTCGAGTGAGAAAAACATTGCTTGCTGCACACAAGAATACTTTAATAGTATCAAGTCAGTAGTTATGTATACTATTCATTCAATGTATTAAATCTACTTGATTATTTTTGTGATAAATTATAATCACCGTATGCGGTGGCGGCGTATTATAGTATGCAACGCTAATCACGTTCTCAGTTTTATGAAAAGTAACAGAACTTCTGAAATGCTCTAAATATTATTTTTAGCATATCTTCGGTGTGAAGAGTCTTGTGGTTTAGATAACCGCATACGATAATTGAAAATCCTCTGGAGACTATCCTTAATATCATGACAGTTACTAATAGCATTTATAGTAAAAATGTGCGTTAATTAAAATATTGAGTTTATTATTTTTGGGCGCGCAGTTTGCAGTTCACGAAGGCTCCAAATAAAATTCTTTGAGAGAACAGTGGGTCTTCAATGAGCTCCCTGAAAATATCATAGCAAATTATTTTTGCTTAGTACTACTACTCTACAACTATGGAGTATATATATTAATGAATATTACATAGTTGGTTGAAAGCTCTCTACCCCAAAATTTGGCTCGTTCGATTAGATAGGGAAAACAGAAGGTTTAACTATTGTAATTTTCTATTTCATTACATGGGGAATGCTTCTAAAACATAATACAAGCGCCTCGTTGGCATTTTCAAAAATTCATCCTCGGAAACCCTCTGAGACGAAGGGCTCGGGAGGGTCACCCCTATAGTGATAGGAAATTTAACCAAAACATCGATATATCGATATTTCAATTCCCGACTAAAAGGTTTTCAATGTCGTTGAAAATATCTACAAAGACATCGATGTTTTAAATATGATAAAAGAGTATTTTACTTCAAGTCATTTTTAATTCGAGTAATAATGTTTTTCGAATGTAAATAAGGAAATAAAAACTAAAAAACATCGTATTTTGCTATTATTCCATTTGTCCTCTTTCATTCATAAATCATCGAAGTAAAACATCCTGTATCTAATATACATAATGTATAATTTTTTTATATTACATATTAGTTTAAAGTGTATACTACCTTAAAGCACTCCGTCACCTTAATTTTCTAATCACTATACCACACAGAGATGTTTCAAAATGCATTTTAACTATATTACCACGTGCAAAATCACGGAAAAAGATAAAATAACATTTTAAAACTTGGATGTTTCTTGATAAGTATATCGATCTGAAAAAAGCTCGAAAACAAAATATCGATATTTATATATCGATGTTTTTTGCCATCCCCACACCTCCACCCACGATTCTCGGCCGTTTTCGTCTCACGTCTCGTTATGTCGGTCAAGGACGATATCCCGTGCTCCATGGAAACTGTCGCTCACTTCCATCCTTAATTTTTATGAACACGTGCGAATATTTCGGACTTTGTAAACAATTGATTTAAACAAGAAAATAGTTTCACAGTTCAAACTAAAAGTAGTGCCGAAAACATGATATGTTGGATAAAAATGCAATGGCCCCCAAAACAATATTTTAACAATATTTTAAAAGAGAAAATAGGTTCAACGAGAAATTCAACTTCGAATAACCTGGATACTTGAGGAGAGAGGAAGGGGGCTAAATGTAAAGGAAAGTTGAAACAGATCTTATTTTGTAGATTATGCGGAAGAACATTACTCGGCATTACGCGGCATGAAAATCTGGTTTTAAGGACCTGAAATGCGTCGTACCCAAATTGTGCACATTGGAAACGTGTTACGGGAAACGTGTGAACCAGCCATTTTCCTTATTTTCAAAATTGTAAACTTCTAATTTTTTTGCTTTAAATGTATTTGGTGCAGGTTACACTAACGTGGTTTTGAATCGACGGTGCACCACATTAGGTACAAAACCATCATGTTTCCTTAGAGTACTATCGAGATAATATTCCAAAATCACTGCAAACTCACTTTTTCGCTGAAATTGTTCGCAACGGTTTCCTCCACATCTTTCAGTTTTCTCATGAACTAGACGTGTATTTTGATGACGCGGAAATAGTGTGCGTCTTATGAAGGAACATATAGAAATCAATTTCTGTAGCTAAAACTACCCATTGCAATTGCATTACATCACGTTCGAAAATATTTCAAAACGCGACGGTGCTTTTAGAAGTGTCCGTACCACATTCCCAAAACATTCCTTACCTGGCGACCATTACTCTATTTTATACTGAAAGGAGGAAGGTTAGAAGGTGGCCAATAGGCACATCACTGTGCACAACAAATGCTTGGAGGGTGGAAATTTCTCAAGAGTGTGAATATTCAATTACGAACTTAATTTATATTGATTTTACTAGTATTAACCATTCGTCTTGACATTCTACATTTTATAATTATTTTTCAACATTGTTCTCATTTACATTCTCTATATATTCTGAAATTATAAAATTACTTTCACGCTACATGGGTCTACATTTACCTTTGGTAACCTTGGTATTACTACTTTTTTAATTTGTCATTTCGGCCACATCTTCATTTCAGTCAGCTGTGTAGCGCGCACAAGTGGTTGGAAAACGCTCCATTTCCAGTGAAGTGGCATATTCGACGTAAAAAGAGAATCACACCTGGCTGAGGCTGTCCTGGTTGCGGCGGTGTCCCGCTGTTGGGAGTTACCTGATTGATCCCCGCAAGTCGACAGTAGGTCGGCGCCGGATCTCGCCATCCAACAGAGGAAGATAATCACCACTCCCGCGGTAAAAATGTGTACATCCCTTACGGGACTAATGACCTTAGAAGTTGACGCGCCCGGAATCATCAATGAATCAATCATTTGAACTAAAAAAACAGACTGCCCTCGTTCACGCCACTCGTTCTTTGCTTTCGTTCGCCGACTTCCGACCGAGACGTCGGAGTCGATTCGTTACGATAAGGGAAAAGAGATCAGTGCTGGGAGCCACTGACACTCGGAATGTTTCGCGAAGGTCACCCATCCCCCTCCGACCCAACAACCCTCGTCGTTTCCGCCCGGCGCGGCGCGCCCTGCCCTTCCCCGCCCCGCCCCGCCCCAGGGGGGAGATACGCCACGCCCCCTGGCGGCGCCACGTGTTAGTGGCCTGTAGCAGCGGCTCAGCCCTCGACGCGACCGGAGAAGAAAACGGCCGCGTTAGTCGCTCGCAGGTCCATTGCCATAAATCGAGATACAGCGCTTCCTGCGGAGGGGCAGCGGTGATTACGTTTTATCAGTCCACTGCGCTACGTGGCAGAATCCAGAAACAGCCACAGCTCGGTAATAACATCCGCTGTGCGTTTTACGGTCGGCGTTCATATTTACCACCGGCCTAACGGGGTACAGGAAACTAAATCGTGAAATAACAAAGGAATTACTCTTCGCTCTGTATTACCCGGCGAATGTGTATAATATTAATTCTAGACGGGCAGGCTTGAAGTGGTCTATTTCACTTAACAGTACCATGCCAGATTAACAATGCCATTCGTTATTATGAAGATTGAGAAACAAGACAACTTTTCTTTTTGTGGAGTTGTAAGCACATTCCCTAAAGTAACAACGCGTAACAAGGAAATTACTTCTCGCAATTTATTAGCAAGTACATTTGTGAACTTAATTATTTTTGTCAGATAAAACCCTCATTATTACACTTAACAATATAATGTAATAATTAAAATTCAGAAGCATGAACTATTACCTTATACTACGTTAAAATATTCTTCGGTCTACTTACTCTAGTCTAGTTCAGGGGTGTCCAACTTGCAAGACCGCAAGGGCCACAACTAATAACCTTAATGGTAGCAAGCCATATTTTTATTACTGGGGTGGTCCACACCAGACGTCCCCATATTGTTGACCTCGGCACTTTGCCAAGCTGCTCTAAAGCGGGGGAAGGGGAGATGACCATGTATGACCTTACATAACGCAGTTAAACACATTGAGACGATTTTAAATATCTGAATTTACTAGAAAAAAATCCTTAATTCTAAATTTAACCTATTTTTACATTAAGGGGCGTGTTGACCCCGGCAGGGAAAATGCGCTAAGCGCACAATATTTCGCCAGGCATGGATGCATTCATTTTTCACTAATAACCTTTCGCGGCCGCAATAAAGAGCACCGCGAGACGCTAGTTGGACAACCCTGTTCTACTTGAAGTGGTGTGCTGGTAGAGCGAAAGCACCAATGTTAAAAAATAAAGAGTAATTATTACAAACTTTTACCTTTGCGAACTCTAGACGGCTGCGATTTTATATTTGATATATTCTTGAGTTGAATTATGTTCGCGAGAAACACCAAATTCACAGGTCTTGAATGTTTGTCAGTAAGTTCCAAAAGCAAGGTTAGCAATTCAGTTCTTACAGTTGTGAGATTGAGGCATGTTTTCATATTTTTACCTCAAAAAGGAAACACTATCTTTATTCTACGGTTGCACGTTAATCTTTAAGATCCCGAGCTAAGATAATATGATTTATTTCAATCTACATAGAATATAAAAGGTCTTTCTAGTTTAAACAGGAATAGAGGCACATTAACTACAGATTACACAACTGCACTGCTGCAAAATTACTTTACATGGTCATAAGTTAATCAAAGTCATGGTAACTTACTGAAGCGTTTTTGGAGCAGAGGACTTCGCTGGCTCTCCCAAGATACATAAAGGATGAAAGTAAGAAGGAAAGTGGTAGCACCTGTTCAACAAAAACCAAGATAAGCATACGGAAAAGAAATTATAAAACAATCCGGACAATAGAGATGACTAGAGTAGTGAATAGTGTACTGCAATATACTTAAAATTGCACACAATTGTAATTCACTTACAATTATGTGGAATTACACATATCCCAAATATTTATCTTACCTATACCGCAGAAGCGCTCATTACTGTATTTGAGCATCAAGAAAAATAATCAAGAATATTTTGAAGCCCTTTCTTAGGAAATCTTGTTTACGTATTTTTGTTATGATTTGACTGAAAAGTACAGGAATACTACTCATGGCGTGAGTAGCTTACACTGACATCATTCAAAAATAAAATTTTAAAGAAGAAATTTCATCAAGAAAAATCTAGCTTCAGTTGAAGGGGGAGAGAGTAGAACTGGAACTTTTGTAATTTTCTAAACTTCAGAGGTTAAAATATCGGACCTGTATCATATTTGAAAGTGCAGTTTCTTGTAAGTGAGAAAAAGGAAATAAAGAATAGAATTCAAGCAGTTTTTGAGAAAACTTTGAAAATGTCGAGGCTCAATGTAACACTAGAAAACTGAAAGATCCTTTTGAAACTCGTGTAGCCAAATCGAGAGTGTAAAACTTTATTTTGGGCAAAATATTATTTACGGTTAAGTTGCTAGTGTTGTTCACATACAGTCGGACTGGCAGACGGACTGAGGGACGGACGCAGAGAGGCGAACGGAAGGTTAGACAGTCGGACGGACGGTGGGACGGATAGAAGGACGTTCAGAAGAACGGAGAGACGGCAAACAAACGGGTAGATGAACAGGTAGACGAACGGCCAGACGAAAGGGCAGACGAAAGGGTAGACAAACGGGCAGACGAATGGGCAGACGAACGGGCAGACGAACGGGCAGACGAACGGGCAGACGAACGGGCAGGCGAATGGGCAGACAAACGGGCAGCCCAACGGGCAGACGAACGGGCAGACGAACTCGCAGACGAACGGGCAGACAAACGGGCGCACGAACAGGCAAACAAACGGGCAGATGAACGGCCACACGAACGGGCAGACTGATGGCCTGCCAAACAATCCGAATGAACGGACAGAAAGGTTGACGCACGGACGGCTTGAAAATAATGCATTTTCGGAATGAGAGACCCCAAATTCCGTCAAAATCTTGGGAATTTGGTTTTACATATACTACGTATATTCTCCCTATTTAATAGAAATACGAGATAGAGAAAGATATACCAAAAGTATAGATCATTCGTGGACGACGTTGCTTTAAAGAGTGCGCCACAGAAGTCACTGCAGCTGAAGCTGCGCGAGACGTGGACGCTACAGAATCCAGCGCAGAATAGCCTGTGCGTGTAGTTCAAATTCTGCGAAGCCTGCGGATGAAATTTTAATCCAGTAATCTTCTGCTCCGACGTATTCCCTCACTTCTCTTTTCTGCTACAGGAAATATTCCGAGAACTTTCCTCAAACCCCTTCAAGAAGTCTAGGAACCTTCTCATTTTGACCATTCAAAAATGTAAAATTCATGAAGATGGAATGTTCGTACAATCTGGAGGAAATGTATGTACATTTTTTATAAAATCTCTATTATATCTACATAATTAAGGATAAAATGTCAAATAAATCATTGGGCAACTATCTTTACTATTGTTGCTGTATGTATTAATTTTTTTATATTTCATTTTTTTGCAGTTTAATGGCGGAAAATTTTACGTCAATATTTCAACTGATGTTTTATTGGTTTATTAGTGTGGTGCTGTTTTAATAACATACATTGTCTTTATACATATTTTTATTCTTACTCACCACATTAGCAGCTTTTAATGGCTTGACATTATCTTCAGATCTGATACAAATGATTAAAGAAAATTCAATACAAACAGAGAATAAAATTGCACAAAAATATCATTACAAAAGTGATATTTTAAATACAATATTAAAATTAATTTTATATCATTATATTAAAAAATACATTAACATTGAACTAAATTTCAAGTAAAGATGAATGAAAATAATGTGACTAAATAAAGGACATGTGTGTATGTGTGTGTGTGTGTGTGTGTGTGTGTGTGTGCGCGCGTGTTATAAATAAATGTGAAAGCACAGGCAGTAACTTATTATGATTATGAGTGCAAGATAAAATCTGAAATGAACAAAGCGAAAAAAAAGTAGCAAATAAGGAAGGCCTGCTGTGCCTTTTCTGACCTATCGTCTGAGGGTCAGCAATTCCGGGCGTGGCTAGCGGTTTAAATATCGAGGGGTTGGGGAGTCGAAGAGGAGGAGGGGCGAAGCCTGGGTTTACCACATACACTCTGCAAGGTCGATGTGTGGAGCTGGGGTGAAATAATAATTTTAGTAGACGGAAGGAACGTTGAACAGAGAACGTTGGATTATGTTCCCATTGATTAATGTAATACTTATTTAAATGGAAATGGATATTTTCAATAGTTAATCTGGTGTGGCGTTGATTTTCTATTTCAAGAATGTGATTGTGTGCGAATGGAAAGTGAGTTCTATTTGAAGTATATTATTGGCAAAATGGAATTTATCAATTCTATTAGTTTTCTGAGCGGGTGTATATTCTTTAATTCTAGTGTCACAATTCCATATCTGCCAGATATATTTAGCCTCCCTGTCATGGTAATTGAGTTTCTACCACTTTCTCCAGATCTTACTCCGTTAGTCTTCTATGTAAGGGGAAGTCTTAAGAATGATATAAACCGTAGAAAACAAGATACAATGGCAGATCTTCGGAAATAAATTGAAACATGTGCTGCAATCGCTGAGGACACTTTCGCAAATGTTGATCGAACTTCTCAAAAGTATATCGACGCGAATAGTGGTCATTTAGAGTATCTCTTGTAATGATTGTACCTGTATAAGTCTAAGATAATTTGTGCTCATCATTATCTGTTTGGGTGTATTGAGTTTTGTTATGTTAAGACAGTTTTTATTTGCTTGGAGTGTGTATACATTTTTTGGAATCATCTATATTTACCTACCTAATTCTGTGATTTTTACACTAATAGATGATTTGATTGATTCTCCTTACAGCTAATCGGATTTTCATGTATATTTTATTTATAACTATATGTTTTGATTTATATTTTAGCATACTATTTTATTATGTGAAGAATATTATTGATATAAAAATATTTATCAATTTTTTCTCATGAAATAATGTTACGAAACACCACTCGTGTTTTACAAATTCCCATTTAAATCCATTTCCTGCTCCGTATTTCTCGGTACTTTTTAAAGTGCACTTGATTCGCTCGTGAACTAGTTGACAAATGAAGTGTAGCTCTAAGAATATAGTGCACTTTAATCAACCTAACTCGTTTATTGGCCAAAATATGTCGAATAATTTCATTACTATAATCACGATATCGTGGACTTTTCTTTCAATCGAATAAATCTTCATAATGCGATATGAATCATCATATAATTTTTTTTGTGAGTTAGCTATTACTCACATGAATATTTTATCCACTAAACCGCCACTCGAGTTTTCGAGTTTTTCGACGCTGTGATAAAAATCTCCGTAAAGTGTCTTAAACAGAAACGAGTTACGTGCTACGCGGAGAACACCTGAGCAGAAATTAGCCTAGTACATCCCGAGAAGTCGCGTTTCCGCAGCGAGGCGCCCAGCCAGCCGAGGCGCGACAACGCCGCTATCTCGCAGCAACACTTTCGGCGCCCTTCCGCCGGCGGGGCACCCGAGAGGAAGCAGGCGAAACCCAGCGCCGACGAGGTCGTCTTAATATGTGACTCGGGCGGCCCGAGTGATAAGTAATGGTTAATGAAGACCCTTCCCTACAGAGTGTAATTACGTCACGGGAGGCGGGCGCGCCGGTAGAAGTGGATAAATTTATTAGCACACCTGGGTCGACGCCAGCTCGCGGGGCGCAGCGGCGGCGGTGGCGGGGCGGCGTGGCGCGGAACGAAGAGACGGGGGGGCGGGGCGGGGGGGAGAAGTGATGACGTAAAAACTGCCGACCGTGTAACAGCATGGGGAGGGGGAGACTCCCTCGGCTTCCAGGGGGCTGGAGTAGAGCGTTCTCGACGCCGAGATCAAGCGCTCGGAAAAGACCCCGAGCCGTGAAGGCAGAGGGCGCGGCGAGGGGGCGGGGCAGTGGAGGGAGGAAAAGAGGAGCAAAGAGGAGACGAGGTGGAGGAGCGGGGAGGAGGGTCTCTCCTGCGCGGAGGAGTAATGTGTTTTCTGCGCTGATGAAGTCCCAACTTCGCCCTGGCGCGTCCCCGGCGCGGCGTCGCTCGCAAGTTTTGGCAAATGCGATTTCGTCCCAAGATTACCCCGACTCCTGTCCGAAATCGTAATGGAGCGCACCTGCGAGCTAGCCTCGCCCGTCGCCGGGTCCGCCGCCGCGCGGGTGGCGGCGGGGGCGGGGGCGGGGCGGAGGCTTCTGCAGGGAAGTCACTCGTTTGGGCAACGGCGGCGCGAGCGGCGGAAACGGGGGCGGGGCGAGGAGATAGATCCTCTATAGGAAGCCGTGGGCGGGAGCGGAAGGGGCGGAGCGGGAGGGAAAGGCAGCGAAGGACGACGCGGGGGCGCGTTGACAGCAGGGGGGAGGAGGCGACAGGGGTCGTTTTGCAGGGAGGGCGGCACAAGGCGACGAGGGCGGGTGGGGGGGCGGGCGCGGTGACGAGAACACACCGCACCCTCGGCGGCCCGTGGACGAGTCGAGGCGACGGGAGAAGGGTTGTTAAATCAAATAAGACGCGATTGTGCTGCTTCTCAACTTGTGAATCTACCCTGGCTCCGGATTTACGTGGCGCGATCCGGCTGAACTCGGAGGGTGCGCATGTTATTCAGCTGCGCAAGTTCTCTTCCCCTTTTTCGCTCCTTCTCACCTGATCAGAATGACGGGAAAAAAATCTCTCGATTCTCTTCTTTCTTGAATGTATGCACCGCCAGACATTTCATACGTATGTCTTTTGTCTTACTTATTTGAATGCAAAGTACTAAGGAAATCAACTTCCATTTGTGATAAAATAGTACCTAGGAAGGTTTTAACTGCAGAAGCATGTCGATGCGCACGGTAGATGTGCATTGCTAAGTGGTACAAATATATTTAAGTACAAAGTACGAATTAAATAAACGAACAACATTGGAAATGAGCGGTATGTGTAGTGGCAAGTTTTCGAAAATTACATTAAGATGCCTAAATTTATTGTTCCTAGTACGGATAACACCTTGCTGGTCGACTCGCAGACGGTCACTGTCAGGGCAAAAATCCCGAAAGCCGGTCTCTCTGATTGTTCGTTTTCGTATTTTTCTTCGCTCAGTTCCAGTCGGACGACGGAATAATCTCTTCCCGAGCGGGCCACTAGTCCCGCGCTGTGGTCCTTTCCTCACCCGCTCTCCCATCCTCAGGGCCACGCGGCGGGGTGATTCTTCATCGTCGAATGGCACACCTCCCGTGAGCACCAAAGCCTCCGGAAGCAATCGGAGAGCGCGGAAGTCTGATCAAAGCTCGAAGTGGGATGCAGTGCCGTAGAGAGACATTCGTATTGTAATGATCTTCAGTTACTAAGCCTTTTCAGCCGTATTTCAGGTTAATGGTTTGGTGGATTGCTGAGGGATGATTATACGATTTTATTGGTGATGGAGCAGTGACAGAATGAGCAGCAAGGTGATCCTCGAGAAAAGATGTCTCGAGCCCACGTTTTTTACCACATATTCTACGTGCATCGTCTGGAAGTACCTGCTGAGATACGCTCAGTGTCCCAGCATCGCCGTTGTCTCTCCATGATTCTTACGGGGAGGTCTTAGGCTCGAGTCCCGACGGAGGCGGATTTTCGATAATAGCAACAGAGCTAAGTATAATTCAGCAGCTTACTCGAGGAGAACTCTAGAGACCAGCTGCTCTGATTGGTAGTTTTCTATGGTTTCTCCAATCAATACCAGGATAATGCCGAAACTGTACCCTAACAAACAGATCACGCACCGCGCGCGATCTTTCCTTCTTCTTCCTTGTTCTACCCTCTTCCCTTGCACACACAGACTCATCACTTATATGCACTATACTACTACACACATCTGAAGCACAGTTGGGAGCCCACAGCTGGGGTAGTACCCAGTCCATTAGAGAAACCTGGAACGATAAATCTCCCACAGACCGACGTATAGGTCGGCACCGGATCTCAAAATTCTCCGGGAAAAGAACATCGACATATCCTCCAATAAAACATTCATCACTCGAACGGGGATAATAATCATAGCAACTGACGAGACCGAAAAAATTAATCATATCAATCAATCAACCGTAATTTGAATCCATTTCATTCAAATCTGAAAGGAAAGAGGTCTCTCCACTATCCCGCGGGGCGTCATAGAAAAAAGAAGACCGAAGTCATAGCACCCTTCGCACATGTCTACACCCACTCGTGGAGCTATGTTGTGGCTGCAGCCTCACGCAGCCCCTGCCGGCACAGCTCCGCACTTTGCGCCGACCCCAGTGCAGGCAGGGTCTCGTTTTTACGGCCCATAATATCACGGAGGTCCTAAACGGCGCGGTGCGGGGCGACGCGGAGCGGAGCAGGAGGGAGGACCCGGATTTATCGCGGGCTTCGCGATACGAGATCGACGCGCGTTCTGCCCCCGGCCTCCCCCTGCCCGCCGTGGCCTCCGCCCTCGCCGCCGCGGCGTCCTCCCCTTCGCCCTCGTAGACGATCTGGCTGATGTCTCACCCGACTCCCCCGCCGCCGATTCCCTCGCCAACTTCATGGCGCGCCTTCTCAGCCATTGCCCTCCAAGCATTCCTGATCTGCTTTGCTTTCATATACAGCCCGAGGCCAATTCACGGTATTTCCCGTCTCATTCGATTCGCATTGCCGCGGCTATATTTTATTATTTGCTTCCTCCCTCGTTTTCATTCCCGCTGGAAACTCATTCCACGTCACTGCCATTACGTACCTTACTTCTGAAAGACTGTTCTCTCCTTGCTGCCTTCGTAGTATCTAGATCGTTATCCCCTTTACCTTTGTGAGAAACCTGACTGACGCCTCACTTATGCTGCAGAGTTTTGGCCTCTTCGCCATTTTCGATGCTTTCCGCTCTGCTTTGTGAATCGTCTCTACTTAAAAATCGCTGATCATTGTTTGCAAATAAATCACTACGGTTTGTTAAACCAGTCTCTCTCTCTGTCTCTCTCTTCTTTTCCTTGTCTGTTACTTTCTTTCATTATTAGCAATTAAACCTCGTTTTCAGTCCCGCATTCATGTCGCTGTTAACACTTTGCTTTGTTCCTTGGTATTCACGATCCTCTGAAACATCTTCGTCTCAATTGCTCCTTCACGGAACTCAACCCTCTCTCAGCCGGCAGCTCACCCCGCCGCCCGCCGCGTGCCTTTCCCGGCCTAAAACAATTCGCTGGGCCGAGGCCGAGGGCGGCAGTTTGCAGAATTAAACGCGCGTGTAAACGGCGGGCGCTGCGCGGAGCGGCGGCGGAGGGAGGGGGAGGGCGCATAACTCGGGCATTCCGGCGCACAGAACCCGCCGAAGGGCGCGTCGTCGCCGCCGCCCTCTCCGCCGGGGGGACTGAAGAGGCAATGGGGTGAGGCGGGGAGGGGAGGGGAGCAAGGGACGGAGGGGTGGTGCGAGGGCCGGGGAGCGGCGGGACCGGGTCGGAGCGTAGGTGGCAGAGCGGGAACGAGGAAGGGAGGTGGCTGCGAGGCGACGGCGTGGCAGGGAGAGACAAGGCGTGGTGTGGCTAGAGTGCGGCGAGGGTGCGTCGGGGGCGGGGCAGGCCGAGGCGGAGCGTGGCGGGGCGCTGCGTGCGAGAGAACGCGTGCTGAGGGAGCGGCCAAGACGTCAGATAACCCTCCGCCTCCCCGCCACATCTCCGCTCCTCGCTGTCAACGCCCACACCGCTTAAATTACCCCCCAACCCCACCCCGCCGCGCTCCCATCAACCGACATTCCTGTTCCTGCTTCCCCTCAACCACTGCCTTCGCGTTTCCCGCGCTCTCCTCTCCTCCCCGCTTGCTCCAGCACCCCCCCCCCGTCGGCTCTCGCCCCGCTTTCAACGCGGCTTCAGTCCTTGCTTCTCCGCAGACACCATCGGTTCCGCCACCTTCCCCCTGGTCTGCACAGTCGTTTCCGCGGAGCCCTCGCATGCGCTGCATCCCGCCGTCACGGCCTCCGCCGCCGAGGAGGTGGGCGTGGCACGGGGCGTGTGGAATGGCAGCGGCGGTGGCGGCGGCTTGGCGGCGGCGCCTCCGCTGCTAACTGGCTTAATAAACAGGGACGGGAAAGCGCCAAGCTTCGCTAAGCGCCCCCCCTCCCCTTCCACACTCTCCGTCCCGCCGCTGCCGCCGCCGCCGCCGCTCCGCGCGAGTAATTATGTACACACAGATATTATCACACTCGCCTGCACCTACGCTGCTCCGCGCTGTGAGCGCGCGCGCGCGTGTCGTATTTGCTGTGGGCGTGTTCGACTCTGCGGGATTACGCAGCGTTGGCGGCGGCGGTGGTGGTGAGGATGATGGCGGTGGTGGTGGCGGGGGCGAGAGCGAGAGCGAGGGCGAGGGCGGCGGGGGCGGCGGCGACGGTGGTGATGGACCGGCGGTGGCGGCGACGGAAGCGGCGGTGGTGGCGGTGGTGGCGGTGGCGGTGGCGGTGGCGGTGGTGGTGGCGGTAGCGGTGACGGTGGCGGTGGCAGTGGCGGTGGTGGCGGCGGTGGCTGAGCAGCCTCCGGCGCTTGGCACCTGCCGCCAGGGGGGGGGGGGGGGTGAGCAACACCGCGCGAAGACACTGCAATGGCTGCTGCGGTCCTCTTCCCTCCGAAGCAGAATCTTGCTGCACAGTGGATGACTGAGCAAGAGGCAGAGGAGACGGCGGGAAGTCAGTTGTGACCAGGGAGATATGTCCTTTTAAAAAACCTTGTATAGAGAGAAAGTGATGTTTATGCGAAAGTGAAAATAACAATAAAAATATTACAATAATAATTTTAATGTCAGTGACTAAATTTTTTGGGAATCAATTAATAGAACACTTAAGATTTATGTAAATTCACAAACACATCCTATATAATAATAATAATAATAATAATAATAATAATAATAATAATATACAATTGTTAATAATTAACAATTGTATTAACATACAATATAGCATTGTAATAACACGAGAATGTATGTGCTGTTGTAGCAGCACTACGTGAGGTTGCCATAATATCTGCTGATTACATGAAAAATCTTCAGCAACCATTAATTTCAATTCAAAGAATGGTTTAAAAGAATTTTGTTCTTTCGACTTAAAGACATAAATGAGACAAGTGGCAATGTAATAAAACCAATGTATGCAAGCATAACAATGAAAACATCTGGACTATAAAGTGGTTCTTAATAAATGCTTAATGTTAACACACTCACACACACATATAATAAACGCGCAAGGAAAGTTTGCCAAGATCTATTACTATTTTCAAATCAGAAGACATTCCTACGTATCTTGCTTGTGGGGCGAATTTATTTGGTCTAGTATTGACAGAGAATAATGTTAATATTATACAAAAAAACTCAAATTGTCTAAATATTGTACATGACCTTATTTCAAAATCTATCTTGAAGGAATAGATTTAATTAAGGGAAAAATCTCTAACTTCATAATTGTAGTTATAAAATGACGTGAAAAAATTGAATTTTTGCAATTTTCGAAAATTTAGGGACTTTAATGAAAGTGAGATCTGCACCATTCTCTTAAACGTCCTTCCCACAATCCAACAATAAAATTAAATACAAAACGATGGAGCCATTTTTTGAACATTTTGAAAATGTCTCAGGGGCTTCATGTAAAGTACCCCCATAATTAAAATATTGATTTCAAGTTCATTGGCGATGCGACGTCGGATAGATCGATTGGGGAATATCAATTTTGGAGAGAATTAGCTGAACGTTTTAGCCGCTAGCGTTTTTCACAGACGGACATAGGGACAGACAGACAGACAGACGTTTTTGCAGTCACTCGATATTTCGGTATCAAGGACCCACAAAACATGAATTCTGGCTACACTACGTGTTAGAGGATATTTTTCTAAATTTAACAACTGCAACTTCTTTTTCGTTTCCAGGGCACTGTAATAAGAGTTTTGCTGTGGTACATTCGTCATTTGTTCGAAGAGCATTCCATAATTTTTTCTCTACCCCTTAAGCGGTGGCGAGAAAGTAAAAACCAATATAAGAACAGCAAAAAAATTAAATACGTTTATAATTAAATTTAAAAAATGAGAGAGTAATGAGCCTAAAAAGGAATATCGGTGAAAATGTATACAAAAAATAGTTATTTCGTGTTTAGAATTTATTTTCTTTGTATTGTTCTCTAACAGGTTGAAATATTACAAGACGCCTTTCGTTATTGTGTGAAACATGTGAGAAATATCTCATATCCATGGATTTCAGAACAATTTATTTTTAAATTTAAAATTCTTCTTTATTACGCAAACTTCTGAACTCTTTTTTACAGGCATTAAATGTAATACAGACACGAATCAGATTTCTTCCTTTTATCGCTGTCAAAATTAAAGGTTTTTGTTTCTCTTGAAAAATGTTTTTGCTTGGACAAGTCGGTATTCTTAATTTCGTGATTCATATTATAAAGTGTGCTATAATTTCGTTTAGAAATCTGATTTTCAGATGTCGATTATAAAAATAAAAATAATATTACCCTCGTTCAGTATTTTTTGAATATTTGTGCAGAAAAGCCGCATGGGAATATTGAATTCTGCACATTTAACCTTTAATGGATGAGGTTTTGTAGGCAAGGTTGTCTTCTTTATTTAATAGAAAACTGTTTTGAATCAAACAAATATTTCGAATTTGATGCCCACGTCTATTCATTTTTTGTGGAGACGTTTCCATTTTACCTGCTCTACTTGCTGAATGCATTTGAGTTTTTTTAACGCAATGTTCGGGGGAATCATATAACTAGTGTTCCTTTTTGCCAAATTATTCCGAATTTGTATTTTCAACAGCCATAAACATATGATTGACTCAAAATAACTCCACATGTTTTCAAAACAATTTTTTTTCATAATCTAACATTTCCAATGGAAGGGAAGGTTTAAATTATTTTAAGATATTTGTTGAGAACCTCTAATTAAGGAGAACAAAATCGATTTCAAAAGGAAAAATTATTTCTGATTTCGTTCAAATGATAAATTATATAAAATACAACTACTTCAACGTTTGTTATTCTACAACGTCTGCAAAGTACCAAAAACCTTAATAATTCAACTCTTTACTCAACAGGCTGAAATGGTAAAACATTATCTACTTGAAAACTCCAGTATATTTATACTGGATGATTAATTTTACCTTCGATCAACCTAAACAATGGGCTATTTTAATTTCAGGAAGTCAAAAAAAAGTCCGGTTAAAATCCGATTGCACGCTCGGTTTTGGCAGCACTGTAGTGGCGCCATTTCTACAGCCGCGGGTGGCGATCCCCTACCTCCGACGCAACAGCTCAATTGAGTTTTCGTCGCTCGCCCGAAAGGGACACAAATAAATCGTTGCAAGTGCATAATTTCCTAAACAAAATAACTTATAGCCCCATTCGTATAAACGACATTATTACGATATCGCCGTTGCTTTTTTTTTCTCTCGCCTCCGCCAACCCCCGCCCCTACCGCCGCGCGCGCTCTCTCGCTGCAATGTTATCCGCCATTGTCGCCAGACAATTACATATAAACACTCGGCCACGGACAATGAGTGTCGTGCAGCAACAAAAGAGCGCTGTCCATCGCGTCTGGCTCACGTGTGCAGATTGCGCGCGCGAGAGGACGGGGACGTGGTGAGCGGGGGGAGGGGGGGGGTCGAGCGCGTTTCAATTTTTTTATTGTGCGCTAGGACCGCGCGCCGCCCGCGCGCGCCCTGGCGGCGACGTGCGAACGCAGTAACAAAACAAGTGACGAACAATTCGCGCAGCGCCGGCAACGAGGCATTCACGAGCACCCCCTCCCCGTCGAACTGCACGGCCCCGCGCATTGAGAGTAGATATTTCACTAAATTCCTGTATAAATACATCACGATGCAACCAATTAAAACGTAATTAGTGATACAAAATAGAAATTGATTCAGCCTGCCTATAACTGGCCTCGCGCGCGCGCGTGTATTTCCGTTGTTTTTTGTGTGGAATGAGGTGCGCGGAGGTGCAGGAGCGTGGGCAGAATGTAGAGAGGGCGCGCGGCTTGGCCGGCGCGGGGCGGGGCGCGGCGGGGCGGGGCGGAGCGGGGCGGAGGCGGGGCAGGGAAGCGGTTGGAGTTGTTTTTGTACAGTTGGAAACACGTGTGCCTTTTCACATTGTTATTCTGCATTATTGTGTGTGCGGGCGCGCGTGTGCGGGTGCACGGGCGAGAGGGGCGGGGCGGGGCGGGGAGGGCGTGGCGTTCCTACAAATACGCTGGACCGCGGCGCCGGCGCGCTGCGGAGGGTGCGGCGCCGGGGGAGGCCGCGGCACGGCGCGGCGGCGCGGGGTGCGGGGCGCGGGGCGCGGGGCGCGGGGCGCGGAGCGCGGGGCGTGGGGTGAGGTAAACACGCAATTAACACGATGTTCGGGCGGGAGGGGTATTGTAAACCATGTTGGCCAGTTGCGGCGGCGGTGTGGGGCCGGCGTGAGCGGCGGCGGCGGAGGCGACGGTGGCGGAGGCGAGGCGGGGTACGGGAGGGGTATAATGCAACGGGCATTGATATAACCATCCCGCGGTATAAAGTGCAAATACGGGGCCTGCTGCCCTGTGCGCGCGCCCGCCTGTGTATGTGCGTACATGTCTGTGTAAGTGAATGTGTGTGTGTTGGTGTGTGTGTGTGCGCGCGCGCGCGTGGATATATGTATATGCAGAGGGCGAACATGTAACAAAGTAATTAGGTGTGCTCAGCCCACAATTAGCTGTATTGGGGGCAATAACGCCTGGGTGACATTGCCCGCGACGCGGGGGGGGACGCGAGGACGGGCGGGGCGGGACGTGGCGGGCCGGGCGGGGTGGTGGGTGGTCTGGAGGGGCGGAGCGGGGGAGACGGGCGGCTGCACGGCGACTTCATAGAATTCCGGTAGTTGCCAACGCGGATGGCTCCCGTTGTCCGTGGCGTTGGCTTGGCGAGGGCGATGAGGTGCGAGGACCACATGCGGGACTGGCTCTGATGCATTTAGAATGTAGATTCTCTCAAATCCCTTTCTCGTTAAAAACAGTGGTGTTTTTTCTAAGGCTTCAAAAAGAGTAACCGCGTTCAATGATCTCGTGGTTTTGAAAGAAACCTAAATTACTCTTCAATGGTGTCATTCTCGCTGTCAAAAAAATGCTTTGGAGACTTCGTTCTAGATCCTCTAAAACGGATTTTTACGATGGTAGATACCCTCATGAGCAATAAAATCTGGAAAGCTTCTCTCTGAAAATATCGTGAAACTAATAATATCGATAAAAACATACGGTAAAGTACAAAAAATTATTTTTTCTTATAAATTATTTAAAATATTAATAATTTAAACACTAATGGGATTTTAAAACACAAGTCAGAAAACCAGAATTAAAAACATTAATGGTGGGATGCACTGTGACGTTAGAAAGCAAGAACGGAGTTAGATTTGCCACTATTGATGTGTAGCAAATAGAAGCCACAATAACATTTTCAAGAAACAATGGTTTAGTGTTAGAAAGTGTCTGTATCCATGATGCTCATGTAAGAATGTGAGTGGAAAAGGTGGAAAGTTATTTGCCACTAAAGCGAATGTGTACGAATGTGTATGAAAATAAAAACATGTCGAAAAGAACCCAACAAACTCGCCAACTCTACCAGCGGGCAATGTGATGCTCTCTTTTATGAGAAGTTCTGCAAGCCCCGATTGTGCTACAATATACGTATGTAAAAAAGTGTAGATTTATTATCTGTTTCCTAACCACATTAAATGATCGCTTCCAAATGTCTTGATTTGTTCATATGTAGCGGGATACAACAGCTTGCAATAAATAGCCCCGATGTCGTACGACAATGGAAGACATTTGTAAAGAGCATCTCATCTACTATATTGGCTTTGCGCCAAGCGATTAGAAAAATCGTTGAACCTCACGAAGATATTCTTGGCAAGAAATTTTCTTCACACAAAAAGACCTAGGTTAAAATCTCATTCCTGTGAAATCGCAAGGTACTTTGTTGAAAAAGGTAACAGGGGGAGATTATATTAAAATATTTCATTTTCAAAGAGGGAGAGAGAGAGTAGAATTTTAAAGGATGAATTTAGGTAAGAATAAATAATAGGAAAACGAGAGTGTGGAATGACTTCAATTGCTTCACATTTTTTGTTATTAGTTTGAACAATTTATTCCAATTCCGTACACTTCAAAGAACTCAGAGGGCGAAATGCAATTGCAAGCACGAACATTTCGCGATCAGTTGACGTATTTCTTCCTCTCTTGGCACTGATTCAACGAACCCCGACTACAAACGTAAGAAAAAGGATTACAATGCGTTGACTTTGCGGTAGTGAACGATTGTAATCTTGCATATTATATGAATATTTCCTACGCGCCACTCACCGAAAAGAATTATTTTGGCTCCTAACCATATCGCAAGTATAAAAGTATCCAACTGTTAAGGTAGCAGATTCTGTCAGTTGGTGTCATGTGACCTGTACCTGCAGTGCGCGTGATGCTGTTTCCCCCAGAAACAGAAGCCTCTACTTCAAATGATCCAGGCTACTTACCGGGAATCTCTGACACTGGCCTGCACTTATTGCAGCTGGAAGACTAAATGATTTGCCATTGATATGAATTTGTCAATAAAGAATCTTGACTGCTAGGCTCCAGATTATAGTAATGAAAGCTACTTGCTGCCGGTACAAAAAATTCAGAATTTAGAAACAGACACGAGATTTTTTCACACTATTGCTTTTATAAGTATATGTGCTTTAAATAAAGGCATAGAAAGCTTTAGAAAACTCGAAAGTTTTCTGTGAAAATGAAAGAAGACAATAATAAAACGTTGGTAGCAGAATGGTTAGAAACCTACAAAAATATGTAGAAAATGTATCTGCAAATTCATTTTATCCACTTCCATCTGAATTTTTCCCGCAGATTTTGCGTGATATTAGTGATGAGTAGATAATAGTTTCATCAAGATATTGCTACAAAGGAGAAGAGATACCAAGAGCGTAAGGATCCTGCAATGATGGGATATTATTGCTGATTTCTTGTCAGAGAGAGTAAACAGGAATACAAGAGTAAGTGACAAGGTGCAAAGCAGTTTTAAGCAATGCAATAGGTATTTCTCTTTCCAAGATGATTCAAAATTATTGCACGAATATGGTATACGATTTTAACTTGTTCTTGCTTCAAATGAAATATGGTCATATAATTATATAGTAATATAACCGGAGTAATAATGCGAAAGTTAGCACAGGGTTTTTTAAATTTAAAATATTTCGTATGTTCGTATTTTGTGAACCATGCATAATACAAACTTTTTTTTAGTGATTTTCAAAATCAGCGTGATTGTTTCTTTTAAAATCACTAACTTTCATTCTTGAGTTTGAACATTTTTTTGTTCCCTACTCCTATTAGAGTTCAGTAGTAAATATTATCTGCAGTATCCTCATTAAATGAGTATTTACTCAAAATCAAATGCTGTTAGAAAGAAAGAAGTAATGAATTCTTTGAATGGTGTATCTTCACTCTAACCTGCCCTATCCAGCCCCTTTCCATCCGCTCAGTCCACCCAGCCCTACCTGTCTTGCCATTCCATACCGTTAAAGGTGGCTCAGGGTATCAACTGATGGCACTGCAGTGCCTCTGACTGGGAGGTCCTAAGGTCGGACCTATGTCGTGGTCCGAAGGTCCTATGTCCTGGGCCATTGAATTTGAAACCGATATTTTAATTGTGGGGTTATTTGACAAGAAAGGGCCGCATCGTCTCTGATTACATTTGTGTTGGATAGTGTGAAGGACGTTTAAGAGAATGGTGTAGATCTCATTTTCGTTACAAACACTAATTTTTAGAAAATTGCAAAAGTTCGAATTTTTTCGGAGTTTTCCTACAACTAAAATATCAAAGAATATTTTTTTTCCTTAGTGAAATATATCCCTTAAAGAAAAATTTTTAAATAAGACCACGTACAATTTTTCGAAAACTTGAATACCTCTCGCGTAATTTTGCGTAAAAGTACGGGTGAGAAAGTTTGTGCCGTTTTAACACCATCGTTTTATCCTACGCTCATTACGCTCCTCAATATAATAGACCCGTTTTAATGTTTTGAGTCGCATGTTAATGTCCTTTTGTTGTATGATGCCGGCTGTCGAGAAGAACGGAAGCTAATGTATTAACCCCTAGGGTCGTCACTATCACGTGATATAGTTACTGAGTACAGTAAGAGACCGACAGGTGTTCCTCCTTATACCGAGAAGAATCCAGAAAATAATGATTTATTTCTTGAAAATTGTACTACATGTCTTGTTTGTGAGTTCCAATATTTAGAATTTGTTTGCTTTGAGAGTAAAATCTCTTGATTCAAATGTGAAGGGTTAGGAGACGTTCGAAATAACTGTAACTTTCGAAAAAACCAAATTCACAGGTTTCAATTAACGTTTATTTATTTGATAGCTCGATTAGCTCTATTTAAAAAAATAATGTCAAGAAAATAATTTCTTTGTTTTAAAAAATAATAGTTTGTACTTCATAAACTAATATACAAAAATTAAAATCCCCTTTAAAATTCTCAGGATCTCATGTAGAGACTGATCTGTAGAGGGATATTGATTTCTGAATAAAACTGATTGCAGTTTCGGATGTTGTATCGATCACAGATGGACAGACTGACGCTTGAACGGACATAGAAACTGTTTTGAACACATTTTACTGAATTTGAGATCCCCAAATTGTGAATTTCCGTCAAAATATCGAAATCGATGTTTTATAGTAACATATCTTTCTCCATGGTTCTTTTCACAAGAGGAGAGTTGGTATATCTAATCATTGATTTTAAAGCTTCCAAATCATTTGTAAAATCTTTACCAACCATTAAATTATTCGAGCCAAAACATTATCTAATAATATGAAAGATTGATGATAATTTAAGCGAAATTTATCTGGGTTAGATTCAATAGCACATTTAATTGATGCAATTAGTTCCTCTACTTTTTTACAATTTGTTTTCTGAGGTTTTATGTTTGTTTCCTGCTTTAGTTTTGTATTGGTTGAGATTTTTAATGTGCTTTATTATTATCTGTTTTTTTACTAGGTATTTCTTGAGAAAAGTTGAATCAGAAGGATGGGCTTTTCTCTTATCATTGCAGATGAAGCTAGAGATATTACCAGAAGAAAATAATATTTTATATGACATTCACATACATTCATAGACTCTATGTGTGGAATTGGGTAGTTGTTCTAGGTGTTCTGGAACAACATAGACTTGACTTCAAAAATTCATAATATGAGCAAAACCATGTTCAGTTATACCAGCTTCTACAAATTATATTTTAGTTGATACTGTAATTTCTCTATTACTAAATTATTTCCCTATTAGTTCATGAGAAAAGATAGGATAAATAATTGATATTCTTCTTCTTCTATGTTTACTAGTAAATATTTTTCACTGCTAGCTTATGATTCTTAATTGTATCACTTGCTAATTTTCTGAGAATTGATATGCTATTTCTTGGTTGGCAAAGAATATACATAATCTGTTGTTAGCGATTCGAGATATGAAACTTATGTCTTTAGCATTCACAACCGTGGCAACTTTTTTCCAAGAGTCTGTGTTAGATAGTCACTATTTTGCTTCTATCATTACAGCTTGTTCCGTCGTGGGAAAACAACTCATGAAGTAGCATTAGAATATGATTTCTTTACCTGGTCATGTTGATTTTCGATGTTGTTGTAGGTTAGGGCTCCCCTGTAGTCAGAAGAATCCATGGTATGATGTTATTAACTGCCACACTGCTATATCCCAGTAGGTTATTGGAATATTTAGATACTATGAATATTCAAAAACACTTCACAATGCAGTTCTAACCTCGCGACACTCGTGAATCGTACAAAAGCGACGCTCTCTGACACAACTGTACTCGACGGTAACCGGCCGCGAACAAACCTGAGAAATTGAGCAAATCACTAACACTAAGGTTTACAATTTCATAGAAAAAAATACAGTGGAATTTATGCTATTAAAATTTCATTGTTAATGCATCTTTATACGGCGTGAGTATATTTCTTATTATTAATCTTATAACAATAATTTTTTATGCAAAAGAAGTTGAGAAAATATGCGTTAGCTCAGATATTCTGAGAAATGGAACTGCGAAATAGAAATCTTCTTACAAGAATTTTTGATGCGAAAAGAAGATACAAAAATATTTGTTAGCTTACGTATTCTGAGAAACGGAATCCACGAAGCTACTTGTCACAAACAAATTCTACTTCTTTTTTCAATCTGACGTAACTCTGTATAATCAAACATCTGAAGTAAAAAAAAGTGGATTCCGCAGAAAACACCACCACATGATTATGCAGACGAAGGTCATCGTGACCTCATGCACTGGCCTGCGATAAAGGCTCCATAAGACCCCGGTTCCAAAGCGAAGACGCAACAGTCAGCCATGTCTCGCCAATGGTACTTCCTCGCGGCAGTGGTCCTCGTGGCCCTAGCAGTCGAGAGGGTAACGCAGACTACAGCCACCGGGCGCTCGTTAACGGAGGGAGCGCCCAACTACAACAACGAGTACATTATGTCTGTTTGCCCTCACATTATACGAAGAATAGCTACTCCACAGCAGGTAGGGGCAGTAATCACAAGGGCAGGAATCTCTCTGCTTCAAGAAAGTGTAGTTAGTGTTTTTTTAATAACGTGTCCCTGATTTGAGTTTTGCCCTTGTATCGGTTACGTGCTGTATAATCAGAGAAAAGTCATTTAGGTTTTTGTTTCGTTGCTGCAATTGCAGAAGTATCGATTGTCGTGTTGAGCGGAATATTACTTTCACACACTCTCAAGATATATTTTCGAGAAAAAATAAATTTCGCTCTGTTTCGATTAAACAATGTATTAGTGTAATTAAGTGAATATAAAATGCTCCGTAACATTAATTTATTGACGATTTTCCAAAATTCGTCCAAGTATGGAAATGGCATTTCTGAAATGTCCTGTATTGAAATAAGCGATTTGCAATTAAGGTTGGGCGAGAAGATCGGGCATCACGTACGCAATTCTCGTACTGAATCATATTCAATATTGGATAAGAACCTACGAATTTATATAATCGACAACGCACTCAATCATTACAGTCATTTTCCGGCTTTTGTAGTATTAAGTCTCCCTCTACTAAAGAAATCAGTTTAGGCATCCGGGATACATTATTTTTGTGTTGATACTAATTAAGGTTCGGGTTAGGAAACTAAACATTGATGAACACAATAAGATCGTAACATGCTGATGTAACTTTTTTATCTGTATTGTAGATTGCTGTACATGTTTCAGATCTCAGGTGTCTGGTACCTCTGGCAGTTGCTAGAAAACAACATTAACACCCACAATCTGACCTGCATTAGATACACTTTTGCTACCGAAGGAGACCGTCTAACACTTAAGCTTGATAATGTACTTGCGGGAGCAGTGAACGCTTCAATGAACTTCACATATATTCAAGACTCTAATACGACATTATGGGAAGGCGTTGGTAAGTTCCACTCTTCGAATTCTCATATAAATTATTTATTGTACTATACTTCTGCAAGGTAATTTGTGTCATAAATGTTAACGCATATGAACACTGTAAGTGATAGAAAATAAGATATTTTTTCTTATCTAGAAGATAGAGTAAAAGTTTATTTACGTTATTTTCTAGAATTTGTTTTGGAAATTATTGTATTTAAAACTGATATTATATTGACTTAACGTACAAACTGAGCAACTCTGAACACATTTTAATGTCATTAAACCGACAAACATCAAATAACAGACTCCGATGAAATTCGCAAAGAAAGACGATGGCCGTTGTTCTTAATCAAAGGAGTCTGTTGTTGTTATTATTATTATTTATTATATTACTATTATAATAATAATAATAATAATTATTATTATTATTATTATTTATATTAGATATGAGGTTCATGTTTCTAAAGCAAGGTGATTGCCGCGGTTTACAACCTATCTAGTCTGTTATTTGTGTTTTCGTTGTGTTGTGTGTTGTTCAATACTTACCGTATACTATCTTGTTATAAGATAAAGTCGTACAAATAAGAAATACCAGTTCTTGAAATAAGTGTACTCATACGCCAGCTTTGCTACAACACATTTGTTTCGATATCTCTTAAAGAAAGGCGGTCTTTATAGACACAGGCTATGAAGAGTTTCATTTGTTTGGTTGCGTTAAGTTAGCGAGTTTTACGAAAGTTTTACGAAAACGAGTTCAGAGTTCGTCGACTATTTAGAACAATAGGTCGTCCATTAAGAACAGAAACTAGTGGTGCTAAAACAACACGTACTTTCTCGCCCCATACTTTTACACAAAATTACGCGGAAAGTACTCAAATTTTCGAAAAATTGTACATGACCTTATATCAAAATCTATCTTTAAAGGAGAGGTTTCATTAAGAGGATAACATATCTATCTTCGTAAATGTAGTTGTAGGAAGACGCCGAAAAAATTTGAAGTTTTACAATTTTCGAAAAATTAGTTTTCACTAAAAATGAGACCTGTAACATTCTCTCAAGCATCCTTCACACTATCCAAAAAAAAAAGGAATAAAAAAGTTTAGAGGCTTTTTTTTTTTAAATTTTGAAAATGTCCCAGCCACTGATTTGTGGTTTCATGTAACGTACCCCAGAAAATTAAAAGATCGGTTTCAAATTCACGGAGACACGACATCAGACAGATCGATTGGGGAATATCAATTTTGGAGAATATCGGTTGAACGGTTTAGCTGCTAGCGTTGTTCACAGACTGACAGTGGATAGCAGACGAGCCGACGAACAGCCGGACGGACAGAGAGAGTTTTGCCGTAAATTTTTTGGTACCAAGAACCAATAAACCATGAATTCTGGCTACATCACATGTTAAATGATTTTTTCTTTTAATTTTAGTAACTGGAATTATTCACTTTTTCGTTACTAGGACTCTGTAATTCTGCCAAAAATGCGCTGTTTTTTCGTCCAGATTTACGTAAATTTCTCTTCACTGCGTAAGCGGTAGCGAGAAGTAAAAATAAATATATCTTACAACAGAACGCTGATTAATGCACTTGAAAGCAGAAATAACATCAGAGCATTGCTTGCTTCCCAGGGGAAAGGGTGACAGCCGGCTTTCAGATGGGCTTCGCCGCGGACGACGACAGCGTGCTCCTCCTGTGCAGCACTTCCGTTGTGAGGCGGCCTTTCGTCTCGCTGGAGGAGGACATCCCGCTGGACATGCTGTTCGGTCGGGAGCCGAGGCTGGACGAGGCGAAGATGAGCGCGGCGGTGAACGCGACGGCGCTGGCGGCGGCGCGCGCCGTCAGAGACGTGGAGACCGTGCGGCCACCGCTGCAGGAGTGCTCTGCGCCCGAGGCTTAACCACCTGCAGGCAGCGCCGGCGCTATCCTTTTTTAACCGGGTTTGCCGGATTTTTTTAACGTGGTGCGTTAGTGGCTGGCTTCACGATGGAATATCTCACGGTATTTCGCGACTTTCCGTGCCGATAGATGTCGCATGATCGCGACCGCATCGTACCACAGTGCGGTGTCTAGCTGCACGACGGAGAAAGACGCGAAATGCCGTGAGATATTCCATCGTGAAGACAGCCCGTGACGTGGCACGTCATAAAAATACAAGTATAGGTATGGAAAGACCATGCGATCGCTCGGGGCCCCGCAAGTCAATGGAAAAATAAGTAAAAAATTGGAAAATAAATTAGAACTCGAGAAAACCGTTACCGTAATTTTATAGGTCGCGGTATAGTAGTTGATATTTCACAAAAGTTTAAATTACTGTTTTACCTTGAATATATAATTATAGTAATTACCTTTAAAAGGTAGGACTCTATGAAATGAATAAAAAGACGCCAACATAAAAATAGGTTCTACTGAAGTTCATATTTATTGTTTCGTGTATTCAACTAGTGATTTTATTCAACACTTGTTTACAAACACTAAACAACAATTATTTAGAGATTTAAGATCACAGTGGACATTTTATTCGATCACTAAATCTTTTACTTAAAACTATTATTTAAAATATATTTCCAAAAACTTTTTCTTGCTTAAACGTTGTAATGTTTGTTATTTGTTTACATAAAATAACTCTTATAGTTCCTTGATACAACTTTGAAGTTTTTAATTTTTTCGAGGAGGGGGGGGCTACTTTTCAGCATTGACCCAGATCCAAAATTGTCTAGCTTTGGCAGTAATTGCCTTGCTTCGGCAGATTCCCCGTTTCCTGCCGTCCTCAGCTAACGATCAGGATACGTCGCAGGGGGTGTCTGATATGAGTGCCAACGCACAGCTCCCAAGAACTGGTTACACTCATTCCTTCACGTTTTCTCTTTGTGTTGTGACTGATTAAGATTGGTCTTTGATAACATTGTGGACTTGAGACATAGAGCACATCTTCGCACACATAGAAATATTATAGCTCGCGAGAAAAATCTCTCCGCAGTGTCATCTTACTGAGAAGAGTGCTTGCAACAGAAATATTGTTGGTTGTACGGGCTGCAGCAAAGAAATGTAAATTGCATGCAATGATAATAGATGCTGGAAGTGTTGTCCCCTTCACTTCTTTCCCAGTGATTTGGTTGCTACCAACATAAATGCAATTTTTAATAGGAGGCCCTGATTCAGCTCGGTGCGGAGAAACTTTCCTGGCTCCCAATAGTAAATAGTAGTGAAAATTATTTTTATTTTACTTTATTTACTATTAGAACTGAAAATAACTTTGAGACAATAACTTACCGTTATTCCTACGCCCTTCCCGATACATCTTAATACTTCGAGAAAAAAAATTAAAAGATTTTTAAAATTATTTTTCACATATTAACGCCTCAATTACACAGCAACTCGTGTTTCTATTTCTTTTTTCCTTAGAAAATATATGCTTAGTGGTATTAACTGTTCTCAGGATAATGTTATGTCATAGAATTGTGTGAAAATTATAATGTAATGAAAAATAAAATTTTTTTCTAATAAACATTTTGTATTATTAAAAATTGTGAGAGCTAAAATTTCCATGGTAATTTATAACTACAAAAATTTCAACGTACTCACTGCATTATATAAAGAAATCAAGTGAACTCTAAATACAGTTTATTCCAACAAGTGAAAGTTGTTTTATTTACATTGTTACATCAAAATTGTAAATAAAACAATTAAAAAAATAATTTGCTGAGTATTCACGACTTCTTACAGTTCTTCAAATTATCTATATTACTAATTTAGAATGCAGGCAAAAAATGAAAGAAAACTTTGCAGTGTCCGGCGCTGTGACAGTTTTATGGTTTCTATAGATACTCAGAATATTGGGACAATCCAAAAGAATGTAACAGTTTTGTTTTTGAGTGAAAAATGCAAGTATTTGTTTGTTTATATATAGGGTAAGTCCGGGTTAGATGGCTATATTTATTTTACTACGTATTATGAAAACACTACTTGAAATAAAAGCAGGCCAAATCCATAAAACGAAATTTTATTCTTTTGTGCCAATTACAGCAACACTTTTTTTACAGAAAAGAAAACCGATTAATAGTTTTCTTTAATGTATGTCAGGGCCCATGGTTCGAGAAGCCCTATCGCATTTTAAGAACTCATTATTAAGACCTATACCGTTGATATAAAATAAAATATTACTGATATTATTTTCTTGCCCCGTGTCTAGCTCGACTTCTCTCCATTTCTTCTCAAATTTTGTGTATTGGAAATAAGTACTATTTTTTCGACGAAAATGTATAATATAGGTATAGAGTCTACATTTTGGAAATTCAGGGTGTGAATTACTTGTAAGGGTTCTCGGAAAGGTTATATTTTTCCAGAAATGTCATTCTTACATGAAAATTCGTAATTATTTAATGATCGTGTTCATTACAAATTATACCCGTGAGCTTCCTTTCTCCCGAAGTTATTATAAAACTCAAAGTTTACCATAACTCAGGACATCCTTTGCTATGCACCAATGATAAAATGAAAACAATGCAATAAACCAAATACCTCAATATAAAGACCATTAAAATACAGTTAAACGTCATGAAACTAATAATAAATTTACCACTTCTAATACCACGCATGGCCAATTATATAATAATTTATTTTCTTTCTCTTACTTTCACTATTTGACACTTTTATTGGGCAAAACTTCGTTTTCCTATAGCTAGAATCCTACCCATTAGAATAACATCTTTGCACGTAACTGAAATAATCTCATTCAATTCGAAAAATTATTTTTTGACAGTGAATGCTCTAGAGGTAAAAGTAAATGGCAGGAAAACAGATTTAATGGAAGCATCTAATTAATAGGCAGGAAAATGCAACTCTTAATTAAATAGGTATTTAAAAAGTGAACTTCTGTAATCCTTCGAGTCTCTAAAACTCGTGGTTAGCACAGAGGGGAGATCGCAGTGTGCGAAGACTAAGGAGAGAAGGAAGATGATTTGACACAGTGCACTCACGAACTAATATTCCTTTTTGATTTCAAACTGCATGTCTTCCAGCAGTTGTATTTGCCGCTCCTGCCCAGCCCCAACACACACAAGGTAAAATGAATAGGTGATATGACGTCGTATTATTAAAAATGACAATTTCTCCTTTAAGAAACTGTTTTTCTTATTAATAACAAGCTATTAATATATTCATTTACAATATATTCAATGAAAATGTAAAATAAGTGGTAATTCACATTTTAATCTCATTTTCTGGGATGTGTAAGCTAATAAAAGCTAATAAAAATCTGTTTTATTAAATATAAATAGCACGATTTCTTAAATAATTAATTAATCAATACCTACAACAGAAAATGGAAAGGGCATGGAAGAAAGAAGTTGGTACCATTTGGAGGATGAGTGTTGAATAAGATGAAAAGGCAGTTCAATGACTGGAGAAAAAGATTATAAAGTTTCTTTTTGAAAAAAAGCTCTATTAATTATTTGATGGTACATTGTATTTTCATTGATTGAGAATGAAAGACACTGGCAGAAAGTCTGAAAAAGAAGAGATTAACCTGAAAGTGTGAATAAATTATGCGAACACAAACCTTCGCTCCATAAGGCGGCATTGATGAATTAGAAGCGATGGGTTGTCATTAATAAGTTGTTCATACGTCGTTAATAAGCATATTCTCCAATATTTTTTATTGTTTTCTAAACTTGCAAAGCTAATAAATACGAAAGCAACATTAAGACAATGAAGAAGCAGCAAAATATTAAAATTGCCACTATGTTGCTGAAGATGTTACATACGATCATATGTAAGCATGAAACTATCTGAAAACTTTAACTTCAATCATCTACACGTAATATGCCGGGCACGTTGAACTTTGTGTTTCAATAACATGGCAATCCTTCCAAAACTCTGTGGTAATCTGCGTTTCGCGGAATCCTAACCGCACACGTTGGGACACAGCAATTTACATTCCAGTGATTTTGTAAAAATATAGAAATGAATAGAGAGGACTTGATGAAGAATATTCTACTAATTTTATTGTTATTATTAATATTATTATTACTTTATTTAATCTTTAATATTACTTTCGTATTTACATTTCATTAATATAATATATTATTAGATATAAGTTATATTAATTAATATATTATAACAAAGTAATTTTGGGTCATATTTCCAATAATCATGCTTTCAATTGATCAGCCATTGTCCGCTATTTTGCCCAAGTTGTTTGTTGCGCACTAGACATATTATTCTATATCTGTTGGTATGCTTAAAGTTACTCGTAAAAATTGATGTTGCCACACCTTAAATTTTAAACCATGTTGCCAAGTTAACCCTCACGTTCTCTACGTCAACGGCGTTGAGCTCGCGGACTGTGCACTCGCTGGCTGGTTGAGGGCGTGGGTGCAGGTGCGGCGCAGTGGTGCAGCGGCGAACGCACCCTCACGACATTGCCCGCTGTCTGCGCGGCCGCCAGCGCCGTCCGGTTCACCGCTGCGCCGACCGCCGCTTCGTCCAGCGTCGTCCCGCGGCCCAGCACCATCGACATCTCCACGTCGTCCCACGGCTCCTCGGAGCGCCCGGCGATGCTGGTGCTGCACAGCAGCAGCAGGCTGTCGTCGTCGGAGGCGAAACCCAGCTGGTAGCCGTGGGTCACCAACAGTCCTGCCAACACAGTTGAAGGTCCTTATCATTGTGTGGCGTCATATCAGCCTTGTACAAATGTACCAAATATCAGCCACGTGCATTTCATGGACAGCGCTGGCGTAAGAGACGCTGGGCTGAACAAAGGCTAGGGAGCGGAAGGGAAGGGGTGCCGTGTCGTCGGTGGCAAACGTGGGAACCCCGTAGGCGGCGGAAACGCGTCGGCGGGAACAGCGAGATGACGCAGTTCCGTCAGCAGGCCCAGAAGGTATATAAATGGACCCCGGACCTAAACTCTTTCTTCTGATTCTTGGGCGCGCCTGTAGGAAGTCGTGTGGGTTGTGCGCGGCGCTGCATTTTAATGTATACTCTACTGAGGCAGGGAACTGAAGCCGGCGTGCTACGTCGAGACGGGAGGTGCGGCATACTCGCTTGTATGCTCACGTAGGCTACTGGTGCATCACACCGAATACGATATTTAATTATCAGGCCAGCGGTGGTGGTAACCAGGGAACATTCCTTCTAGTAACGGGTCAATATTGTTATTTGTAAATATTGTACATAGTATTCAGGTGTCGGGGTAAATTTTCAAATAAATACATAATATTTACAAACCGTTCACGTCTGTGATTTATTGCCCCGGCAAAGGCGCCACAATTGCTTTCTACGTCTCTAAATCAATACTTTCTCGCTAGCGCTTACGCAGTAAAGCGAAAGATATCTAATGCTGCTCGAAAATACGATGAATTTTTGGAAGAAAACGTTCTATTGCTGGGCCTTAGTAAAAAAAGTGGATAAATCCAGTTGCTGAATTAAGAAAAAAATCCACTAACACGTGGTGTAGGGAGAATCCGTGTATTGTGAGACCTGATTCCGAAAAATCGATTGACGGCAAAATGTCCATCCGTCCGTCTGGTGTATGTGAACAACACTAGCGCCTAAACTATGCGTACAATGTTTTCCAAACTTAATAAACCCCTGTCGATCTGCCCTGAGTCTGCGATTTTGAAAAACATTCATTAATTTTTGAGGGTACTGTCCAGGGAGCCTTTGGGACATTTTCAAAATATTCTTGGAAAAATGGTTCCAAATTTTTTCCTTAAATTTCTGGTAATAATGGAGTAAAATACGCTTATTACGATGGTATAGATCCGATTTTTACCGATAACTCAATTTTCGAAACTTGCAAAAGACTGATTTTTTTTGGTGGCTTCCTAGAACTACAAAACTGAAGATTCAGGTTTCTCTCTTTAAACGAGATTTGTTGTTCATAATTAATTCTTTCATTAATTTCATGTACATTTTCTGAAAATTTTAACAATTTTCGAGCAACATTAGGATTGTAATTTTAAATAATAACTTGAATTTTCTCGAAATCGGCCTCAGATTTTTTAAACTGTTCTAAATTGTCTATAGTTGATCTGTTTTTCCTAAATCATATTTGATGGTCACTAATTTGTTCTTCAACGAGTATACAGTGTATTGTTTAGAATAGTTGCAAAAACTTTGTATGCAACATTTAATAAAGTTATCGGTATGTAGTTACTGCCATTTTGTCTGTCTCCCTGCTTAATAAGTTCTGCTGATATTGTCCGAGCCCGCTGCCCATTGACTTCAAGATTATTAATAATATAACATACTTCATTATATGTTGGCGGCGCACTTTCTTTGCAATTTTCTACATTTTTCCACTACTTCTTGAAGCAAATGGAATATTCTTATGATCGGTAATTTTATCAATTTTGTGGGTATAAATTTTAATAAAGGCACCGTCAATTGAATCAATTACTATCGCTTGTTCTTTGGATGGAAACATCTTTCTGAGCTACGATACAGTAGTTACTAAACGAAGATTCATTCTGTTCGATGATCAAAGCTTGGTTTTGCAGGTTTGCTGTAACGGTCAGTGGTGGGATGGCTTCTTGATCCGAAGACATTTCCAAGGGAGATTTTTCCGTACGGTTGACCTTCTCGGTTGTCAAAGTTTTTGCAACTATTGTCATGGTTGTTCTCAGTCACGGTTGTTCACGGTTGAGTCACGGTTGTTCTCAGATGCCAAAAAATAATGTCCCTTAACAAGGACACTAGTGAAGGTGGCACCGTAGGCCAATTTACTTGAAGTTGTTACACGAGGATGACTGTTTTGGAAAGGTACGTACAGGTAGTATAAATTTTCTTTACATTCGCACTACGAGCGCTGGAATGACTGATCCACACCGGACCATGGATCCGAGACAGACATTGATTCAGTTTTTGTGCAGAAATTATTTGGTACAAATACCTCAAGCAATTTTTGTATCAAATTTCTGTCCCGAAATTGGATGAAAATTACACTGTATAAAATAGGATTTAATTAGAACTCACCTGCGGCTTCCCATAAGCCGTTAGAATTCTGTGTGTACGAGAAGTCGCCCGAATCGACCACATCTCCCTCCAACATTTGCTCAACGTGTAGGTTGAGGCGTTCCCCTTCCACGCTGAATAGGTATCTGTGACAGGGTACTTCCTCGCTGGGAGGGGCGGTGTGTCCAAGCACCTCCCAAGGATACCAGGTTCCCGAGATCTAGCGCAATCAGAAATTTAGACTCATTAGTTACGAATATCACTAGGAAAATATCCGAGACGAACTTCAAGTCAGGTCACAAGTTTCGGAAAGGTACATCTCAATATCTGTTGCTCCACACTATGAAATCGCAATGTAATGCCGACTCCAGGGATGGCAGGGGAGGAGTAATTTCGTTTGTAGGGGCTACATTTTCTGTACAAACTCTTCGACTCTTCGAAGTACTCTAAGATCATTTAGGGATTAATTAACAATTACTGGAAGGTTGGTCCGTCAAATGAGCGTGTGTTTGAGAAGTGATATACTCAAGGTAACATCCTCCACCGTGAAAAATGCCAACATGGGTTTCCCCTTCTAAATTTGTATCTTTAGAAAACAAGACAAATTTTTGCCGAAGTTAGCCTTGAGAGAATATCCAACAACAGATGAAAATGTTACAATTAAATTTGTCGAAATCTGTTTTTCTATAAATTAAGAACATTGATTACAGTGAAATTACAAAATAGCAAGTTTTGTTCACAATTTCTACAAACTGATCAATACAATACAAGATTCAGACAAACTAAACTAGGTTGAAATGAGAATTTGGTTAAAGATCAGTTTGTTGAAGTAAACACAACCACAAATCAATGAAGCTTTACTTATTATCACATATGAAATCTTATAACCGGACTAGTTTGGGGGAAATTTTTATCCTTTTCATCTTGACGTTTTTTCTGTTCTCAAAACACAAAAAGTGAAAGGGTGATGTTCAAAGTCCTGTTGCCTCTGAAATCTCTTCTTTTTACTCTCACAAAGAATATCAAAAAGCGGAATGCAATCGTCAAATCCAAATATGAAAGGGCAATAAATATCTGGGATGCAATCTAGATGTCTCTTTTTGCAAGCAAAAGGTACAGAAAAATTTCGAGCTCGAAATGCAGTCGCTATATATTCGCTCCGGCTTCCGCCTGGGAACGACCGATCACAGAAGCAAGTGGGTAGAATTCTCAACCATGCGATGGCGGCATCAAACACGCTGCTTGGCTAACTGCTAAAATCCGCCATCCTCAGGAGTGGAACCTCGGATCATCCTTAGTGGAGACATTTTATTTACGCAGGTCCCCCTCTACTGTCCCTACTCTGTAACGACATCATATTTACCTCTCAATATTCAACCGCGAAAGTTGAAGGATTGGTATTAGTTCTCAGAAGAGAGTAGAGGACGGGTGATGCGAAAGTGTGTAGGGGACGATCTCAAAAATGACCTTCAGTCGTCTCACTTCATTGTCCCTTGAATAGTCTATGAAGCTTCAGTTACAAACTCGCAACAGATGCACTAATCCTCTCCGTTCCGATATTTTGTTTTTTTAAAATTCGTCACACTACATACCTGTTGAGGTGTGCCTATTCTCTTCATGATGTGAGGGCAAGAGGACTGGACGTGTTGACTGGTTGCATTAGGCGTTCCCAAAGACGACTCACTTCTAGCTGGAACCAACGCGACATTACTAGCAAAGAGTACAAGCGCCAGCACAGCGATGGATGCCCACTGACTGGCCATGATTGAGTGTTGCCTCTTCGTTACTGTAACGGACTTTAGGTTTTAAGGCACATATCAAACGCTGATGTTGCGTCAGTCCCGATAACCTTTGTTTAGCATCTGGTATGTGGTTTCTCTGCTGTGGTTTCTCTACTGTGGCAAACGTGTCATCAGTTTCACAGATTCTGTTGAGGTGCTAAATACAATAACAGCGTAGAGGCAAGATTTTGAGAGAAATTGAAAGCCAAAGAATTAAAATTGAATAATAGATGACCCATGAGTCAGTAATGGAAAACTATTAAGATTTCTTTATAATAAAAAAATATATAAATTGCGAGTAATTACCCGTGAAAAAAATCATCAAGGTTACTGAGAAATATATATTTAAAATAATTTATTATACGTTGGTTTTGGATAGAATGAAGATTATAGGACATAACAATATATAAGAAAAATAATTGTTTATATTATACTTCATAGAGAGAGTAATGAGAATCAGAGTGAGTTAACTGATAATTTCATTAACCATATTCTAAACATTACAGATTTCTTTGTTCATCATAAGAATGGTGAAATTGACTCGCATGTTAAAACGCTTGCCTATCACTGCTCATTCTCAAGCTTTTAAAATCTTGTCACCGGGAGGGGTGGCTCAGGGCATGAACTTATGTCACTGTGGTGCCTCTGATCAGGAGGTCGTAGGTTAGAGTCCTGTCAGAGGCAGGATTTTCGACACTAGCTAGATAGCTAGTGCTCCCTAACAAAGGAGCCGCGGACTGCGCGCGATCTTTCCTTCGTCTTTGCCCTATCCACACCCCTCATTTACTTACACGGACATGCACTAGACTACCATACATGCCGGGAGACCGGTCGGAAGCTTAGAGCTTGTCCCGGCGATGGCCCGCTAGTGGGTTTCGTGGTTGTGGAAACCGCGCTAGTCGAAGGGTCGGATCTCACCATCCAGCGGGGCAAGATCACAGCCACCTCCTGAGGATACAACATGCACTACACTTACGGGACTATCGACCTTATTTGGTGACCTGGATTCGAGGGTGTCGGTCGTCGGGACTCGAACCCTAGGACTTCTTAGTCAATGACGTTGAAGAAGCAACGGCAATGCTGCATCGAAACAATCCTAGCCGTTTTCTAGAAATGTGTCAGTTGATCTAGGAATTAGCCCATCCGGAATTTCCGTATTTTCGAATGAACTCGTATCTCGGAGATAACATTGCTAAATGGAAAAAAAGAAAAGCAGAAGAGCGTTGCTCACGCAGAGCCTGGGTGGAAACATGTTTGTGAGTGCCATCTTCGAATAACGATAAGGAAACAATAAATGCACAAAACATACTCAGAAAACAACAACTGATTGAAAAACAGCTTTACGGTTCATAACACTTTCCATATCACAAAACTACATAAATACTATTGTAATTTTAATTTCCGGTATTATTAGTCCAGATAACTTCGAAACAAAATAAACAAAAGTTTATTTTTTGATGGAAAGATTTCAGAGAGAACTGCTGATTGCATAACCGTGATCTCTTTCGCTGACCTCTGGCGAGCTGTGCGTTGATAAGTACGCATTGAAAAGTCGCCTCAATTTAGACATCTTTACATTTCGCCATGAGTCCCAATCAAGTGTGCGTCGCGGTGCTGGTTCTGCAGGCCTGCATTGGCGTGTGGGCACGGCCGTCAGCTGGAGACGGTTTGACGGAGCAGTCGGAGAATTTGTTGGACAGGAACACAATTTTCAACTCGTGTGCACATCCTCCAGACGTCCTCTCCACGCCTACAGAGGTAAATAGTGTGGATTGGAAATACTGTATTGGCTCGTGTAATGAAAAGACACAAGTTACAAATTTTATATTTTGTTTTATTCAACGAAAGATACACAGGAAGCAGGTGATAGAAAAATTTCAAACTGAATGTAGTTTATTGAGTAGTATATCACTGGAATTGGGTCTGAAGTAAAATGTATATTATAGATTGAGGACAATGGTGTTGAATTAACATAAGGCTAATTGTTGGCGTTTCGTATTAGAGATCATTGCTGTCTTTTTATTGGACACATATCATGGCTTCCTCAAATCCCACAGAGACTCAAGAACATCGCCGATTTACCTTCTTCCCTTATGTTCTTTCTCTCTTTTCGAAAGTTCAGGGGAGGGCTTTGATCTTAGCGTCAAAACGTCCGTTCACATTTCACTATCGTAGCCTCCGTTGACCTTATGGCTTGACTTTTCTCTCATTCTTATCTCCTTCTGTCGCCCTCTGGAGGCTTTGTCTTCATATATTCTTCTTCATGAACATCTTCGGAGAACTATTTTAATTCAATTTGAAGTTTGACTTTGGTCATTATCTATTCCGACCTCCCAAATTCAGTTTTTACTTATCATTATTTTCCTTTTCGTGGTCATCTGTTTCTTTTTCATCAGTAAGTGTGCTCTGTTCCATATTTGTGCACTTCAATTTTTTTTATCGCTAATGATTTTATTCTATCAAAGAGCCTCTCTTCCACCCTATAAGGGTGCCCAAGTTAGTCCTGCTTTGATGCGAATATGCTGTAAAATGGTGGGGATATATTCATTCTACAAGAAAATATACTCAACGTAACGGTTGCTTTTCCCCGATGGTTCTTTAAACTTTTCTAGGATATTTGAGAAGAATAGAAAGGTGGATATCATTCATGTGCCGAATGTCTAATGATAAAAAGAATTGCTTTAAACTTCAGACAATCCCAGTTACCTATCAACAAGAAATTAGCAAATGTTCTCGTCAATATGATTCACACTATCTGCATCTGTTTTTCATCCGATAGTCAAATATACTGATTCTACGAATTTGTACATTGCATTCTTCTGTACAAATTATGTATTGAACAACGAAGAAACAAACGCAAGTATTGAAGCCAACAAAATGTTTCGTTGAAACTTAATATGCAGAAGCAGATGAGAAATAAGCAAATCAGTGGCCCAAAATAGTAAAAAAAATAAAAAATAAAAACAATGGCAATGAGTCTGCTAAAAAAATGATCTTTCATCACACAGCCCAAATGAAGAGATGTCAAATAGTTTGAATGTCTGGGCTAAATATGATTGTATTTTTATTAATTGTAAGTTTAATAAACCACTTAATGCTTCCTTACTTTCCGATATATAAGTAGAATATGCGGATTGAGGAAGTTATGTAGTGATGAGGAAAATCGATCTCGACATTTTAACAGAAATACAAATTTTAGAATCCACTAAAAAAGGGTTTTTTCCTCAAAATGTGCCAATCTCTCTGCACGTCTGTCCGTGTGCTAGTTGTCTGTCTGTCTGACTGGCTGCCCTTCCGCCCTCTCTCTGTACACAAAACTAGAGCTAGAACCACGGGCAGAAACACTCGTAACACGTAAGTCGTAAAAAAGAACTACTCTCGAAAGAATATCACAAATTATAGGAATTTTACTAAAATTCGTAAGCAAGTACATCTTGGGCAATAATACAAGTGTTTTTAGTATGTTGGTATTGTAATTTAGTTTTACCATTGTCTTTTCAACAGATCAGTGGCGATTGGTGTGGGCTGCAAAATTCACTCGAAACAACTCCACCGAACAACTGCAACCGAGTCACTTTCAGTGCTGTCGGCGATAATCTTCGAGTCATCCTCAACACTATAGATAATGGGCGGATCGTCATGACGAAGAATGTTACTTTCTCTAGGATCGCGAACGAAAGCTGGTTGAGCAGATGTGAGTACATTTAAAAATAATTTATTAAAGAAACTGTGGTAGTAATAATGCAATCTGATTCTTCCACAAGTAGTCGTTGGTAGGTAATGTGAAAACTATTACGTTTATTCATTCTGTCACAGTAAATCTTTACATAATACTCGTATTTAATTTCAATTGTTTTGCATTTCACAAACTGCATTATACACATTGAACATATTCAATGTTCATCAGTGAGTTTACAAAAATATTTTTATTTAGTTTCAATTTCCATAATTTCTTGTAAAAGTTTGATGATTTTTTAGAACATTTTATTTTGTTTCTTACATGAGACTATTTATTAAAACGGCAGAATCCAAAATAGTGAATACATTTATCCAACAGCACTTAATGAGAACTTCAAAGTGTTACTAAGGAGACCATTCTCTACTTCTAAGATCATATGTTCCTAGAACGCAAGAACAACTTTGTAGACAAGGCAAGCATCAAAAGGGATGTAAAATTGAATGAAATTTCTTTGAATGAAATTTTGAGGAAAAAGAAAAAGCAAGTCCAATCCCTTCATACTTCATATAATTAAAAACACACAAGTTACAAATTACATTGATGGTAATCAGGTCCACCTTTACTTGATACTGTGAAACTAAAAAGGTAAACATAGCAACATAATATTACACAGTACTTAAATACCAAATGAATCTTATTATGCAGGTCAATAGTTGCGTGATAGGAGGTCTTAGTAGTCTTCCACATATACCAAATACATTTTATTTTGCAAGCAAAGAAGTGTAGTGAAGTGATAAAGAGCAAGTTCGTTTGATAATACTTCGGGATGAATGTACAATTTATACCATATAAAAATACTTTCCAGTACAGATAGTTGAAAAGTAGATAACATTTATTTAAACAAAGGTAACCAACAAAGAAGCAATTTGGACCCAATATTCTCGCAAGTGAAGGTTGCTTGTGCAAATTCATTAGGTTTTCAAGCACATCTGATCAGGGAAAACATGAATATTTTCAATGTATTGAACAGTAAGAAATTATTATTGTTTCCCCTTTCATCATTGTTTAGCTTTCATCAAGAGGACGACTATATGGAATCTGAAATAATCCCCCAACTAACACGTTAAGTAAACGTTTTCTTTCGTCACCTGTATGTCAGGTTTCATAATTTCTATAAAACTTCAGTTAGTCACTCACGATATTTTCTTCCCGGATTACTCACTGTGCTCTCACCAGCCATTGGTAGTGCGCACGAGTCCAACTCCCGAAATCTGAGCACCTCTCCATCCGCACACTCGGATTCGGCCCCGCCGCAGACCTGAAAAACGTTTACCTCCTCCAGCGGAAGGACGCAGGTCGCGTTGCAGCGAAGAGACCAGCTTGCTTGCGTGGCCTCTGCCTCGAAGCCTTCCGCCTTGGCTCGGTTCAAAGTCTCCCAGCGTCGTCCGTTTATGAACATTTTCAATGCTTTGAGAGAACATGAATATTTGTTTGAACAGCTCTGTTATACACCGCCGTTCATTCATTTCATATTCAACTACCCCAATGAGATTGTCTCCAGTCACGCACTCGCCACCGCAACACACTGTCAGTGTTTCTTCTCTGGAGTCAGTAGCCGGCGTGAGTTCAGAACTCGGTGGCGTTTGTCAACGTTTAAGCGGCCATCGCGCGGGCATATGAATTTCATGGTGGCTGTCTCAGGTGAGCGGTACTATGTGATTGGTCACACTAAACGTGAATTAAAACTGTATTAAAGCTGTTCAAACAAATCCACTGTTTTAATGTTAGTTGACATTCGGTAAATGAAATGTCTAAAACAATATGAACAGGATTGCTAGGGTTTCTAGGTAAGCCTAGATATGTTGATGCCAGTTAAAAAAAACTATTTAATTCACAACTAACAAACTACACGGACATACATGAATCACTGGGGCACATATTTAAAAACTGAATTTGAAATTAGTCTTATTTCGCCTTATCTGACTAAGCTGGTGAGACAATCTCGTCTCCATTGCTCGTCCCGAACCAGAAAGAAACGGATGATAGAAGTTTGGTGAGAAAAAGAAGGAATTAAAAAGAGAGGAGGAGATGGAAAAAGGGAGAGTGCGAGAGACAGAGAGGAGAGTGGGAGAAAGGGTTGAGAGAGTAAGGAGAGACGGAGTTAGAATGTGGGCGGGGAAGAGATAACTTTCTATTCTGGTTGCAGCTGACGGGAGGACCACCAACTTGTTCGTCGGGCTCTCCACAGACGGGAAGTACATGCGCATGTGTGGAACTACCATCGTGGGCGAAGGGACGCCCACGGAAGTGAGCAACATCGTGCTGGCCCGCTGTCAAAAGAAAGGCGACGAGGCGAGGGTGGCGGCGGGGGAACTGCCCCGAGTAGAGCGCTGTGAGGTACCCTAGGGCGTTTAGCCCTCTGACCAGAGGCGGACCCACGAGTTGCGACAAAAACAACAACAAAAACCTTCAAAAATAAATAAGGGTTATGGGCTTGCGCCATTTTTACCTGTGAATGTGCATTACCATTAATACTTTTTTCCAAGACAGTGGTGAAGTGTGAATTCAAGCATGCATATAGTAGTTCGGAAAATATCATCAAAACTCTATTAATTCTAAAATATTATATATGACAAGTCTCAAGTAAATAAATACTAACAGTTAAAAATCGCCATTTGTGTTATTACATGTGGAGAAATTTATTTGTGTATTCCATATCCCCATTCCATATCCCCTATAATAATCCTGTTTCTCGTCATCGATCCCGATCTAAAAATTAAAAAAGACATAACCATGTTTAAAAGTTTGATCTACCCTACAACTAGTCTCACTGAATATAACAATATATTCAGAGTTTGTACTCATGTTTTGTGTGAGAATTTTGCAACTTTGCAATCATTCAAATCTGGCCCACGTTTATCACTTTTGGTAGACTTTTTTATCTTCCTCACGTCACAGTAAAAAGATTCTTCCAGTAAAACATACGAACTCGATCATTAGCTCTGACATTTTACACGACAGATGACCCGCAATATGTTACATACCGGAGCTATGTACTCTGTTTTGACATAAAGATCTAAACATAAAACACAAATTGGGAAAGACCAGAGGAAGGATATAGTCAAATGACCAGTGTATCTCAGCGCAGCTTTCAACGTGCTAGCTGTCTAAATGATAATTACGCAAAATCTACCACCACCTCTGTAATTGCCTTCTCCAACCCACCAGAATAGCATGTAGAGAGAACGTTCTGATTGTCAAAACAGACCACGAAATAGCTCTGAGAATAAGCAGAAGTTTTGGGTTAGCGAGTGACCTTTGCTCCTCGTAATGCTAGTTGCAGTGGCGAAGATTCAGATCCTAAACACGGCTCCTCTAATTCAAGTGTTTCGAGATGTTGTATTCTGCCATACCATCACAACTTGCCTACAAATTGCACACGTACTTGTAGCCCAACCAGGGCGACTTGAATGTAATTATTTTTCATTTGTGTTGACACTGATGCAACCACAAAATGTGTTATTCGAATCTTAGTGCATGACCTCCAGTGCATGATAAGCAGGCTCTGAATCTTCGCCACTGCAACTAGCATTCTGACGGGCAAAGGTCACTCGCTATCAACCACCCAAAACGTCTGCTTATCTGGCCCACTAGCGGCTAGACGCCTTTAATACGAATATCGTATGCGTTGAAACGCGGGAAGACCCTCACTAACTGCGCTTTTAGCTTTGCCTCGCTCCGTCCACACTGCGCTCTCCTCGGCTCAGGGGATGACGTGCACTACCTATTAATGCTTGTTCAAAAAGAATCTTCAATTTCTGTGTGAATATTTGGACTAGATACATTTGAAATCAAGGTTGCAGTGTCGGGTGTAATTTTGTGTGATTGCCATAAATCAGTAGTGTGGAATTTTGGGGAATAACAGTGTAATTATATACTTGTAATAATTAATAAAAATATTTTTAATTTGAGTTCTATTTATTTGATTATCTACAGTGTGTGAATTTAACTGCATTGTAAAACTACCTTATATAAAATATCCAAGATATTACATAAATAATATAAAAAGATTTAAAGTTAATATCCCTATGTTTCTAAAATGTATAAAGAAACGAAAAATATAGCATTGTTATACAATAAAATACTTTTTCATTCAAATCGTTTGTATGAAAATAGGTTTAAAGTACTAGGATTGTTTTCCCTATCATTTAATGTCCTATTAGCTTAATTGCTTATTATTTTATAATATTTATATTATAAAGAGTCGAGAATAAAACTGAAAATAAAAAGTGACAATTTCGATTAAATATATATTTTTGCTGTCGACATTGTGATATTTTAACTGCATTGTATTACTTCCACATATAAAAAAATCAAATATTTTTCTTAAAAATTTTAAGATATGTTAAAGTTAAGATCCTTTTGACATGTAAAGAAAAAAATTCTTATAATATAATTTTAGAAAAAAAGTGAAAGACAACAGATCACTACTACAAACCATTTGGAACAGAAAAGTAACTTTTCTGGACACATTTTCAGACACAACCCATTCTTACATACAATTTCGGAATGTAAAATAGTTGGAAAAAGAGGGAGAGCGATACCCAGAATATTTTGGAACAACTTTGGAACGAACTACACTTTATAAACTCTACAGAGATGAAGAGGACAGCGGAGTACAGAATGGCATGGCGGCAACGACAAGGCAATTTTTGCCCTACAGAGGATATATTTTTTGTCTCTCTTCTTATAAAAGCAAAAAATTATTTTTTTGTGACACGAATATAAGTTTTTACATTTACAAATATTATAGTAGAATGCATTATTACTGAACAACGCGTTGAAACAAAATTATTTTACTAAAAATCACATTTTGTAAATACATATTGTACAAATGACCTAATGATGTACCCTTAGTAGTACTGAGGTAGCACCGTAATAGTACTGAGTAGTAATGATGTACCCTTAGTATATACTGAGGATGAGAATTTTGTCAAAAATGCCTTGCTCTGAAATTAATATTTCCTCTTTATTATATTATGCCGATACTATCACCTTCTTACGCTAGGAAATACAGTAATTTTGAAAATGTCATTAAATGTTATTTTGGTCACATCACTTCTAGTTTGTCTTCATTTGTTTGTAATTTTCTTTTAATTGAATTATTATAATGATATACAATGTAACGTCTTGACCAAAAATATTACATTTTTAGAAGAGGTAATATTTCGGAAAATGAATTCAAAAAGGGTACACCTTTCAACAAATTTGCGATCTATTCTTTAATTCTTTCTCTCCAGATATGGATGCAATGTAGAGGGCTATTTCCTTAATAGAGGCCATAGGGGTCAAACATACGAAATGGACGGACCTAGGAATTACAATAATATAATATTTACAAGGACAGAGAGATTTCAGTCCTCAGGGGGAATTCGTAGCCTTAAGAACCTCGCTCTCATCCAGAGCACAAAGTCGCTATAACAGGCTGATATCCTGGTACACTAGAACACAATCTAAATATGCATCATGATGTACCTTAGTGTGCCAAAACAAATATCTTCGGAACGGTTTGAGAAACCGAGTTTGCGCCCAATTGTTGTAGATGATGGAGGACATAACATTTCATTGTTTTGTTTGTAATATCTGCAATAGGGAGAGATTTCACTGTCGGGAGTTTCACAAGGAGTTTTGTCCTTAGCTGGAAATATAACGTTTGCTCTCAAGATAGATATCAAAATATAATTTGTTTTTTCAACTTCAATACATATATACTTATTTTAATTAATTTCTTGAATATATCTCCTTACTTACATATCATGTTAATCCGTTTTGTGTCTTTGCTTTCTGTACGAGTTAACAAACTTTGTTAACTCGAGTAAGTAAGGAATGAAATGTATATTTCTATTCCACAATTGAATGGACATCCAATTAAGATAATCAGAAAACATCAAGCTTTACTTGGATTCTAATAAGCTTGGTCTCCTATTTATTAATTTTTGATGTTGTCACCTACATGGACTCTTGATCATTTGAATCAATACTTTTTATACTGAAATAGATCTAAAGTTAGTAAAGAATTTACTGCCTTTCTATTCATCTGTGAAATTGTCCTTAAAATTACAAAAGGGCAATGTTTTGCTCTGACTATCCCAAACCAAATTAGAATCATTGTCAATCCCATACCAAATTAGAATTAATTTAATTTTATGTTGTTAAATACTTTTAATTCATCATAATTAACTCTTGCATTACGCCGATCGGCTCTACTTCGAGATCACTTAACGTACGCTCATCCGTGTTTCTCCGTGAAAGTGAGGTGCCACAAGGAGAGGTAGAAAGATGAAATCTGTGAGGTCCATCAAAGTCAGATGTGGTTTGAAGAACACGTTTTCGTTCAGTTTCTTTTTGAATATTAACAATACTCATATAAATGTGTTCCTTTACTTGTGAACGTTCTAATGATGTAAAAAATATGAAAGTGAAACGAAAAATATGAAATAAAAAACATACGTCTGTTCAAAAATTAAAATTGTGACTTGTACATCAAAAAAGAGTCTCACTCTGTCTAAAACTGGATAGATTGTGGGTTTGATTCAGCATATCTCTTAAACACCTGGATACATTTCGACCACATTTTGCACGAATATTTTTGAGTAACCGAGACAAATCACTTACAATTCAAAATGTTTATCTCAATTTTATGACCGCTTCTTTAAAGAAAATGGTTTAATACAAGCCGCAATACCTTATCTATTAGATAATTTTGGAGCAAAAGTCCAGCATATAAACCTGCTTTACTTCAGTTGAGATCCAGCGAGAAATATAAGCGTCTAAGTGAGGGCGCTCAGGGTCTGTAGATACCGCAGCCTAAGTAATGCCTTTAAATGAAGCAACAACAAACATTTTGCGAACGTCAGTAAGGCATCGCAAGATCATCTGTGTCGTAAGTAATGCCGTAGATGATTTATTTTAGTCTTTCAGCTAGATAATACGCCAATCCTTACCTTAACCTTACAGATACTGGATAAAATAGTTGGTTAATAATCTGCTGCTGTAAAAATGTATATTTCTGACAAAATTTACACATGCCTGCTCGCCCATCAAATTTAAATAATCCATTCATGGAAAACGATTATGCAAGTTAAAAATGTAGAAATAAATTTTATTTACGAAGTTCATAGCTGAAAATCTCCGCGTTTCTATTTCCCATAATCGTCTATTTGACAGGAAAAGGAATTAATTCACAAATGTATCCCGCCCTTGTCTCCCCTGCCCTGCGCCACTCCGTCCAAAACCAACTTGCTCCTTCCCATCGTCCTCCTTCCCATCTCCATTCCACCGGGCCCTGCCACGAGGGGCGCATCAAGGTATTCAGGCGCCCATGTATAGAATTTGCACCCCTGCCAGGATAGTTCAAATTAGGGTTGTTATTTGTTGTAGAAGGTATACTCTAAATAGCGCCCCATGTGAGTGAGCCCATGGCACGTGCCAAGTCTGCCATACCGTAGATACGCCTCTTCCTGCCACTACCCGACCTACCCAGCCATATTCGTTACGATTTCCCTTGCTAGTCCCTTCGTTGCGATGGTCAGCAGTAAGAAGTTTCATTCCCAACATATTCCCGGCAAACGACCAGTGAACTTTTGATTTCCAATTACTTAAATCTGGAATGAAAGAAAATGCATTAAGTTGGAAATTTCATTTAATTTAAGAAATTAAAAAAAACTTTTAGATATAACAAACTTTCATGCATTACCTGAACCTTTTCGAAATATTTACAAAAATGAAAGAGTACACGCTTAAATTTTGTTGTAAGAGTAGGGAAGGGAGGTAGGGGTAATTTAAAAAAAAATTCATGCTGACGTTTTATCTCGTTTTGAAGGCCATTAATTCTATTAAGGTCAGAATAAAACTGTACATTTCTGTGAAAAACAAACATTCATCTTTGTATAAGAGAAACTAAGTTGAAAAAGATGTTGCCTAAGTTTTGCCAGACAAAATACAGTGCTTTTCAGTGAAAACCGCACGAAATTTATTTAGATGTTCCAACAATGACGCCGAAAAAACATACAGACCGGCAGGCGGACAAAAATCATAATAAAATTGAATTGATTTTTGTATTGTCTAAAAAAGTATATGGTAGAAAAAAGTAGTTTTGAATCAGAGACAGAAATTCGAATTTTATTTACTCAGAAGGTAAACAGCTGTGAAATTGATCGTTTTTTAAACTTTTTAAAAACTTTTGTGTTTGTGTAAAACAGACTAAAATCAGAAAACCCCACCTCTCTACGTAAAAACACCTCAAATAAACTGCACCAAATTATAATTACGATCATTCAAACTACAAATAAAAAATAAGACACGTATTAGCAATTAGGACTCCCTATCTTTAAGATTCTTCTTTCTGGAGATATTTGTTAAGAACGTATCTTCTTAATATCTTAATAAATAACTCCAGAAAAGCCGTATCCGATTTCAACCACTCTAATTAAAATCCTAAAATATTCATAATAATTAGCTCAGGAACTTTGTCAACAAAACACTTAAGGAAAGAACAACATTTACAAACAACTCCCCCCCGCCTTCATCCAGATCATTCCCAAATCCAACACATCGCTAACAGCCCTAATTACAATGTATCACACCCACACCATTTCCGGTCACCCAATCACTAGCATCATTGAAAGTCTCCCATTTAAAAAAACCTCCCGGTCACGACAAGTAAATAACTTATTTAATATTTAAAACACTATCGATTATATCACCAATATATATTTAATACGTCTCTAAGAAAGCGATATTGTCCATCTTCCTGAAAGTTTTACTTAAATCTTCCCATCCCCAAACCGAACAAAAACCCCTGCTTTTAGATAAATACAGGACCATCAGTCTTCTCTCATTAAAGAAAATATTAGAAAAATAATACTAACAGGATTAAGTAATTATCTTAACAAAATAAAACTCATTCCCCTCTATCAGTTCGGTTTTAATAAAGAAGTCACCCGAGCTCCTTGGTATTACCGAACGAGTCCACATTTCCTTCTAAAAAAGCAGCACTCAATAATAGTATTCACAGATATCAACAAAAACTTCAACCTGTCTGACACAAAGAGCTAATTTACATCAATCATAATTTTATGAACTTTTTCACTCTTAACAGAAAATCTCATCTCAAACCCCATCAGTGCACAATCGTCACAGCATCATTCAGAAGTATCTCCAGGCACTCCTCATAAATCTTTAACTTTTACCTCCAAATTGTCTCACAGAGGGCAATTTGCAAATGACTTCGCAATCTATATATTCCATCTATCAATAAAATTCGAAACAAATGAAATTCAAATGCAACTTAACACAATAGATAAATGGTGCGCAAAATGGAAGATTAAAATAAATTCTACCACGTCCACTGCAAAAATATTCACTTTCGGAATGTATTTTCTCCCACCCCTTATGTAATCACTTTATTATCATCAAACAATATGCCAATTTGCAATACCTAGCAATCAATAAGGTAATAAAATTACCTACACCAACTAAAAAGTAAATAACATTATTTTTACTTGTCTGTTAATAAAATGCGGATTCTGGCTACACAGAGTGTTAGAAAAAATAATGTACTACATTCACAAACAAGATTAATCCACTTTTTTACAATGAGGGTCCCACAAGATATGTTTTTCTGGTGAGAAATAACCACTTTTCGCTGCAGTACTACAATAATTTACTTTTTTACTTATTTAACATCGCTTTGCAAGTGCTATGGTCATATAAAGACCATGCTGAGGACGGGATTTGAACAAACGACCCTTCAGCTTTCGGCTATCCAAGTCGACTACAATACTTTCATTTTTACAACTTTAAAGGCAAGGAGTCCCATAAATAATTTATAAACAGACAATTGACATAAACATTTCTTTATTTCATGAGTCTAGTCATTTTATTCGCAACAGTTTCGGGAGTACATAGTCCCATCATCAGACAAAAATGGGAGAGCTTGAAAACGACGGGGCCTCATGAAATAAAGAATTATTTATGCCACTTTTCTGTCTATAAATTATTTATGGAAGTTCTTACCTTCAAAAATGTAAAAAAATAAGTTATACTAATACACGCTAATTACAATTCTACAAGTTCAGAACTTCCTCTTTGTCACGTAAATACGTACTTAGCGAGCGAGAAATTACCAGAACTTCGGGCACGGCGTTGTGTGTTATTTTCTTCGCGTCGCGCCGCCGCCACCGCCGGCCGATAACCCTCTCGGCGCCGCCCCTTCCCGTCCCCCCCGTAGGAGAGGGGGAGGGAGGGGGGAGGGGGGAAGGGAGGGAAGCTCGACCGCGATGACCCGCGCGGGCGGGCGGGGCGGCGTGCCAAACGGCGATAGCGCGCGGGAGGCGCTGGAGCGGCGCGGGTGCAGTGGCGCGGACATGGCCGAGAGAGCGACGTCGCCGCCGTCGCCGCCGCAGAGGCGGCTGCTGCTGCTGAAGGCGCTGGTGCTGGTGATGGTGCTGTGGGTGGTGGGCGGCGCGGCCGCCACCGACGCCACCACCGCGGCGCCCCAGCCCCGCACCAGCGTGTGGGACGCGTACCCCGCCACCATGATCAGCGTGTGCCCGCACATCCCGCGCAGGCCCATCGGCTTCCAACAGGTCATTGCGCGCGAGCGTCGAGGAGGGTTTTTTTGGTACAAAAAGTATCGCCTAGGTAGGAGGGTCGTACCGGTGTAAGAGGCTCAGGGCATCAATTGATGTCTCTGCAGTGTCTCAGACCGGAAGGTCCTAGGTACGAGTCCCGGCGGTAGCAGGATTTTTGACACTAGTTGCATAACTAAGTTGAATTCAGCCGCTGTCTGGAGGAGAATTCTAGCAGCCGGCTGATCTTATTCGTAGTTTTCCGTGGATTCTCCGATCAACACCAGGCGAAGGGCAGTACCCTTGAAACGGGCCACAGAGCGTGCGCGATCTTTCCTTCCTCTTCCTTGACCTATCCTACCCCTTATACTAGCATGCACTACACTACCACACATATCGCGATACCGGACGAGAGGAGAGGTTGGCTCGGCTGGGGAGATGCCACGCTGGTGGGAGATACCTGGTTGGGGAAAAACCCCGCAAGCCTACGGGTACGTCGGCGCTAGATCTCGCCAACCTGCTGGGAAATATAACAATCACCTCTAGCAATTGAACATGCACTACAGTTACTGGATGAATGACATCAGTTGACGGGCCCGGAATCAGTAATGCACCGATCAAAGGAGGGTCGTGGTCTCCTGGAAAGCATGTTCGCAGAGGTGGCGTCTGGAACAGCTGTAGTCATCGTGAAGAGCAGAGTGGTCGCGGGGGAAGAATCATCTCAGCTGCCCAGTGAGGCATCCAGTTGAGTCATCTACTTGTTGTCCAAGAGGATTCGTCGCCCACGATCATTTCGTCAATGTCTGCTGCGCTTACAGATGACATGTCTGGAAACATGCTTTCCAACGTGCCAAGGCCCTACCACTCGGAAAATAATTATTTTTTATTGTGTCACTTACCAAGAAGGCCTATCCTTTGCATACTTTTTGTAATTTTGATACATGTATAATCTGAATAAGAATGTGTCCCTTACGCTTCTACTGTACGATGTTTTCGGGACGCGCATATGTTTTTTATGCTTTGGTTCCTGAATGTGTATCAATTCTGAATGTGTATTCTTGTGTTTCCCTGCATTAATTACGCTCTTTAAGCTTCTTTTGTGATTTTCTACTTGATATGTTCCAATTCCCCTGTTCTTGTGCTTTGCTTCTTGAATATGCAAATGTGCTCTTCAGTCTTTTCTTGTGTTTTGCTACTGGAATTGGCAGCAAGCATGGACTTTGCATCTATTTACCTCGTTTGAAATTATGTCGGTTTCGCTACACTCAAGTGTGTTTCTATATACTTCCACACTCCTAAAGCTTCTTGTATGCTTTGTTACTTTGATATGCTTTTATATCCCTTATACATATATTATATTTTCTTGCGCCCGCCCCCCCCCCGGTCCGTCGAAAATCAAAACGTTATGGATCGACGCACACAAGCTCTCCTTCTCTCGTGTTTGCTCATGGATTATGTGCTTAAAAAACGTATTTCTCCCTGGCTTTACCCGACTGCGAAACAATGCAGTAGCATGTTTGTTCCAATTTACCTCTTTAATTACTTCACAAATGCAATGAAACATCTACTGTAATAATACTTAAGATATGGAGAACCATTTTTAAAATGTCAATATTTTCAAGAGTAAGTTATATCCCAGAGATCGCTTTGTCGTTATGGTTTACTATATTTGGTTATTATTTACTATTTTCATCTGTCAGATATTCAATACGGTAGTTAATTCTTGCTGGACTACGAATTTTTGTGTTACATTTGGACCAAGGTAGGTCAAAAACGTCCACTACTGATTATTGTAGTACTTTCTTTGCTGCTTTTATTCTCGCATTGAAACTTTAATTTAGCGTATATTTATTCAGCTGAAATAAGGATGCCCAAATATTTTTTCATAATCATCTATTATACAGGAAACGTAATGAATAATTCATGGGTGCCCTATTCTATCTATAGTGTAAAATGGAAGTATTTTAGACTAAAATCTTTATTGTCGCGAAAGATATATTTGAATTAACTATAATAAAATAACAGGTTGAGCCAAAGGAGGATTTTGAAACCACCACCAAATTTAATTTATTATTATGCTGTGATACAAATATTTATTATTATTATGCAAATATAAATTGTGTTTATGTATTCGTTAAATGTATTTCCTCCCCAAACCTTAACAAGAACAGCAGAGCATTAATGCCAAATTTTCATTGTCATAGTTTTGAAAACCACTGACACAAAATGACTCATCTTGGTTCAATGTTCTACTCTTGCGAAATTAAATTATTTGATTGACGTTATTGTTTCTTAAAATTATGAGTATTGAAATGATATTCAAATAAAGAGGAAAAAATTTAAAACTAAAGACAAGAAAACAAATTCTTCTAAAATTACACATACGTGCTTCAGTGGTGTCTCCAATCTATACCAGGGGGAGTACCCTAACAAACGGACCATGGAGCGCGCATGATCTATCCTCCCTCTTCCTTGTCCTATTCTCACCCCTTGCACTCACACATGCACTACACTACCGCGCATGTTGCGAGTCCAATCGGGAGCTCAGAGCTTGAGAGCGTAGGCTTCCGCGGCCGGAGTCAGTCAGTCGCAGAATGGCGACTGGCAGAATGGCGAATGGCGACTGGCAGAATGGCCAGTTCAGTCGCAGAATGGCGACCGAAACGTCGGCACCTTCGCCATGGACGCGGCGTCACCCGGACAGCCTAGTAAATACAGCTCAGAGCTTATCTCTGCTACACGGAGGCACCTGGATGGGGAAAACACAACAAGCCGACGTGTAGGTCGGCGCCGGATTTCGCTCTCCATCGGGGGAAGAACACCGCCACCTCCCGTGATAACACATACACTACACTTACAGTGATGGTAACCATAGCAGTTGACGCGCCTGGAAACACGAAATATTGAATGACTCAATCAAAAACATTTGTGCCACTAAGCAAATTTTATTATGTATTTTTTTAATATTTCCATATGATCGTCTCAGCCTCTAATGTTTCTTTATTTTCTTGCAGTTGAACGGCCAATGGTTTGTGTTAGAGAAAGGCGGTCTCTCCAGACCCCAGAATTTGTGTGAAATGAACTTCCAAGTAACAGAAGGGCAAAACTTGACACTTGACATTTCTCTACGCGCGTACAGCGACAGACAGCTGGAGAATGCATACAACAGCCACTGGATTATGAGCGAAGATAACGTTTGGAGAGATAATGGTATGTATTATTCTGAAAAATTAAAGATATTTGTTCAACACAAAAGGTAATTTGTTATAAATTACTTTATACTATACACGATGTGGTGTTAAAGCTACAAATTAATATTTACGTTTCTACGAGTCAACACAGGCAGTCTTTGGAATTATAATTGAAATATATTCTTATAAGATATTGTGAAGAGTTCAGTAATCGTATTCGCTATACTTATGCCTTTGATACCAAGCGCTGTTTATCATAATATAAATATTACGGTGTATAATTTTTTATGATCGCGCGATAATTTTGTTCTTCGTGAAGTTAAAGTTCCGTAAAATTTTACCAAAACAACTCATTCATTATTACAGTAAAATCAATTCTAAAGACGTACTTTAAATAGAATTAATACAAAATATCAATAATCAGGCGTTTTGCCGGTCATGTAGTCGATATCGTTAGGGCAGTTATGCCGTAGTGGTCTCGGACCAGAAGACCGCGGGTTCCAGTCCCGTCACGGGCATAAGTGTGTTTGTGTATGTCTGTAAGTGTGTGTTGTCCTTTCACCTCTCACTATCATAATTTCATCGTTCATACCCCCAGGACTAAGAACCTTGGGGGGGGGCGGTTAAAATCGGGATTCAGCCTAAGTGCTGAAAGGTACCCCCCCCCCCCCCAAGAAAGGTACTTGCACCTGCGAAAGCAGGATGCACGCGTGGTCCCAGTTTCCCTATAGGCAAAAAAAACAAAAACAGAAGCCTTTTGCTCAGACTTCAGTATTTTAATTTAATTTTGTATGTCATCTAATTTTCCGAAGGATGTCTTTAGCAGTGATATTGAACTAAATGCGTGGATTACTCAAATTTAGCTTTTTTTACATCAAATTGCAATAAATACAAATATTTGATTCCGCACTTCTTTAAAAAAAATAAAATGATCTCTATAATGCAGGTTTAATGCTTTAAAATTCATATTAACATAAATATTTATTACATATTTAAAAGTATTGTCTTATAAAGTTATAAGACGCTATAAGACATTTTAATAACGCCGTTATAATAAAGCATAAGTTTATAAACTAATTGCACAATATAGTGTTATGCGATGTCTGCTCATAGATCCAATAGTTGCTAATTGAAGAAGGGCTTTGTGTAACATAACTCCAGAGTGAAGTGTTCTAACCGCGGCGTGTGGGCGCCCCGCGCAGAGTCGCAGATGTTCCTGTTCGTGGGCTACTCGACGGGGCGGTCGCTGCTGCTGCTGTGCGCGGTGGACTCGCCCGACGCGACGCAGGACGGCTACTCGCTGGCGCTGTCCCGCGAGCCCCACGCGCGGCCCTCAGTGCTGCACGCCGCGCGCCTGCCCGGCCGCGTCGCCGCCACCGACCGCTCCCACTGCCCCGAGCCCTGAGCGCCGAGCGGAACCTCTACCATTACACTTGCATTTAATCGTAGAGTCCGTTGACGTTTAATCAGCTGTCACCGTGTCATCCAGTAGCGAGCTTAAACGTCACTAGTGTAGGGACGTTTAAGCTCCCGATTAGACGACATCGTAACAGCTGATTTACGTCAACAGTCTCTTTGTTTAAATCGAAGTATAGGGAGTTTTTACGTGGCGAAGCGTTATATAGAGAAGTTACTCTAAGAAGGGACCGGTCGGGTAACAAATAAACGTCGTATAGGACGATGGCATTGCAAGCCATAGTGATGAGTGAACCATTGACGAATTGAGTGCATGGGTTTAACCTGTAGTTACGTTGCTAGCAGTAGCTTTCAAAGCAGTCCATTCTTAGAGTAATCTCTCTATAGCAATATCGATTTTCTGCGCAAGCGCAGTTCGAGTTTCACATCACTTGAGCATGTGCTCACGCGCAGAAGGTAGATATTGCAGTCGATTGCTGAACGCTGTGCCGGGCAAATGCTCCCTACTACGGATATGACATCGATGTCGATGTTGTAAAACATCGATGTTGACATAAAATTATCGATGTATTTAACATTGATTTCTTTGAAGCAGTTTTTTTACACCGTTGTTTTGTATTCAATGTTTTTATGGGGTCTATATTTTTTAAATGAAAACGTCAAATGCAAAATAATTCTGTACTAATTTTTAAATATCCATAAATTGACTAATCTTCAGGCCAAAGTAACTAATGTTGAAAATAAATAAAATCGAGATTTTGTAAATTAACATCATCTGTATTTTCTGAATTATGGAATCATATAATCCAAGTTTTGTTAATTATCCCGATGATTTGTTGACTTTGTTTTGTCAGTTAATTCTCAATTAAATATTAATAAAAGACGACTATAAAATTTAGTTCCTCCCCTGTCTCGTGAACTTGAACTATAACTGGATGTTTTATAACATCAATGATTTTGGGACGATGTTTTATTAACACGATGTTTTAATTTTGAGCATCAGAAACATCATCATAGAAACATCGATGAGATTTAGCGACATCGTATCCCTAGCCGTCATTCAATATTACGGACTTCGAAGCAGGACCTAGCGTTTAGCAATCGACTGCAGTATCTCGATCACTCTTCTCTACTAGGGAGTAAGCACAGGGTATCGCTACAGCAATCGACAGCCAAATCAATCTTTTACGCATTCGCAGATCGAGTTTCATATCATATTTGAGCCTCTGCTCATGCGCAGAGTATCGATATTGCTGTCCTCCTATAACTTTCGAGGTTTGCGCATGAGCAACTCGAAATTCGCATGCACCGAAGGTCGATACTGCGTTCGATTGCGTACGCTACGCTGTGTTTATAAGTCTATATTATTTTGTAATCGATAACATCAAAACGAAACATTGATACTTCAATATTATTGAATCTTTAGAATTTAAATTTTTAATAGCGATTGGTATCGATGCACGACGTAAAGTTCAAGGAATAACACGCCATTTGACATTCAAAAAGTGAGTGTTTTCAGTAACTGTTGTTTGAGAGTGTTTTCAATAAAATATTTCAACTCGCATTTACTTTCTTGAACAAATATTTTATATTTTACTCAATTAAGAGCAACTCAATTAAGAGATGTTCTTCTAACAATACTCAAGTGTAGTAGTATGATGTGGCCGAATATTGATTGAAACAATCGATTTATAATGCTACGCCAATAATCTAGTTGCTTCTACACCAATACCAATTCTGCAGCTTGTGCCATATTATCGATACTACAATATTGATATTGTTGTTAATAGTATCGAAAAGAAAGGACAGTACATGTCTCCAAATAACGTAAAGATAGCAACATCTCCACTGGTTGTGTAATTTTTGCGTTGACACTCATTAACTTTCACTTAACAAACGCCAGTGTAATATTCAGAATTTTCTTTAGGAGTAGCGGTGATCAACAAGTCAATGTTTGACATTAAAATTGTAACTCTAAACCAACAGAGATTTATTTACGAAACATTTCGAGAAATACAATTACACAATTTATATTTATTTGAACGCGACATCATATTATTATTTATTTCCGTAATAGTTTGAACTGTACATATAAAATTCGTTCACTTAACTGTCCAAAATCTCATGAATTAATCGCATTTTTTAAATTTAGTAAGGGTTTTAGCATCCAGGCCCTCACTTTAACTAAGTGTCTGTGCGATGCAGCAGCTAAATACTGTATTTGCATATTTGATTCACGTAATGGACGTGACAATGGACATAACACGTGACAAAGTAATTCAAAACTTACATGTTTGCTCATTTCTGTAGGTCATGTAATAAACATTGTATAGGCATTATTCACCAATATAGTAATCACTATTTTAGAACTATTCGAAACAATATGTTTGCCTTGAGACGGTTTCACAACAGTGATTTTATTTCACAACTTTGTTTTTAAGTTGCAATGCAGCAAAAGAAATTTACAGTGTAGAGTTATTTAGTTTCCTAGAATTCCTGCTTCTGTACCTGTTTGCAACTTGTATTACAAGAACTAAATATTTTCACATATAATCTCATTCTTTATTTATTAATTTTCCATAATATTCCTATACACAGAACTAATGAATTGTTATACATGTACTTGTATATTCTAAATAAATGTCCTCAAAAAATAAGGATGACGCATTGTGACGTTACGCTAAATGTCTCTAAAGGTTATCATAATTCTAGGTTTTCATGTCAATGAACTGCTTAAATAAACAACACTTTTAATCTTCCTAATAGCCGCGTTTGATAAAACACATAGTTACAAAATTCATTCTCTTCCTGATCTGACATCTGACCTTGAATGACCTTAATAGTCACTAATATAAAAAAAAGTTGAAACAATAAAATTCAGGAGAAAAATTTAACTTAGTAGAAAATGTATTCATGAAATCACGGGTTAGGTACAAGAATGGGCAGAAATCGCAACATACGTACATTAATAATATTACGTTATTTTTGGTAAGTTTGCCGTAAAAATTATTCGCTTTAGATACTCGTATTTAGAAACCTTTCATAAAAATGTGTATTTTATTTCAGATACAACTTCAAACTGTTTTTTAAAAATTTGAGGGCGATTGAAATGAAAATTACATATAATAGCTGAAACACGCAATAAAATCACAAATACTAATAGAACAATGCTTGTAACCACAAACTCGTCTTTTGTCATACATATGCCCTACATGCCCCACATACCATGAGTAATGTATCCTCTTTAAAACTAAATAAGGATAGAATAACAATTGAATACAATATAAAAAATAATACTCACTTTAGAAGTTGAATAATTTAATCTAAATGAAATATTTTGAATCAGAGCATTATATCACCGCCATCACATGCTAGTTGGACATCATACTCATGCTGATGGACTGTGATATTATTTTTGTTTAAATAGAAGAAACATTTTCGAAACACATTCATTTGATTTATTCGTAATCATAAGCAGTCATTCGGATAACATATTTTTTTTAAAAAAAAACATACGCTCATATTTAGAATCACATTTCCGTCATTTTGAAAATTCGTAAATTGTACTGTTTATTTTGCTTTTGTTAGGTAGTTAACTTATTTTTTTACACTTCAATAGAATATGTTATTAGTTAATGTAAGCCTGTACTAAACATATTTGTCTGTCTGTATTAAACATACGTTCATTTTAGATCAGAGGTGGGACGCTTGAATTACTCTTATATTCTTTCTGAAGATCTACTTTTTTTATTAAAACTGACTTTTCTTGGTATGTCATTAAACATTTGTGGAAATAAAAATGACATCCACTCAATGTTTCATTTAATAGGATATGAGTCAGCTCTGTTAAAAGCAATAACATAATTTGCGAATACAGAGTAAGTCCGGTAGCTAATTGTCTGCACTACGCACGAAATTGTTTTAATGAAATTCTTGCACATCCCTACTCAGTATGTGAGTGAAACTCCGAGTGTGCGTATGTTCAAATGTGCAGTTCCGTCACTCACGGTTATACCATCTCCCGTGCACCAATCGCGACGTAAGAGGTGTCATTCAACGCGTCTTGGTTTCCTGAAGCTCCTCTTCCTGATCGCTCCTCTTTAGCAGTATTTTTACTTACAAAATTTTCTAATTGAATCATGATATATTGAACTCTCTTTAAACAGAGTTCTTCCATATTTGTAGCATCTAGGTCTCCTCAATATTAAGCAGAGGATCTTGTCAGTTGACCCGAATAAAAATTATAGTTCTTAATATTCCAATTACTGAACCTGGGTGTCGTAACTGCAATGAATGGTCTGATGATTGGTGACAATGATGATAGTATGATGTTAATCATGTTCCAGCAATAGTAGACCGAGAGTCAAAGGAACTTGGAAAATCTCAAGAATATCTGCCGTGAACAAAGGGAATCCAGAAAGAATTTAAGGGTAGAATTCAGTTCTGTTCACTCTAAAATTAATCTAAAAATACTAAAATAAATAAAAAGTTGTGAACTCGAAAAAAATATAATTGATATTTCTAATAGAAATATTAATACTTTGAATGTGATGTAATAACATCAATATGTGGTAATTGTTTTGGGAAAATTGAATAAAATCACAAAAAAATAGTTTAGAGGGAGGAATATGACCTCTAATCTCCCCTCCCCGTATACTGTCATGAACTCCCTTATGCCCAACAAAGTTAACAAGGAAAGGCCGAGATTGGAATCCTGCGACACAGAGGTGGACAAGGCAGGGCGATTGCAATGCTGCAGGTGGCCTCGGTCGGTCCGATTACCCGGCGGTCAGTCTAATCGGAACCAGCAGTTGAAGGAGGTCATCGAGATGCTTGTGCTCCTCATCCGTAGGCAGTTCCTCCCACAGTAACGACTTTCAATTAGAGTTTTTCTCTCTCTCCAACGCAGTTCCCCTCGTGATCGGTGTGGGGGAGGGCCAAGTCCGGGGCGTAGATGGAGGCGAGAGATGTCCCGTGCATAAATTCTTTATTTTTTTGACAAAGAGTTAAAGCAAATGGATTAACGGAACATGTGTGGAATGTGCCTGTATAATTAAGTAAAAATACTTTCGGTGTAGTTTTTCAAGGAAAGCGATTTAACATAAGCCGTATCTGTGTTTTGGTGTAAAATGTGTGGGAAATTTTGAGTTGACTGAATTCAAGAATGGTTTAATGAATTTTGAGTTGACTGGTCTAGAGAATAGTAATTGCAAAGGCTTTTGACCAGAGCCTCCTTATCGACTTGGAAATTAGCAAGAGAAGTTAATAAAACTGACCGGTTCAAATTTACCATTCTTTTGCTAATGTAATGGAAAACAACAGCCTTAACACGAACACTTTGAATTGCCACCCATTATTTAGTGTATTCCACACGTGTTCCATTAATTCATTTGCTTTAGCTATTTGTAACAAACGTTTCGCGAAACTCCACGTGGCAAGAGCCACGAGGGGCAAGAGCGGAGACCTCCAAAACGATTCCATCCGTAGGCGTAAAATAAGAGGAGGGCGCAAGCACATTTCTAAGCTCCCATACTATTGTATTGATTATTTACGTAAAGTAAATAAATTAAATAATACCAAAATAAACAGTTAGTAAATAAACAAAAACATTCTAGAAGGAGAATGAAATTGTAAGATTAATGACAATTAATAAATATAATTGATTTTATACTGAAACATTATCATAGCTGGAAGATAACTTGGAAACCCTCTTCCCAAATTGTCGTAAAACAATTGTTGGGTTAAAAAAGGGAAATCAGCGATTGAACATATTTTTCGAAAATAATGTTTTATTACGAAAGCCTAAGGGCCCCTTTCCACATTTTCAGAGGAGCTACGGCCCCGCTGGGCCCCCCTCTGCGCACGACCGTCAGAGTCTATCCATCATGGAGGGGACGTGCAGCCGTTAAGCGACGTGCGTGCAAGCGCTCCCGCTTTGAAGGAGCGTTCACGGCTGCATCCCGCCGACGAAGAGGTTTTGACCGAGATGGCGCTGTAATATTTGTTCGTTTGTTGGTAGCATTTCTGTGGAACTTGGAGAGTGATCCATTGACCAATCTCGATATGGGCTTGAATTTCTGGATTTTTGTGTAGTTAGTACCTTATAGAATCCAAACGTCGGTGAATGTTGCCGCTCACATTTGCCGCCAGGGAGCTTCACAACAATCCGTCATATTCATTCATTGCATTAGTTAGGCGCTCCTGTACCAAGAAAATATTCAATGTGATTAGGTCAGAAATTGGAGGATGATTTAACGTACGGGTTTGAATGAAGAAATAAACGCTGCCTCGGGTTGTCACGACTAGACGGCACCAGTACCTATCTTTCCTTCAAACGCGAGCTATGTTTTTTTTTTTCTCGAGACAATGTCACCTATCAATTATATTTTCTTCAATATTGTGATGCAAAGCGTCAAAAGCAATCAGCTCTCGAAAAAACAAACCACCCTCCTCTCTATACATCTCCTTTCATTCCTGTAGCAATTAATCGTAATTCATCATATCAAGAAGTTTACGTAGAAATGAGTGGTACGATACAATATCAAGTATTTTTTTTTACATTTTCGAATTTAATTTTTATTCTTACTATGTTTTTGTATTTCTGCTTTCCTTTAGCAAGCGAGGAGGTTTCGTGCGTTGTGGGAGGAGGGGGGCGAGGCGAAACGTGGCGAGGAGCAGGCGTGAATGCACGGGTTGCGCGCCGTCGAGATTTCATGCGAAGCATAATATTTTGTTAATAAACAAAGTACTAATGTTACCGCGCCACAAAACCCAATTTCAATCACGGAGCGTTTTAGGGTTTATGAGCACGAAACTACCCAACGTACCGCCGGAGCCGGCGGCTATTTGCCCTGCTTGCAAATAAACCAAATGCAGAGCTGACCCCAAAACCTTTTCAGCTAAGCCTCTACGACTAACCTTTTTCCGATGTTCTCGGGCGAGTTCGCAAAGCTCCGCCTTCAACAAGAAAAATATTCAGGCGTAAGCAGAGTAGTGTAGAATGGACGAAAATATCTAAGTTACGGGAGTGGATTAAATACATTGAATTGTACCATTTTGTTATTTTTAGATTATATTTAGTAATTTGTAACACCATCGATCAAGGGAATACAAAAAGTGAAAGAGGTATTGATTCAATTTGTTGTAAAATGTTGAATAATACTTATAAGTTGTTTGTTAAATATTTTACGTAAATAAAAATACATTCGTAAATTATAAAAGTTTAAGGTGTAATTTTACACATATTTATCCACTTTTGTAATAGTTAACGAAAAATACGATCAATCAAAGATGGAACAAAATGCAAATATGTGAATGCATGATATTTTGTGATTTTGTAGTCTCATTTAAATATAGATGAGCACTAACGTAATTGATGACGGCCATACATGACTGAGAACTGCGGCAACTGAAAATGTTAGGAAACTACCTAAAAGATACGTTTGTAATCCAAAAAATAGGGATGGTATTCTTAAAAGTATTACATTTCACAGTAAACGATTATAATTTTTATAGGAAACTTGTCTGAGAAATATTTAATGACAATAGTGATGTACAAAAAATAAAAGTATTTTAGTGATGGCCTCTAAATGTTACAGATTGAGTATATATTAACTAAATGGTTCTATAAAGCAGACATCATCTCTAAATATCAGGTCAATTCAAAGAAAATAACTCAGCAATCCTGTGCTACTGGAACTAAATTTTTCATTTCTTAGGATTTTTAACCTATTTATTTTTTCATGCTTGTTACATTTCGTTTTTATGGATGTCATATATTATTAGATAAATAGCATTTTCGTCAAAATATCTACTCATGAATGGTATCATAATCGACGATAAATTTACTGCAACAATAGGACTGCATCTGTCTGTAAATACAATATATTTTGTAATTTTCATAAAGTTTGTTTCCATTTATCTGCTGATAGCTAGCTTCTTATAAATTCGGAATATACTAAACCGATTTTAAATAATTGTCATATATTTCAATATAAAAGTTAAAATTCAAAGTCTGCAATATAATATATTGAAAACCCTTTTTTCAAACAAATATTTTCCATTAAAATCTCTTATTTGACTTATTTACTTTTGAGTCTGAATTTATTCGTAATCTCACAATTGAGCAATTCACAGAACTAAAAGAAATTGTGTTATTTACATTCAAAGTGAGAAAATAGTCCACGGAGAAGTACGTTATTGAGAAAGTTTCTATCTCTTTAGTGCGATAAACTGCAAATAAACATGATTAAAGAGATCCCAATAAGTAGAAGGCGGAAAGCACAAAGTAACACAAACAACATTTTTTTTCGTTACGGAAATAAGTTAGTTGTTTATCTCATATTTATGATACCACTAACACTACCACAGGAATATGTTGTAGCTTCTGATCCTTAGAACTGCCACACAGTTAACGCTTGCATTGTGATACACCGATTGATTCAACATATATATTTTTAATGAAAAAAACAACAACACTGTATCTCAAGGAGAAGATGTAGATCACAATAGTGAACACCAGCTGCGAAGTGAGGTGCTAACCACGATGGATCGTGTTTCAGAACTTGTAGTCCATGGCATGTAGCAATGGCTTATTGTAATCAAATCAAAATCTGGACCAGGAGAGCACCTCCCCTGCCGGAACAAACACGCGAATGGTCTCCTGACATGTGTGGTAGTACAGTGCATATAAATGTGTTTGTATGTGGAGGAAAGGAGAAAGGAGGGAACAAGGATGAAGGCAAATTGCACGCAGACCGTGGCCCGTTCGTTAAGGAACAGCTCCAGCATTCGCCTGATAATGATCGGAAAAACCACAAAAAACTACTGATCAGAATAAATTGAATTCTCTTCCACACAGTCGCTTAATTCGAGCTACGCCGTGTGTAGTTGTGTCGAAAATTCTCCAACGTCAGAACTCGTGTCCTAAGACCTATTGGTCAAGGACTAGCAATGGCAACCGTTATTGCTCTAAGACATGTCAGTCGGTACCTTATTTTGATATGAATATTAAAACAGACAAAGACTACAAATACACCTACAGTAGAACTCCAATACGAACTGAATGAAGATCTTGGTCGATAAATTCAGTACAAAATACGTCCAGCAGAAAAAGCGTAAATTCAACAAATTAAGTTTAAAAAACACGAAGAGTAGGAAACAGTAAGTGCTGAAAAATATATATTGAAATACGATAAAAAATATATTTCCCATGCAGATGACAAGTCTGGGATTTGGGGTCCGAATAATTGGATATCAATATTGAAAAAATTAAGGAGCTAAGAAGTCTGTAAAGTCAAATGATTGCTTCTTGTGCTGCATTCATTGCAAATGTTACAATCACTGAAGAATTACAGTCATTGCTGAATAGGTTAACAAATCTACATTCTTATGTACAAAAAAATTGAAGTATGTGTGTGTGATTTCAAAATAACCGCCTCTTTATATTAAGGTTAGTTACATAGTATAAAAACTCATTCAATTGTTCCAACAAATAGTGTTTGTGAGATTGTCTAGGTAACGTTAAACCATTTTGATGCGATTTTCACAGAATAGTGAAATATATTTGTTATTCACAATTCAGGCTACAGTTTTCAGATATTTATTTTCCGTATAAAAAAGATAGTTCTCAATATTTCTCATTCCCAAGCACACACTTTCACAGCGTTCAAATCCCTTCCGAAAATAATTTAAACCCCAAAAAGGAACTCTCAACGCCTTTCTCTGTCACAAACATTTGTTTAGGCTGTAATGTCAAAATACTTCATGGACGCAGACTAAGAGTGGCTTTTCGTTCCACAGTTTGGTTCCATTTGATAGTAACCTCTAATTACTGACCAGTATTGCGAAAATTTAATTTTCATGTATTCTGTATAAATTCCTAGTAAAATGAAGTTTTTCACAAAATAGTTCAATTTTAAGAGGCACCTCTCATATCACCATTACTTCTTTTCCATACTCCTTCCACCGTTACTCATTCCGCCACAAGCCTCTTCCCCACCCACGCGTCGCCATATCCGAATCAGTGTTGCGACCGTAGTCACTGCAACGTCTTCCACCGGCAGTCACCGCCTCCGCTGCCAACTAAACCCCCGCGGCTCTACTCATCCCCCCTCGGCTAAATCCAGCTCAGTTTAGGAGCCCGCTGCCGGCCGCGTATAGCTATATAGTATATAAATACGTCGGAGTCCTACAGTTCATCGGACCGAGGCCGCAGATGAGCTCTCCCTCGCCCCTCCACCTCCTGCTCCTCTGCCAGCCTCCGCCCGCTCTCGGCGCTTCGCGTCGCTCGGGCGCGCTGACGCGATTACCTCCCCTCCCTTCCCCTCCTCTTCCCCCGCCGCTCAGAGTCCGCACTCCCTGCCCCGCCCGCTCATTCGTGCTCGCCCCGCCGGGCGCCGCGCCGCGCCGCCACTAAGTCGCTAATCACCTCGCTTCGGATGATTGGGTAATTTTTTTATAAAAATCGAATCACGCGCTCCGATAGATTATTCGATATTTTTCTTATCGTGGGGTCGCGGGCAGTCCTCACGCGTCGCACACCAGCGCGCAGCGAGGACGCGAGGCGGACGCGCGGACGAGTGGGCGGAGGGCACCCGCTGCGCCAATTGTCTGCGCGTGTTGTGATAAGCGCAGCAATTTGTTGGAGACAAGCTCATAATGGACTCGTCATCTGCGTGTGATCACCGCGACTGGGGGTTGACACGGGATTAGTTAAAAATGTTGGTAAGCAAAAATAAAATAATGAAATCCGGGCATTGAAAGGGGTCGAGGCAAAACTGCGCGGGGAGCTCGCGTTTTATGCACAACATAATGGCGGCGGAGGGTGGCTGGGGTGGGGGAGGGCGGCGGGAGCGGGGGCGGTGACGCGCGCGGGGGTCGTCGCAGCGTTGGGGAATGGGAGATATGAAAATTCATATCAGATCCTCTAGCGCGTTTTACATAAAGAGATTTGAATACACAGCGGGGGGATAAAGGCGTACAGTGTGTTCCCTCATAAAATATATAGCGGCATTATTAGCATACTTGTGTTCTCGGCTAGAATTTTTGAATTCGTAAATCGAGCGCGCGGACGGCGGAGGATTGTTTTTCGATATGGCCTATTTTCGAGCCCGACCTGACAGATGGCCATAAAGACAGGGTCGCCTCGTATATAAGAAGATCCGATTTTAATGCCTGCATCCGGCCGCCCTCGTCGCCGCGGCAGCGGCTTGCGGCAGGCAGGGGGGAAGTGGCAGTCGTAACGGAGGCAGAGGAAAAGGGTGACAGAGAAATGGGCGAGCAAGCCGGACGGTGGCAGTGGGCGAGGAAGCGACGGCGATGACGCAGGTATTACTGGGGTGGGGGTGGAGGCGGTAGCAATGGATGGCGCGGATGATTGACCGAACATAGGGGTAGACAGTGCCTGGTGGGCAGTGTCGGGAGGCGGGTAGCAGTGGGTGGTAGCAGGCGACGGCGAGCGGCGGCGAGCTTTGTTGCGGGACGGCGGGGGGCGGCGAGGAGTAGCGAGGGGCGGCTGGAGGCTACGAGGGTGGCGGGGCTGTCGGTGGAGAACGGCGGAGGACGGCGGAGGACGGCGGGGGACGGCGGGGGTTGTCGGGGTTCTGCGAGAGTTGCGGGGTTCTGCTGGGGGCGGCTATGGCGGCGAGGAGGCGGCGGGGAACGATGGGGAGCGACGGCAGCTGGGTTCAGCGGGGGTGACGTGTGTCTGTGGCGGCTAGAAGGTGACGGGGAACGACGGGGAACAACGGGGAGCGACGGGGAGAGACGTGGAGCGACGGGGAATGGCGGGAGCAGAAGGGGGCGGGGGGCAGCTGGGTTCAGTGAAGGTCTGCTGTGGTGGCTGGAGGCCGCGGGTGGTGGTAGGCAGAAGCAGAGGAGAGCGGGTGGCGACGGAGAGCAACGGGAAGCGGTGGTTGGCGGTGGCGGGTGATGGCGGGGGTAGAGGGCGGAGGAGGAAGCAAGGGTGATGAGGAGGGAGGCGGGCGGCGGCTCCGCCAGCTTTGGGCCCGCCCGGCCAGGCGGCTGAGGGCCGAGAGGCCGTAAAGCGATGAATCGAAGGCGGGCGGAATCCGCGCCGCCGGCCGCAGGAGGGCCGGGGGAGGGATATTGGGGAGCGGGGGCGGAAGGTCCACAATCCTTTTTCCGCTGCCTGCGGGGGATGAAGTTGCCGCATTCGGTATTCCGAGCAGTCGTCTGATTAGCGCTGGAGAGGACTGGGGCCAGCGGTATGCGCGCGCTGGGGGAGAACCCAGAGGAGAGGAGAAGGATTGGAGGATGGGAGGGAACAGCGGGCCGTTTGAGGCAAATAATACGCGTGACTTGACGAAGTACACGCAGATAAATAATATGTTTGGCTATCAAACGGAAAACTAGAAGTTGTGTTCAGAAATGCTGTAATCCGGGGAACCACCAGACAACATAAAATGAAGTAACGAAAATAATTCCACACTCTTAACCCTTCCTTAGATTTCGATCATGGTTCCGAGTAATGAAAAGCGGTATAATTTCATTTGTAGTAGATTGGGAGGGAACCCTTCAATTGCTCAATTCACTGAGGCAAATGAGTGATACAATGTGTAAATGATTGCCATCAGGATGATGAAGTGTATGGGATGAAAAAATGGAATTGACGGGGACACGGGAGGACTCTGAAAATTGTCGACAATTTGCTACATTCTCTACAAATGCTACATGGAATGACTCCGAAATAAAATTTGTAAATAATAATATCTACAAATTGGTTAATATATATTTTAGAAATGTAATAAAGCAGTTGTAAGAATAATATCAAATACATTGCGAATCTTTGAGATGCACCAGTGTAACCAAATGTCAGTATAGTAACATTCTTAGTAACACAAAAATCAATACGAAAACTACACAAAATAAATTATGATTTTTTAAAGTGAAGTTTGAACGAAATACATGTCCCTGAGCTTGAACTAAAGTCTACTTCCTTCCAATTGACTTTCCTCTCCAAAAGGCCAAATTAATTTAAATACAAATTACTTGAACACATTACGTGAGAATATACTAGAACGGCTCTATTTTAATTTCCATATTGCAAGAAGTGGAACGGTTAGCTTTACTTCTCTGCGAGGAAAATCTTCAATCCGATAAATCCACGTGCTAACGCGATGTTTTCTTAAGGAACACTGAAAACATTTGAATACATTTGCCTAAGGATACAACCGACAATGTTCTGACATTTTACCTCCTAGACTGATTCATAACATACTTCACTTTGTGGAGAGTTCTGTACCGTCGACGAACGTTAAAATGCGGTTTTCCAGTCATTCACAGTAATCGAGTGCACAGATATCTTGTGCGGGCTCTAAAAAATTGTGTGACTATTCTTCGTAATATTTACACTCACGAGCTGGGGTGAAATACTCTTTTTGTACACTCTACTTTCCCGTAGCTTTCTGACTGTAGTCCTGCTGAGTGGTCACAGAATTTCATTAATGTTCTGTAAGACAGTCGCGTTTTAAACACTATAAATTATTGGCTGGATGGATTCAACCCCGAGCGTGTGTTTCTCCTTGTTTCTTTCTGTTCTTGTTACCAAACGTTCATCGCTACGATCGCAATAACTAGTCATCAGCTTAATGATCCCGTTTCTTGTAATCGTTGTAAGATGATACTATACTACTTATTTTTGCCCCTCCTCCGTTTCTGTGTTAGATAATACTACTCTGGAAGTAGTTTTATGACTATTTGTTTCCAACACTAATATGTAAGGAGCACTCACTCTTACTGCGAAAGGTATGCCACTGTATAATTGCTCCGACAGCCCATCTGAATGCCAATACTCAGTAATGATTGAAAAGGTTATTCCAACATTACAGTAAATGAAACATACATTCAAACAGCTTTTAAGACCTTATTACTATACATACATTAAATATTATGTTAGTATACGTTTATAGGTACAATGTTACATTTAACTTCGTTGAGAAAAAAACTCTTCTGTTAGGAGCATATACCTATAATAGATCATTTAAATGCTTTTTTATTTTTAACAAGTACCAATAAATATATACAAAAAATGCACAAAATTGCTTCATTTATTGTTCCTCTTTCTATACACCGTAAAAGTATTCAAAACCATTTATTAAGTTAAAAATATATAATTTAATGCGTTTTGTTTCAATGTTACAGGATACAACGCCTGTTTTTTTTCCTTAAAACACTTACCAAAGCCGAATTTTACCAATAAAAGGTCATCATTGTATTCATCCAGGGGGAGTTTAGCGTATTTTAACCCAAATAATGAGAATTAATGTCCTACTATTTTCAGTTCATCAGGCCGTAAATGTTGGGGTGGATTACATCCCGCGCATGTGTTTATGCCTCAAAATTAGGCAAAATTAAGTGTTAAAGGATAAAACTTACAAGAAAACTGATTCATTTGTGAAACACTTTTCACCTTTCCGAAGCTACCATCACCGAAGTAAGAATAAAAGCTGACTACTGCCAAAGATAATTATTTACCACCTCTGGCGTTGCTAGGGTGTGGGATATCTGCGACTGTAAATGAAAAACTCTTATCAAAAAATAAGTTATGTATGATACGAGTGATACAAGCGTTATTTTATTTTGCGCATAAGCCTACCGACCTCGTGTCGCAACCCTACGAGCAAAATAAAACTAAATTTACCACGTGTGTCATAAACAATTTTTAGATAGCCTTACTGACGTTTTTTTATTTCAATTCAATATTGCAAATCACTCAATTATGTACTACGTTAAATGAAGTCAGTAGTAGCAGATGCGGTCAGATGAAAGTATTTTTTTGCTTCGTTGCATTCGCAGTTATACCTCAACATTTGAGTACCGTTTCACTTTCAGCACTAGTGCTAAAAATTAAACGTTTAGCACGCTATGTGTGCTCTAGAAGTAACCACTTTTGGTTACTTGTGGTTACTTATAACAGTTAATGCATACTTAGGACGAACATTTCTTACCCCAACTGCATAATAAGTCCATGGGAGAATAATGTCCTTGTAGGGTACTCGAGAGAAAGATAGAAAGAAAATGAGAAAGAAAGAAAAAATAAAGAAAGAAAGAAAACAAACATGTGAGTTACTAGGCAACCATGAAAGTTGTTTTCATCTTTTTTAAATGAGTGTTATCCGAGATACGAGGTCTTCATTTTAAGCCATGTGTGCTCCTAATAATCCAGCATTCTTCTTTAGTGAAAACTAGTTGAATTACAATTATTTTTAATCATGGATATAAACTAGAAAACAAGCGGTAGATGTTGATCGATTTAAACTTCGTTATAATCACTATCATATACTTCACATTTCCTGGGATTACAGCAGATCAAAACATTTCATAAATTTCCATTTGTTATTAAAATCTATCACGTTTTTTTACATTGCCCGTTATCTAAACAAAGCCAGTCACAGGGCAAAAAGGAGTGGCCATAGATGGGGAAACGGTAAAATATTTTATCTAATCTAATGTCGTTCACAGACACAGTAGCACCACGATAGTTAAGTTAGTAACATATTTGTTTATATCGTCTGCGATGAGATTCAAAATTTGATCAAAAAATGCCACTAGTCATTCTGAAGTAAAAGTGTTTCTGTTTTTTAGAAATTGCAGCATAAAAATACAAAATGCGCCGTATTTTTTTCATTTCAGGATAATATCATGAACCTATTTCCTCCATTTCCTAAAGAGATATTTGATGGAAATTAAAAGTAGTAGATAAAAGCTTTACCAAATTTGCTTGGAATATGTACTAACTGGGCATTTTCTTTCTCTTGCTCGAACAGTTAAATAAGTGAATATTCTTCATCAGTTGACGAAAGCGTTGTCACTAAATCTGATTCACAACTCAGAGTACCATGTGAACTGGCACGTAAATTTCGTCGCCGAGGCTGGCGCTGAACTTTTGTGGCCATAGTCTGCGCACGTTTCGCCGTGTGTGTGGAAAACTTTGTTCCATAAACATTCACGTATACTCTTAATCAAACATTCATCACATAATCCATTCATTTATTCCAGGTATGGCAATAAGGATTAGGTTCTGGCAACATAATAAAGAAATACCTTGGTTTAAGGAGCTTTCGCTGTTCTTTTCTCCCCCTGACCACCGGCCTTGCGTCTGGTTCAGGCCGAGAGATTAATTGCCGCCTGCAAACGGGGATCTACGCCTTGGCGCGAAGACCTGCAGGCGGGGAAGTGCCACGCCCCTCCCGTTCTCCCCCCCCGCCCTCGCCCCCTCCCACCAATTTCCCGTGGCTTATAAACAAATGAACATACGACCCGAAGACTTTTCCCCCGGGGCCGGCGCGCGGGCTAATCCCGAGGTGGAAATGAGTTCCCGGCGGCGGCCGAGGAGGAGTAATAGGGGCGGCGGCTTCCTCGCGGAAGGGTGGGGCAGGAGGGACAGGAGAAAGAATGACGAACGAGAGTCAAGAAGGAAATGAAAAGAACCACTTCACGAATACTCATTTATTAAATAATTGAAAGGAAAGACATGGAGGATGACTGACTCAATTGAATAAGTAATAACTCTGTGACATGAGTAAGGGAAATTGTGAGGAATATTAAGTAAAAATTAAGCTAACATAAAAAATACAATAGTATTTTGTAGATATAAAATGAAATGAAAAAAGTGTGGAATGAGAACAAACAACAAGATGAAAATGAGCAATCTGAGTCAGAAAAGGGGATCAATCCTTTATATAGTTACGAATAAAAAGATAAGGGGAGAAAACTAATAGTTTAAAAATAAAAAAAAAATTGACAATACATTCTGAAAAAATCACAACATCTAATAGTTTATCAAGGGAAAAATTGCAAGGGGAAAAATGAGAGATAAAAATGGTGAAAGCAAGGTGTAAGTATTATGTTGATGGGGAAGAGGAAAGAATGTGGAGGGAGGAAATGAAGGGCGTGCATTCAGGCGTAAGTGGCCGCCTACGAAGGAGCGTGCGAGGGGTCGCGCTGGAAACGCCAGGGGCGGCGGCCGTGAGGGAGGGGGCGGGGTGCTGTGGAGCGGTCGGTCTAATTTCCAGGGGCAAACATCGGCCCCGAAGCGGCTGCTAATCGGCCGGCCGGCCGGCTGGTCCCGCCCGCCTCTCGCCCGCCCGCCCGGCCCTTGCGCCTCGCTGGCCACGTGGCGTGCACGTGCCGGGCGCAGCCACCGCCCCCGCCGCTTCAGCGCTCGCTCAGGCACGCCGCTCACGCACCTCCACACCACTCCACGCCCCGCACTTCACCGCTTCACCCCAATGCACCCGCCTCTCTCCGCCCCTTCGCGACCCACACCGGCCTGCCCCGCCCCACCCGCCCTTACCTCACACCTTTTCTCTCCCCAAATCCATCTCACCTATCTTCAACACATTTCTTCCCTCCGCGCTCGCCTCCTCTCCCCCTTTCCTATCGGCCCCTCCCCCTTCTCGCCCCTCCCCACCTTCCACGCCCCTCTCCTTCACCACTCCCTCTCTCTCCTTTCCCCCTCCTCGCCTTCTTGTTCTTCTCCTCGAACCTTCCCTCTTTCCTCTGCCCCTCTCCTCCCTTCCTCGTATTCCACCTTCCTTCTTCACCCCTCTCCGCATGTCCTCATCTTACCCTATCCTCCCCACATCTTACCCTATCCTACCCGCCCTCACCCCTTTCCTCCTTGCTACGCACCGCCCCTCACCGTCTCATTCCCAACTCATTCTTCTTCCCGCTCCACGCCCGCCTCTCCGCATCACACCCCGCTCTCCCTGCCAGCCTTGCTCCACGGCAACGACGCACGCAGCTGCATTTGACACTCTTTTTACTCGCCAGCCTCTTCCGCAGCTTCACTCGTAGCTTCTCGTGCAATTCTCAGCCAACCAGTATCTCCACTTCACAGCCTGCAGATGTTTCGTTTTTCGTCTGCTCCTCGTCAGTTCCTTACAAATTCAGCTCCTTGTATTCATGTTGTTTTCAGTTTTAGGCTTGGATTATTTTATATTCTTCAAAAGTAAGCTTTCCTATATTACCAGTATACTAATGTTATCTGCGTCGAAGCTTTCGATATAACAACTTCTTTTCATTTAATCAAAGAAAATAATTGTCCTCTCTTCCAAGAATACAAATAATGTATTTATTTTAATTTCTTTCATATGCTTACAATTTCCATCAGAATAAGAAGATAATTCATTCTTTCATAGACATGTAAATTATCCATGGATATCCGAATTTTGAATCCAAAGCTTTGAAACCACAGTAGAGAGCAGAAGCAGTCAACGAAATTATTTTATCGTTGGCAAGTATGTAGTATGTCTCCGAAGAGTGCCAATGATGTTACGAGTTTTAGTGATATCAGTAAAATTGAAATTATCGAGGTATAGACATCTTTACATTTAATGAGGCAGTTGACAAAGAAATAAATTGTCAACGATAAACACTGTATCCCGGAAGACGAAGTTTTAATTTCAATGGATCCCATGGCAGCGATGATCATCTAATGAGCGAATGATCTCCTGAAAGTGTGACTCAAAATTGCCACAAATCAATTGACAGAGAGAAGTTCGATCATGCCATATTTCATCAACTCTTGCAACATGAATGGATTAAGAGTTTAAAGAGATTACACTAATCACTTACGATTTTTGGAGAAAAAGTGTTCAGAAAAAGCTTAAAATTAAATGGAGGCACATGAATCATGAACAATAATGGCATGACAATTAACACGCACAGTCTTGAGGAAATATATTTATTAGTTTCATTTTCAGTTTGTGTTTCTGTTTCTTTCTTTTTGTGTAAACTAATTTAATTCATAAATAAATTATGGAAGATGACATAAGAGTCACTTTTTAATATAATAGTGTTATTTCACGTTTTATCGTTTTTATCACGTATGACACGTAGAAATTATAATTGAGGCATGATGCGATATATATTTATTTAAAAAGAAGTTCTTTCAGACAAAAGCAACTCTTTTTTCGTCGTTTAAGCACAAGTGTAAAACTGAAACGAGCCATTATAATTTCCACTAGTATTAGGCTACGACATAGTGCTGCCAATTTATTTCCCCTCCGAACGGCCTGGCTGCTCTCCGCCGCCAGCAATCAACCCCGCGATTGCCAGCCTCCGCACCCAGCCGCCGCCACGCCCCGAGGCCAGCCGCAACCCGCGGCACGGAGGCCACGGCCGCCGGCTGCACCGGCGCGGCGCGCGGGGTGTGATGAATCACTGCGTAATAAACGAAGTGTGGACTGTGCGCACTCGCGCAGGTGCACAGGTCCGACAAAACGCGCGCAAGTTTTGCCTGCCCCTCCCTCCTCTCCCCTCCCCCGCCACGACCCGCGGCGCCAGCCAGGGGCGGCCGCCCACACCGCGCTCGTTAGCGTAATCGGGCCCGCGCGGCGCCCACCGGGCTGGGTGCGGAGGGGGGCGGGGCGGGGCGACGCGGAGGCGCGGTCCGCGAGCCCCGGGTTCGGCGCGCACACACGCAGCCACGTTGACGACCGCTAAGCCTTGCAATATTAACATCGCCCTCCCCTGCGCCGCCGTTGCCTGCCCTGCCGCGGCGGCCATAACCGCGCGGTGGCAACGACGGCGGCGGCGGGAACGATGACGGTGGTGGCGGTGGGGGCGGCGGCGGCGGCGGCGGTGGTGGCGGCAGCGATGGCAGTGGCGGCGATGGCGGTATTGGTGGCGGTGGCGGCGGTGGCGGTGGCTGTGGAGGTGACGGCGGCGGTGGCGGCAGCAGCGGGGGCGGTGGCGGAGGCGGCGGCGGCGGCAGTAGCGGTGGCGACGGAGGCGGCGGCAATAAAGTGGGACAGTTGTAAACCTCGCGCGCGGCCCAGCCGCGCCGCAGATAGCGGCTGGCCGCAGGGGCGCCCAGCGCTCCCCGCCGCCATCCCCGCTCCGCCCCGCCCCACAAGACCGCACGCCGCCATCAGCCTCGCCGCCGCCCTCCGACCGCGCCTCTGCCCCGGCCGTAGTCCTAGGTCGCTCTTTGTTGGCGTCGGCTGTCCTCTTCCAGCCGTTGCCTCGTCGGCTGTCACCGCCTCCCCCGTCGCCTCGTTGAGCTCTTCGCCCATCACCCAGGAAGACTCGCTTCTATAACCGCTTGCCACCTGCCGTCAGTCCCCCCCCCCTCCAACACCGCTTCCTCCCTTGTCTCTACTGTCATCTTGGTCTGTTCACCGTCCACAGCCAGCCAGCAGCTCTGCACACATCCTTGCCCACTTTCCACGTCTGTGTTTCTCTTTGCCGCTTCGATGTTCAGCCAAATCTCAGGTTCCGTTGCCCTCATTTTCTACCAACCTCATTCCATCTCTAAACCAGCCGTCACCGACATCACCATCTTCACGGTCGTCACCGAGGACGCAAGTAGATCGAGCAATCACAGAAACCGCAAGGAATCGATTGTCTTTATATCGCCTTCGCGTCTAGCTCTCTCGCTCGCCATCTCGCTCCCTTCCGCAAATCATCTCTTTCCGATTCCACTCAGCCTGTCGCCGGGCGCGATCTCACTGCCAGAAAAATCTTTCCTTCATTGCCCATGTTAGAGGGTGGCTGATTTGGTCGAATTTTCTATAGACAATTTCAAAATTGATCTACTCGTATTATTTACAATCTTATATTCACTAAGTGTATTTCTAGTCTCTCACATTAGTTTAGAGTTTTTCTTTTTGACAAATATAAAATCCACAGTCAACATCCTAAAATGTATCAACATAATATGGGGTAGGGAGTGACCGGTTTTGTCCTCACAAAATGTAATCAAAAATACTCGAATTGTTCTCAATGCAAATAAAATGCAACCAAATTTAATTTATTAAAAACTATTTAATATTGAAAAGTGTATACAGGTAATCTCAATAATTCATACATTTTTTTAGTTTCTGAAATTATTCAATTTATGTTCGTTCTTAAGATAAAAATACCTATTGAAATTTGAATTCAGTTCTGCCAATTTTATTGAATTTTTTTTAGCAATTTTTAGGATTTTTACCTCCTCTTGAAAAAAATATGGGCTGTAGATTATTTCAAAATATTTGTCAATGTGTATATTTAACAACTTCAAAGTTTTAATTGTGTAGAATATGTAGCTTATCCATTGGGCAATAATCTAAACTGGATTTACAAAACCACTTATACACTAGCAGTATCATGGCCTAATTACTATTTGTTTAAATACATTATCAAACTATTGAAGTCCCATACAAAATGAAACCGTTTCTTCGAAAAACTATGTGCAAATGAAATTGTAATAAAAAATGAATGAAATAATATTTGTGAACTTTAGCACTTAGAATAAAAAACTTCTACTTGGAACTTCGTCAAATATATATTTTTTTATTATCTTTGTACTATCTTTGTATTTATCTACCCTTCCGTCATACAAATATTATTCATCAATCTTAAATCTTACAAAAATGTTCAGAATTAATAAAAACAATATACCAATTTCTACGGAAATGCATTTGAAATTGATATTCCAAAAGCAAGTGCCACCTGCAAGTATGTAAGAAATAACCTACCCGGACTACATCGACATTTTTTTCCTTCTAGAGCACATAAACGATTTTCATCAATTCATTTTCATCATGTTTTCTCCTAGCAACAACATTGAATAATATCTCACCTGAGATTTTCCCTCCAACCTGGAACAATCTCTTTGCAGGCCGAAGGCAACAAATGGCTCCATTCAACTAATGGGCCTGGATCCGCGCTCCCCCCCTCTCGCGGCGCCGGCCTGGGGTGACAGGGCGGTGGCCAGCCCTGGCTCGCAGCCTCCGCGCGGCCCGGCCCGGCGCGGCGCTGTGACGTATTATTACCCCCATAATCCCTCGCGGCGCGCATAATAAACACGGCGGGGTGGTCGCGCACCCGCGAGCGCTATCTAGCGCTATTAATACGCGAACCGACGCCTCGCCGGCCGCCCCCGCCCCGCCCCCGCCCTACCCCCGCCCTGCCCCCGCCGCCGCCCGCGCTCCGCCTCCGCCGCCACGACCATCTCGCCTGGACGTGTTTATGGACTCGCCGTCCCGAGCCACCGTAAACGGGTCCCGTGTGACGCCGGCCCGAAAGATTTACCGAGCCACCCAGCGGCGCTTCGGCCTTCGTTTCGCACCCTGCCTCGCTCCGCCTCGCTCGCCCACTCCTCCCCGCCTCGCCTCGCCCCGCGCCTCCTCGTTCAGCCATACCTCCACCTCTCGCCTCGCTCTTCCTCGCCCCGCCCACTCTTCCCCGCCTCGCCCCACGCCTCCTCGTCCAACCCGCTCATCCCGCCACGCCTCGCCCCGCCCACTCTTCCCCGCCTCGCCCCGCGCCTCCACGTACAGCCACACCTCCACCCCTCGCCTCGCTCTTCCTCGCCGAGCCCACCCACACCTCCCCGCCTCACCCCGCCCACTCTTCCCCGCCTCGCCCCACGCCTCGTCTAACTCACTCGCCCCGCCATGCCTCGTCCAGCCCACTCGCCCCGCCATGCCTCGTCCAGCCCACACCTCCCAACTTCACCCCGCCCACACACCTCCGCGTCGCCTCGCCCTCTCTTCCCCGCCTCGCCCCGCGCCTCCTCTTACAGCCACACCTCCACGCCTCGCATCGCTATTCCTCGTCCAGCCCACACCTCAACGCCTCGCCTCGCCCCGCCCACTCTTCCCCGCCCCGCACTCACCCCGCGTCTCCTCGTCCAGCCCACTCGCCCCGTCATGCCTCGTCCAGCCCACACCTCCCAACCTCACCCCGCCCACACCTTCCCGCCTCGTCTCGCTGCACCGCGTATTGCTCCTCTCCGCTCGGTTCTGTTCCTCCTCGCCCGCCCTTCCGCTCCCTGTCCCACTCCACCCCGCCCCCCTCCATTCCTCCAACTGCACCGTGTCTCTCCCGGCCTCCCCGCCCAGCTCCGCGCGCCCACCGCTCCCGCGGGCATCACCGGCTCACGGCGAAGACAATTGCTGCCAAGGGAGCGGGCGCGCGATAAAAACAGACACGGCTCGTAACGGCGCGGCGCGACGGCAGGGTTGCCCCGACTCCCCTCGCGCGGCCGCGCGCTCGCGAGCGAGCGGGGCGGAGCGGGGCGGAGCGGGGCGGAGCGGGAGCGGGGCGGGGAGAGGTGGGGCGGGTGCACAAGCAGTGGGATGCGCGTGTGAAAGAGCGCCGAGAGGCCAAGGGGGCGGTGGAGACATTGAGGTTCCGAGAGCGGGAATGAGGTTTGGGAGAGGCAGTGACTTCCGAAAGGCCCTGACACGAGCTGTATAGGCGCCGCGAAGCAATCTGCTTCAGAGGGGAAAGAGAACACTGGAAGGGAAAATGCAACAGGGGGTACAGCGATGTTTGGGGCATGATTGTCCTATCAGTATCGAAGGTGTCAGAGCGGTGAGAAGGAGCAGTGCATGAAAGGAGCTGGTGGAACAGCGGCGATGAGAATGTGATTGGGGAGTGCGGCAAATCATCGGGGTCGAGACGCGGCGATGGAGGGGTGAGAGATAGAGGGAGACATTAAGTAGACGCCTGGGCTGCGGGGGGGTAGGAAGGCCAGTGCGGATCGTGTTTTTTATTGCTTAATTGATTAGTGATTCCGAGCTCAGCTGTTAAGGTCATTAGTCCTGCAAGTGCTGGGCATGTCTTTTTCTCGAGAAGTGGCGAAATCTTCCCCCTCCAGATCCGGCGCTGACCTACGCTCGGCTAAAGAAGCTTCCCTCAACCAGGTATCTCCCACCAGCGGGGCCCCGCTCCAGGCGGGACATGACCCCAACCCATCTCCCGACATGTGTGTTCGTGTAGTACATGTACGTCCAAGTGTATGTAGGCGTGGGGGTAGGCAAAGAGGAAGGAAAGATCGCGCGCGGTCCGTTTCGTAGAGTACTACCCCGGCATTCACCTGGTGTTGATCGGAGAAACCACGATCAGAGCAGCCGGCCGCTGGAATTCTCCTCCATACAGCGACTAAATTCGACCAAGCTATCTAGCTAGAGTGTAAATCCTACCAAAGTTGGAACTCGAACCTATGACCTCCCGCAGTGATTGGTTGATGCCCAGAGCCACCTCTCCCGGTCGGGGCGTGGGGAAGCGCGGTGGCGCGAGGGTGGCGATACGGCGGCGCTGGGGCGGGCGAGGGCGGAAGTGGGTGCGTGGGTGGCGCGAAACGACAGGCAGGCACCCTCGGCGCGCGCGCACGCTAGGGTGCGCGAGAAGGGAGCCGAGATAACGGCCGTATTATGACTTCCCAAGAACGTTCAGGGGCGCTTCGTTTGACAGCTGTCCCGCTGCTGACAAATCGTCACGACCCTACCGCTTATATAGAGGCTTCGCAGAGACACGCGAAATAAATTAAAAGAGAAATGCGCTTTTAAATACTTATTCATGAGTGGGACAGCAATCTCTCAGAAGATATTTAAATGTTCAGCGAATGCTCAAACGCTAAACTTATACTACTCAAAATCTATCATCAAAATGTTTTTTTTCTAACACACACAATTTTGTCACGTGCAGTCCAGCACACTTCATCACGAATCTCAAAGAAACAAGAAGTGATTAGTAAATAAACTGACTTTCTTATAAATTAAAAAAAAAGATTTGATATTTCAGGCTCTCATGAAATATTACATATATTTTATTCAATTACAACCACCAAATTAAAATTACATCATAAACTAATTATCACAAACAAATAAAAATTGAAAAAGATCCTGAAGATGAAGGTCAATGACCTTCGAAACACAGGTCTAAAGTGTGATTTAAACAAATTTATTATATGATTGAATGTGTTCCTAAATGAAGGTTCTTCAAAGCAATTCTAAAAGTACTAAATTTCGTTGCATTCTTTGTTTCTTCATGTAAACCTACACTTTTTTCGTATCTATTAAATTCTAAAGCTTTGATTGAATATTTTAAATTTTTGCAATAAAAATTAAATGTTTTACCAATACAAAATATTTTTTTGAAAGAGCAAAATGTTTTTACGGAAAATGACTGTACCGTTCAGAGGTTATGTTTGCCACGTGAGAGAAAGTACTAGACTGTAGTATTTTTGTCAGTTAAAATTCTTTTAAATATTGAACAAACGACCATACAAATAAAAATTATTTGCATTATTATATGAATATACGTAATTTGTTAAAAGGGAGTTTAGTAATAGATTTTTTTGTCATTATCATTATATAATAATTATTATTTCATTTCATGCTTTTATAGTCACCTGAAGAAAGCACTAATTTGGGGTTCAGTTGTGAAAAATTAAATATGGTCTGTTTGTATGGTCATTTATTCAACATGTAAAAATAAATTAGTACTAAGACCAAATGAGAAGTTTGAGTGTTAATAATAATCTCTGTCATATTCGGAAGTTATCGACGTTATTGGCCTCCAGGAAGTACGCGGAGTAGCTGTCTTTCTATTGGGTAGCGCCGCACGAACTCTCGAGATTGCAGCGCGGCGCGCCGGCGTGTCGTGTGTCGGGCCCTGGGGAGCGGCGGAAGTGGAGCATGCAGGTCACGTCACGCGCGGTGGCGCTGCCGGGGCGCGAACCGGCGTCCTGCCGGGCAGGCGCCGCCACCGCCACCGCCGCACGTGACCGTGCGACCGCAGCCACTGGCGCCGCCCCGCCCCCTCTCCCGACCCCCGATCACGCGCCTTTGCAGGGGAGGATTAAGGCTCAGGGTTTAGGGGTGCCGAGCCGAGGCCCACGGCATGCTGAGGTGAAGGAGGGGACGCCGGGAGTTAGCAAAAATGAATCAAATTTGTGAGTAAAGAAAAAACGCATTGCTCAGTTTCGGTTGTATACAGAAGCGGATTAGGATTGAAATTCTCCCCCGGCTTTTCATAAAAATCGATCTCAAAAATATTGAATGTAGGAAAAAATAAAATTCTATTAAAGCTTAAATTCTTATGATAGCTGCACTCCGTCCGCAATCATCGACTGCAGCCAGGACACATCCCCTCGTCCGTACCGGGAGAGGTATCTCAGAGCAAGAATAGATGTCACTGCAGGGACTTCGACCGGGAGGTCATAGGCTCATGTCCCTACGGCGGCAGGATTTTCCACACTAGCTAGATAGCTGCGTCGAGTTCAGTCTCTGACTGGAGGAGAATTCTAGCGGCCGGCTGCTCTGATCGGTAGTTTTCGGTGGTTTCTCCGATCAATAGCAGGCGAATGCCGAAGCAGTACCCTAAGAAACGGGCCGTGAACAGCGCATGAGCTTTTCATGCATCTCCTTGTCCTATTCTTAACTCTCACATACACACACTTACACTATCATGCACTACACTACCACACATGCCGGGAGACCGGTCGGGAGCTTAAAACTTGTCCCGGCTGGGTCGCTGTTCCGCTGGTGGGAGATACCTTGGGGAAATCTCTGTAGCCGACCGTAGGTCGTTGTCGGACTTCTCCGTCCAGCAGGGAAAGATCACCGCCACCTCTCTAGAAAAACACGTGGACTACCCTTACGAGACTAATGGTACCCTTAAAGTTGACGCGCCTGGAATCACTAATCAATCAATCAAACCTCGATCATTCAATGTGATGTCACCACGCATTCGATGTCAGTGGGAGTTAATATTAACCAAACGCGGCGGCGATGGTGAAACGGTTAGCGTAGCGGACTGTTGTACCTAAGTTGGCGGGTTCAAACCTGATCGAAGCCGTGGATTTTTGAAGGCAAAGTAATCCTTCGGAGGGGAAGTAAAGCAGGCTGTCCCATGTTAGTAGATTTACTTGCAAAGATCCTCAAGCCTAAATGACGCCTCTGAGCTAAATTCAAATAGCCTGTTTCTCGCCCAAGAAATACCTCCTTTCTCTGCTAGTTGATGAAAGGAGCGTAGCGAAATTTGCGTGGTCAGACGGAAGAGCGGGCCTGATGGCCCGAGTCTCGCCACGTAAAAATAAGGCATCAATTCAATATTGTTCAAGAACGGCTTCGTGATACACAGAGAGTGCCCATCAGATGACCACAACTAATGTCCACCCACTTGCCCACTCGTTGACGGGCAGTCTGGCGGAGAGAGGTCAAACAGTTTACGGGGACGCTTGCCCTACCGCTTCTATGTCAAGCTCCGCCCTCAAGAAGTTTTTTCTAAAATGGCAATGTGCAGTTTAGAATATTAATTTTAAAATGTTTCAAAATATTATAGTAAGTTAATAAAGTTATTAAAACATATTTTGAAACAATTTTACAATGCATATTGTGACAATGAACTATTGACAATCCAGGAAAATCTGTGCAAAGTACTTTTTTATAATTTTAAGACGTGAGTTTATTTGTATTCCAATAACAGCATTTGCAGTTGTCAATGGTTCCCAAAAATATTCTCGTAAATATCTATGGTAAAACAATTCACCTTTTAACATTTGAAACATTTAACACATTTTGTTTCTCATATGACATCTATGTTTTTATGTACAAGGATATATCAAATGTATTTTTTTTTTGTTAACGTGACACGAAGTGAACTCGAAGTGGCGTAACACGGCTTCGAATTCGATTTTTGATTAATTTGAAAGCGAAAAACTTTTCTCACAAATGCTATTTGAGTAAATGAAAAAATATCGTTTTTCATGCAAAACGAATTATTTTACAAAAGTATTCTGTAATATATATATGAAAAAATAAAACTTTAATAACCCCGTGTGGTGTTGGACATTTTGGATGAATAGCTGAATTGGACGGATTTTGCCCTTTGTCGTAAGAGGTGATTGATTCCCTACCATCTACTCACTCCTCTTCCTCCTTCCCATCCCCAGGAACCAACGGGTAGGTCAAGTAGTTTGAATCTGATACCCATCTCAAGTTTTCCCTTCCCATACTTATTTTTGGAAGGGTGGTCAGGGCTCAGAGCCGTAGTAAAGGCAATTTGACTAGGGGAAGGTAACTCAAAATAAACCACGCAATGTGAGGAGCTGAATGGTGGTAGCCCCACATCCGGCAATGTCTACTCAGCCCTCGTAGGACTGCCAAATTAATCTTTTATTTATGAAATGTGTAGGCCAAAAGAAGCAGACGCCTAATTGTTGAAGTGAAGAAGAATAAGTAGAAGAAGAAATAGAAGAAAATTTAAATAATGTAATGTTTAAATGTTTTGATAATGTTGGTTTCCCTTTCACCACCTTGACAGGTTTCTCTAGCATAAAGATAGACCAGTCTGGATGTTGAGAAGTAGTTTATAAAACACTCTTTTAAGTCAAGAATTTTGTAGTCTAATGAAAACATCTAATGAAAATCTAAACGGTATGTTTCTTTACATTTCAATCGTCCCAAAAAACATACGTTTTTCTTTCGGTCTCCATTGGTGCACAAGAAACGGCAATCCTTAGAACCGCAGCTACATGAGCTACTTGCTTGCCTAGGAACTTGCCTTGCTTGCTTACTTGCAGGCCTCTTCTGCAAGCACTGGCAACTACCGCTGGCTCCGCTCTCACTATACCTCCAAATCCACGAAGGGGTAAACATGCGCAAGCTGATACGACGCGAAGCGGTGAATAGTGGCTTCATTTGCGACATGTTTGCCAGTTATGTTTGATAAAACAACAGAGATTTGAATTATGTTCATATTCTTTACTAATTATTACTATTTCATGTCAATTTTCTTTTAAATTAGTGCTCGTATAAACAAAATGTTTGCCAAGGGGCTAGAATATGTCTGAATGGAAAGTTCAATTATTTTTTATATAATGCGAAATTAATCAAAAGGTATTTATAAGTCAACAATTATTATTTACAGCTATTATATCACCCAATAATATTTGTGAGTTAAACCTCCTAACCTGAACGTAGGAAGATAATTTAATTATTGCGCTACAGTAAGTAAACAAGATTACACAATCAAGATATGTACTTTCGAATAAAAATATTTAATTTTTCTCTCAACTGATTATTTGATATCTGATTGATGTATTATGACCTTTTAACGGATTATTTATTTTCTTTAGTACAGGAAATGGTAATTAATAAAGCTAAATTTGGGGAAAATTCTGTCAATTGACTTCGTCAAAAGATTGTCTTGGACAGGGTATTCGGGGATGCATCGCCACTGCGGAGCAGTTGGTAGAACCTTTACTTTTAAATGTCACGCCAGTTGCTCAGAACACAGTGCCCACGAACTATAGTAAGTTAGTTCTCGTTCCCACGACCCTTTGCTTCGACTAAAACATGAAGTCCTATTAAGATCACGAGCTGCAAAATGAGGGGTACACTATCACTTATTCGGGAGCTTTTAGTATCAAAAATTTAAGTCGTAACGATGATTACGATTCGACGAGATGCTCACCTCTCCTGCCAGCTCGTGATCTTGAAAGGACTTCCTATTGTGTAGAAAGATTACTAAAAGAAGGGACCGCTTTAACAGCTACTTCTGGGTCATTGCTGGCAATATAACTGCAAGTTACGTCCTTGCACTCATATTGTCACTGCGTTCGTTTATAGTTAGCTCATTTGTAAACGGCTTCATCACTATATCCTGCGATGTCATCGCCCTGCATGACGTTCACTTGTTTTGCGATATCCCAATGAGGTCCCTTCTTGCAGTTAATTCCTCTATAACCGGAGCATTGAGTGGACGAGTTTCCCTCCGCTCGAACGGCCACGTGGCGCGCTCCGCACGCAGCATCGTTGGCTCGTCGCCAGTGGCGCCATGCGCGCGCGCTCCCACAACACGCGCCTGACGAGGGCCATTGTTCCAAGATCGCAATCCGGCCCGGGCTGCGGACGCGCCTTGCGCCGAACACCTGTTGTTTTTGCGTTGTTTTCGCGGGCGGGTGGACAGGCGGGCGGGCGGGCGGGCGGGCGGGCGGGCGCGAGCGCGCGCCAGCTCGGTAATGAAAGATCAATACATTCGGACGAAATTAATTTCCAGAACAGGCGCCCGGGCGAGCTGATATAGTAAATAGGTTATATACATTCGAATGTGATTCCAACTCGTTCCAGTTTTTTTTCCGCCATCGTAAATCAAATGAAAAAATTTTTGTCTATGGCTCGTTCATCTCCATTCTGCTGGAGAGCACATTATTCCATGTCGCGTTCGCTGTCCGGGGGATGGGGCGTGCGCGCCCGGGCGCCTCGTGGGCGGGGAAAGCGCTTGCTAGTTTTGTGTTATTACAGCGCATTGCACGCATCGATTCCGACGCAATCATCATCCATGAATGATAATAAGTCACATGAATTGTTCAGCGTACGAAAGGACTGATGGATTTTTCCGCATCATGGGATGTGAAATATTGGCTCCTCTCAGCTTTGGGCTCGACATCGCGCCCGCCCCCCTCCGCCCCCCCCCCCCCGCCCGACACTCAACCCGCCGCGCCACCGCGCCGCTCCACTCGCCCGCAATTTTTATCCCTCTCTTTCACGCTCCCTCATTTTTGCTTTTATTTCCGTGTTTCGCGTTTTTGCGCGGCGTTGTTGGTGGCGGCGCCGGCGGGGGCGGAGGAAGCGTGGGAAGAGGAGGGGAAGGGGGATGACGGGGGGGGGGGGCAAGCGGCGCGCGCGGGGCGCGTGAGGGGGCGACTAATAGTCTAATGATTATGCATGCGCGTAATCGGCTGCACCCTCACGTCGCGAGTGTGGGCGAGTGCGATGAGGTGGCGCGGGATGGGCGAGTGACATCCGGTCGAGTTCCAGAAGCCTCCGACCGCCACATTTACATCTTCCTCATCCTCCTCATTCTCCTTGTTGTTTTCCTCCCCTCTCCTCTTTATTACTCACCCCTCTTTCCCATATCCTGTTTTGTGCTTCTCGTCTTCATTTTCCTTCCTGTCATCCTCGTTTTCCTCGTCGATCATCCTGTCGTTCTCTTTGGTGTTCTCCTCATCGTTCTCTTGTTTTCTTCTCTTCCTTCTAGTCTTCATTACCCTTGTCATCCTCCTCGCCCTACTTCTAGACTTTGTTTCCTTGCCGTAATCCTCCACGTGCTCCTCTACGTTAACCACGTTTCCCCTCCTCTTCGCCCCGTCATCCTCCGCCACAACTTCCTCCTCCTCCATTCCACGTCCACCCCTTCCTCCTCCGCCAATTCCTTCTCCACCTCCTCCTGTCGCCCTCCCGAGGACGTGTGGTCGACCAAGTGGCGGCCAATGCGCCCTCTGCACCATTTTAATTTTAATTTTTGTATCTTTTTAATGACGGTTACATAGAAATAAATTACGGAACTGGTAAATTAGTTGATGTGCATTAAATTGGATGATATCGACCGTGTCCCCGTCGCCGCGTGGGCTGGGGGTTAACTGCGTTCGTGTATTTTTTTAGTCAAAATAAACCTTAAGCTTTTGAAACATTGACCGGATCACTCTGCGCTCTGCAAATGTACGTAGCCGAGTGATGAACGAGTGAAGAGAAGCACTTCATTAAAATAACATATTCTCTCTATCGAGCGACTTGTCACTTAAGGAGATTAACAATTCTCGTAGCCCCTTGTTATTTGTAGAGTGTGGTTCGCTTTGTGTAAAATCCATTTTGGGAAACAGAAGACGTCATGTAGAAGTGCTAGACGACGTGGCTCTTGGAAAAGTCGGAATACTTGTTCTTCGTTATTAAAATTTTCCACAAAACGTAACTTCCTTCGTCCTTGGAGATTGAATGCCTGTTTACCTGTTCTTGTTACAAACCCATCCGCACTTTTGCAATCACTATGACGAGACGTGAAGTGAAACAGTTGAACTGAGCAAAAAAAAGTTGAAATGCTTGGAACAGTAAAAACAAGGTTAACAAATCAGTAAGATATGTTGGAACAAGGAATGAAACAAGTATGTTATCAACTTATACAAAAATAGAAGAGACAGAACTTCATAGCAATGGATAGAAAGAGGTGAAGTGCGAGATTCCTGATGTTGATGAAAGTGTTTTGAAATTGTACTGTCACATAATCGCAATATAATGTCCACTGTTCAAGAAGCAGTTTATAAAGGCTGAAGAGATTGGTGAAAATGAACATAGTGTACCTAAAATATCTTGTTAATGAGAATACGTCAAAATCTGGTGGATCAAATACCTCGTAAGACATAGTTTTCTTCAAATGATTATGGCGTTAATTATTTCTCAAATCACAACATAAATCCCTACATACATTTGAAAATATTATTAGCTGTATTCACTGATCTACTGTTATTATTTATCCACCACGATTATCTAACCATCTAAGGTTCATCAATAAACCAACGTCCAACAATACATTGGGCGACAATCACAACCACAGCTGTGATCACTTGTCCTGAGAAGACCAGGGGACATAATGCAGGCTTTCTTCTTATCTTCGATCTGAAATGAGTGTCATTCAAGAAATATCAGACGATTACTGGGGCGTTAATAAATACTTCTCAACTACGGGGGGAAATAATGGATCAGAAGCAAGAGAGCAAAACCAAACTATTAAATTAAAATAAATTGTTGCAATGTATCTTGGATTATTAAGCAACTATTTCAGGCAAATTGGTTGGTTGTGTTTTTTTCTAATAAAACACAAGAAATGAAGCAATATTGAAAAATAGTTACAAATCTTGCTTATTTCTTTCTCGCCCTAACGAAAACGTCTGTTCGTCTGTGGTTAATTCATCGTTGAACCTAACCTAGCGCCTAAACTGTTCAGTCGATTTTCTCCAAAATTGATATTCCCCGATCGATCGGAATGAAATCTGGGGTCTCGGAGTTTGAAACGGATAGTTTGATTTTTGAGAGTACTTTACATGAATCAAAGCATTTACATTTTTAAGCACTGGCCCGAGTTCGACCCATACCGCGCTTCTGTGGCGTAGTGTATGAGTGATGGCAAGTTAACTCTGAAGATCTGTGTTTGGGTCTCGGAGCAAAAAAAAATTTTGCTAGTTATAACACTTTTGCAGGTTTATATTGTAGCGATACAGATTTCGTCATACGTTTTGAAACGAAATTCAGCGGACTAAAAATTTAAACAAACAGACTCGGCCATCCTGAGTTCTGTTGGGAAATGAACAGACAGCGTTGCGCGCGCAACCCCGCTTATCGGACAGCCGTTTCCGCCCCCGGCACATTAAGAAAGTCGTTACAAGGGTCAGTCGTCGACAGATTCACTGCAAGACGCACGTGTTCGCATGGCCAGCTGCGCGAACCTTCTAGAACGCTCTTGAAATCGACATCCAGGGAATCCCAGAGCGATAAATTCTTTCACGGACAACGCCTGTCTTGTGCAAGCATGTTCTAGAAGGAATAGGAAAATTCTGGACGCTCACAGTGATGCAAAGAGTCGAAACTCCATGCTTCTCTCGTCGCAATTGGTTGAAATTAATGCGCTGCGCCAGTACCTTTGGCCAATAGCGACGTGACTTTTCTAAGGAGCTGAAGCACACAAGAGAAACGGGAGGGGGTAAAAGTTGACCTAATACAATTTCAACTTACAAAATTCAGAAGGGCCAGAGCATTAGACGGGGCCAGATCATTTAGACGGGGAGCAGTCGGGAGAGAATCTTCTCTGAGGGCGTAACTATTCGTCGGAGAGAGACCAGTGTGCCTCTGAAAAACTTATAATTATTCGTCGGAAGGAGCCTGAGTTCTAGGCTGAGGACAGTTAGGAGAAAAACTTATCTGGGGTGGGAATTATTCGGGCGAATGTGCCTATGTGGGATTTTATTATTTTGCTGCGAGTTTTGAGCATTGAGCCGGCTGCACTAGACAGAGAAAATTCTCTGGGGTGGGAATTCGTCGTGAGGCGAATGTTTCTCCGAAGGATTGCTAAACTGTCCGAAGTTGTGATCGACAATTATTATAATGAGAACCAGAGGTACGCATAGTTAATTACTACGTTCCTGAGATTGAGACCGCCCGTCCGCTCCAAGTCTACCAGTCTACCAGTTTTCTACCAGTTACTGCCAGTTCTCCCAGACGCCGTTTCAACGCAGCCACGCGCCACCGCCCTTTGGGTGACGCCATCAGACGACCCGACCGCCAGCTGACGGCCCGGGGGGCCACTGACCTCCGCTGAATTTTTTTTGAAGGACGCCCGCCGCCTCCTCGCGCCGCGCCCGTCCCCGGGCGCGCAGAGACCCTTCTTTCCAGGTAGTATTTTTCAATGGGCATTCGTCCCGTGTAAAGTTTTTTGTAATGCGGCGCCGCGCTATGGCGCATCGATTTGTAACTTTCGTATTTTGCCATTGTAATGTTAATTATAAGTCTTCCTAATTTTAAGCTTTATTCTGAATACTAACTTTTTCATCTTCTTTTCCTATCCACCTAATTTTCAGATTTCTTATTCTATTTACAAGTGTAACTTCCCTGGGGCATTTTAAATTATTTTGCCCAGGAATAAAAGTGATTTTTACCAGTGATCCAAGTGTTTCTTTCATGTTACCAGTATCTGTTTAGCAATGCCTTCCATCACCGACTGAGCTAATACACCGGGCCGCTGACTGGGCGTTCTCTTACGAGACGACCGGTAGTGTTACAATATACAATTATAATACAGCAAAGCAGGTAGAAATAATGCAAAAAAGTATGTGCTTTTGTAGCACCACTAGTTCACTTTCATTAATTATTATGACTGTACCTAATGAGTTCTCTCCTTTTTACTTTCTCGTCTTTCTACGGTCCTACGTATCAATGAGAAAGTATTAAAATTGAATGAAAATTTGTATTCTGTAAAAAGAAGCTCAAAATTACGCATTTTCAGTAACGCTCAAACAACATTGTCTCAAAAACGACTCAAAATATATCAGAGAAAATTTACACATACAAGTATATTTTTCTATTGTGTAATATTTTGATATTAAATTTTCAATTCTACTATTAGGGGACAGAAAAATTAAGGAAATGTGAAAAAAAGCCTTTTGGCGCTAATAAAAAGTAGCTGGAAAGACGTATACACAATAGGGAATATCTAGCCTAGACTAAAGAGATCAGGAAAGGAACGAGTACGAGAAAATCAGTGCCATTTGTGGTTTGAAAATCTGGGCTAATAAGAAGTGGTAATAGCACCACTACATACTATTTAGTTTCGTAATGTATTTTTAAAATATCCATTACTAACTGATGTTTTAATTTAAACTACATGTTTTAACATTTTCAGCAATAGTTCCCAACAATAAAAATACAATGCTTAGCCTACTTTAAATACATTACGAAAGTTTTTATCATCCCTTAATTTTTGTCCGGTAGTTAATTACAAGAATATGAATACATTTCGGTACGATCCCAAAGAGTGCAGGACCTCCAGAAAGCACAAAGGGCTGAGGGGAGTCCTAACAGGGAGGGAAAGTTGGAAAGGGTCGGTTGTAACGGGCCATTGGCCCGGAGGCATGCAGGCGCAGTTGAGAACGGGCAGACTATTTCAATAACGGCCTGGAAACATCCATTCAGCGGATGCAAATTTCTGGTTCGTCCGCGAGAGCAACTTTATCGAGACACCATTAGCCCCCTCCAGCGGCAGCTCATAATTGCGATGAGGACTCTGCAGTAAGGGGTGGATGCGCACAGCTACGTGCGCTGTGAGACTGTCGATATTTGAAAGATGGGTACTTTATGCTTTTTACTGGTAGTATCGTTATCGATAATTTTTATTTAATTTTACTTTGAGTCGAATTAACACTATTATCATGAGCGACTGACACTACATAATGCACACATATTACATGAAACATTTAATATTATTACCTCTTACCTAGTGAAGTTGAGCGTACTAGCCTGATATCATTGCAAGTTCCGAAGTACAGATATTCAGGCATGGTCTTTCTATTGAAAATAGTTATTCGTGTAGCATCCAAATATCACACGAAATTCTCATCACGTTTGAGTCTGGCTTTGTGCCCATCTTTAATGATTCATTAGATTAGCCCCTTGGTGATCTTCATTAATTTTACTTACATTATTTTTGATACAATATTTCTTATTTATTGAACCCATTTCAATACATTTTAGGATATCGTGAAAATTGTCGATTTATCACTGAGATTCGGTATTGAATACTATTATTAAAATGCAATATCTGTTATTTTACAATCATTAATTAATTTATACAATCATATTGTTGCAAATAAAGTGAAAATAAAACAAAATAAAGAATTTTCTGTTTACAATTTTAAATTTCTCTTAGAAATTGCTTGGATTAATTTTCGAAGGAAGGTTCATCAATCAAGATAAGAGTATCAAGAGGTCATTACAAAAATTCACATACACTACAAGTACTACATTATTTATCAACACTTTGCCAGATGAGAGTAAACGATTAAAATCCGTACAAAAGACTGTCCCAAGTAAAATCTTTTTAGCTGCATAACTTGTTCTATATCATTAGAGACTACACCGAGCATCAAAAAGGAAATTAATATTAATTTTAACAATGATGTGTAATGTATTATTTACCATTTGTAACGTATAAATCTAAACAACCTGTAACAAGTATTGTACCTCAGCTTCTGGATCAATGGCCCTCATATGGATCAGGTTGTTTGCCCAGTTTCCCTGATCCTTTGCGCGAAGACAGAGATGGCCCTTGTTTTGCTTCTATACATACGTATAATTTCATTATCTGCGCCCGTCTCCTAAAGTTCAGTGGGAAATTTATTTATTCATATTATCGTTCATGTTGCGGCAGATATATACTCCTTCACGAAGGACATGATGAGGGATAAGAACCCAACTATATAACTGACTTGCCTTTGAAAATAAATCTTATTACATCGGAGTGAGTATTTTGTTAATCATTCTTGCCAAAAAAAATCAATTTTTTCTGTACTCAGAATTCAGCATATATATGGTTTAGGGGGGGGGGGGGCAATCCAGAATTAAGAAAACGTGCACAGAATACACTTCTCCCCGTAGCACGTCACACATAGTTTTCAACTGTTTTTTGACGTGAAATAAAATTTTAAAAACGTTGCAACATCATTATCCACACTTTCCGCCACTCCCTTCATCGCAGGAAATCGTCTTCTACCACGCGGCGCGCGGGCATTTCCCGAAGCGCCGGCAAACGAGCGCACGCGCGACAGCCGGCTCCCCGCGCTCCATAATGCAGGGATTACTTGAGGGCAGCTACCTGCAAAGCCCCTTGACCGCACCCGCTTGTTCTCCAATCACGTAAACGACGCCACCGCAGTAGGCTTCGCTAACAATATTGTGATTGGCTAAAACCGCGCCTGCAAATGCGACTTTGTTCGCGGTTTCGCGTGCTATACGCAAATTAGCAAGGGTTCGCTTCCCTCCGTCTCTCCCTCGGCCGAAGAGAGACGGTTGGACAGAGCATGTGATGTGTGCGACGCATGTGGTAAATGAGTAATGAAAGGATATGTGAGATCGGAATCCACCAAAACCTACTGTTCCGTGGGTTTTATTGGAAATGTGTCACAACTGGGAGGAGCATTTTTGGCAGTGCTCTACCAATGGCACAGGCGGAAGCCGTCACAAGTAACACTGGTTCATTAAAAAAACTATTTATATGGCTGTTCCTTGGCCCTGCAGTACTCGTCCAATTCGACGCTCAGTCCGTCGCTATGAGGAAAGGGGGAAGGGATGTCGGCGTCAGATTGGCAAGATCCTGCGAGTTTCAAACGGAGATTTTGATTTTTGAGGGTACTGTACATAAATCCTTCACAATTTATAAAATTTTCTCAAAAATGGTTCCATTTTTATTAAAATGTTTCCTCGGATAATATAAAGAATGTTTAAAAACTGGCCCTGGTTTCAGTTTCACAGAAATCTCTCAACTTTCGAAAAGTGCAAAAGTTCAAATTTTTTCGGAGTCTTTCTACAACTTCAATATTGACGATGGAGATTATTTCCTGAATGAAATATATTGCTGAAAGACAGATCTTAAAATAACGTCATACACAATTTTTCAACAATATCAGTAATTTTCTGTGCATCATCACTAGCCAATCAGTAATTTTGTCTGAAATGTATAACTTTTAAACAATAATTTTTTTCAAAAACGGTTACGAATTTTTCTTAATTTTTTTTACTTCTTTAAGTGGTGCGTTTCCAGTAAACACTATGTGGTTTCGAAAATTTCAGAAGATTAAAATTGCGAAATTCCAATATTGGTGTTTAACTTTTCTGAAACGAAATATGCTCTAGAAAATTAGGCGTTCATCAAATTTTTAAGACGAATGTTTCTCAAAAACGACCCAACTTTTTTCTTTGAATTTTTTCTTCGGATAGAGTAAAAACACTTTAAAATTTTGCAAATCTCATATTCGTTGAAATCTGATTTTTTTAATTGGTTTAATTAATTTCAAGAAGGTATGTGCGATTGTTATGATAGCATCTCATTTTATTCCAGTTAAAGCCAAACCACCTTGATATAAAGACATCGAAGATATTTTGTGTTGAAAATTTCATATTTGAAAGTACTAAGTAGGCGATTTATGTTAATAGTATAATTCTTTAGATAAAATGTACTTTTTTAAATAGCTAAAATTAATTAGGAAGTTCGCATTCCGACTTCTGGCACTGTCATGGGTATTGTATGTAATGAATTCTAATGACGTTTATTACAGAATTGTTTAGAATTCATACCGACTTGGTTGGATGTTGGAGGGATTAAGAAGAAACGTTATTTTCGGCGATCTACGTTGTTTTGGTATATATGATAAAGAGAATTTTGGACTAATTCCACATTTTCAACGACTTAAATTGCCAGAAAAATCTCACCTCTCAACAGAAATTAAATTCAGTCTAGAATATAAACTGTTTTGGATCAAAATGGCAATATTTAAGTAATCTAATTTTAGTTTTATATCCCAATATTTTTAAATACGTTTTCCTTGTTAACTTCACAATCTACTATCCGTGAGTTGTAAATTTTTAACATGCATAAGTGTTTTTTTGTGATATTTTTCGATATTTTTCCCTGTGAGCAGACGAGATCGCCTTTATTTTATTTTTAATTGTATTGAATTTCCTTCTTTAAATTTAAGGTACTAACATTTCCAATCGGTGAAATACTACGTATTCAGCACGCACAAACCACTCGATTGTGAAGTACGCTCAGCTTCCCATTCCGACACGGCCGGGCCGCGCAGTACGTACGCATATAACCAACGCGACGAAACTGCAGCATGGCCCACGCAATTTGTTTATAACCCCGGTGTATATTAGGTATAAATTCTTCATTAATTGTTCAAATTGAATATTATGATTACGCGCGTTGTTTTTGAAATTGTTTATCTCAGTCGTATTTCACAATTCTGCATCAGTGCGAACGCAGCACGGCGACATAGGCAGCAGCTCCCCTCGCGGCGGCTCGCGAAAATATGGTGTCAGGGATGCGAGTCTCGCTCCATAAATACGACCGTATTATTATCGCGAGCGGTGGTTGTGCGCATTAGGGGGCGGGGAAGGGTGGTGTATGCGAGATACAGGAGGGACGGGGATGAAAAGGGTGGGTGGTGGGTGGGTGGGAGGAGATGGTAAAGATGGAGGGATTAGGAAGGTTGGAGGGGGGAAGAATGGAAGGAGAGTAGAGACGTGGGGGAGGTGAAATTTGTAGGGAAAGAGGAGAGCGGTTCAGAAATACGGGGAGAAATAAGACGGGGAGGTACTGTAGAAGGGATAGGGGAGGGGATGAGAGAGAGATAGAGAGAGAGAAAGAGAGAGAGAAAGAGAGAGAGAAAGAGAGAGAGAAAGAGAGAGAGAGGAGAACGGATGAGAGAGAGATAATTTGGGAGGGAATGGAGAGGATGAGAGGAAGAAAGGAATAAGAGAGGGTGGGAAAGAAGTGCTTGTGGGATGTGGTGTGTCTAGGGGTGGAAAACCACTCAGAGCTCGGGCTATACGTTTTAAAACGGCTTACATGCGACCAATATCAGTGCTACATTTGTGTTAATGCGGTTTGTTTGAAAATCGCTTATATTTTCGAACTCCTTTAATTGATATCAGGTTGAAATAAAATTACACGCAAGACACAAATGAACAGGACAGACTGACAAGAGGGCTCAACGGTGAACCATGTTCTGCGATCAGCGGGCATTGTTAACAGCGGTCTTACAGATATGTTAAATAATTGTTCATTCGAAAATTGGGAATAGTTTTGACTAATATCTCGCTCGAGATAAAGTTTATACGAATTGCGGCCCGACTGTTTCTGATGTGCTTGTATGATTGTTGATTCAACACTACAGTTTAAACGTAAACTTATTATAAAAAGAATTGTATAAATGCTGACTACTAAATCCAAAGTCATAATATTGTTTTGTTCAGCAATGTGATGCCTGTTGAAAATCAGCTATTAGGGAAGGAAGATATAGAAAATCAAAACATTGAAAAATATTTAATCGTAAGAAGAAAAAAGGTCTGCATTAAGAAAGAAGGAATTGAATTTTTATTGTTCACCAAAAGTGTAAATATTTATTGCCGTACAGATAAACCAGGAATAATTTAAAGAGGATATTTTCACTAATTTATGGAAAGTTATTACAATTGTCGTGTTTTATAACATCATTTCTTTAGATTAAATTTAATGTAGGTTCGATTAGTTATTGTGTTAATTTAGAAATTCATACTGAAAAAAAGAGTATAGTTGAAAAATCTTTTGTTTACAGAGAAGAAAAAGACATCAAATTAATTATGAATCTTACGATGTACGTGCAACATTTTATTTTCCAGTGAGATCTTCAGGAACAATAATGTAACACTACTAAGTTCGTTTTCAAGTACTGTTTCCAAGACGCTTCTCAATAAATATTCAATCTGCAGCTGAAGTCGTTCGTGTTAGGCGCGACAGGAGAAGCAGATACCATCAGAAGAAACAAAGGTGTTGGCTGAATTGAAACAAAAGGACAAACACACCTCGAGTTAATAACAAGACAATGGAAAGGTGCAGCAAAGCTGCCGAGAGACAACTTAGAGAAGGACGATTTGTGTCGTTACGAATGCCATGAATTAAAGGCAGCCGTCCATAAGAAGGAGCCGTGGGCGGGCAGAGATTATGACACACCTGTGTGCACCTGCCGCGCCCGACCACCTGCTGCCGGTCGCCTCCCAGAGCGCTGGGCCCGGCAATTCATGACGAGTGGCCGTGCTTCGTGTTCTTATATACAGACGAAAGAAGATTCCGAGCACTTCCTATCGAACACTTGGCCAAATACTGTAGGCGGGGGAATTTGAATTTAAGTAGCCACCAGAATACTCCTCCAAAGAGCGACAGAACTCAACCTAGCTATCTATCTAGTGGCGAAAATCCTGCCACCAGGAAACGTACGTGTGTAGCTGCTTTGCAAAATATGAAGTTGTACCACTGGACGTTCAGCAACGCTGCTCGCGCACAGACGTGCAATTACATGAATAGAGTTTGTAGAATCACATTATAACGTGCGTTTGTCAATGCAAATGTGCTGACAATTTGTATTGACCGATCAGGATACGGAAGAAATCAATGATTTCTGCGTGCTTACATATGAGCAAAGCATTTCACCTCTTGTATGTACAACACTCAATGCATAGACTTACTGTCGTCGTGTAATTAGCATTTCTGTATTAATATATTTTGTGAATTTTTTTGATAATTTTCCAGCTGTTTCCACCAATCTCATGTGTTCTCAATCTGTTGCAATGAAATTTCGTTCAGTTCTTATTATGTTCGATTTCTTTCATCGGCCGCCCAAAATTAGGGTTTTAGATAAAAATAGATTGTGAAGACGTTGACCAATTACAAAGCTAACGTGAAAGTATGTGAAGTTACAAATAAATTCGTTTTCTCCAAGAAATTTTCTATTTCTAACAAGATGCAAAAACAATTTGTATCCGTAATCTGTAATTGTGGTTAAGTGCATTATTACAATACAAAAATCAATAACATAATGTTTCTTAATTATAAATAATTTTTATATCATACAAGTCTTGATTTCATACGATTCAGACATGAAATACATGACCGCTGTTGGAGGGTTCGTACAGAATGTAATTTTTTTCCAATTTTCTTCCCTCTGATGTCTTAGTGTCCGTGCAATATGTTCTGGGTAGGCGGAAAAGATGTCACATAAAACAATATTTAACAAGGAACTTTCTCGTCACAAGTAATTTTTAGGTAGATTTGTTTATTTTGTTTTATCGTTATTTGTTTGTAATAAGTTAAAAAATGAAATAACAGTTTTAAAATTTCACGTTTCTAAAAGAGATATTGAAGAAAGTATTAAAGTGATCCTTTCAACCTCATTCGCCTTCGTGGTAGACATGCCGGATTCTCATCTTCTTATAGTCCTTTCCTCGTTTGAAGAAGAAAATTATATAAAATATCAGTCTCATTGAGGTTAAGAGTTACAAATATTGTAGTGAGTAAGTAGATATGTGACGTTTTATCAGTGGTCACCCCTTTTCTTTATGCTTTGAAACATTTAATGTTTCAAATCCTAATAAATGTTCAACTTTGAAGTTAATGGAAACTTGTTCTGTGTTGAACAGGTCGATGTCAATGTGTATATGACGTGGGTCTCTGTGATTGATTAGTGTTAGCTTACATTTTGTAAACATAATTCTTGCACACACACACACACACACACACACACACACACACACATACATAAAGACAAATGTGTTATTTCACAAATATTAATGCTAGTAAGAATGAAATTGGTTATATGAGGTTTTGATTTGCAAAAATATTAACTGTTGTTGGATATCCAATGACGCGAAAGGAAATAAATTATCAGGAATTTTCATTTTTCGTGACAAGTACCATGCAATGAAACACTGGATCAATAACTAGGGTATTATTCTAGTAAATTTATTTATATTGCATTTTATTTTAATGTTAATAAAAGTATTCTGACACTAAATGTATATTTATTATTTGGTACATTTTAAAATGATTGGGTTTCATTCTTATGTATTAAAATACTCGGCATGCAATTATAATATTGTCATAAATATCTGAAGTAGAGTGAATAACAAATGATTTGTTTTGGCAAAAAAATATATAAAATTTACGATGGCACTCATACAGATATTTATATGCAAGCGTGGTGCCTCTTCTCTCACCATTTGATTTTCTCGCTTCCCTCTACTCTCTCTTTTTCTCCCCCCCCCCATATCTCTCTCTCTCTCTCTCTCTCTCTCTCTCTCTCTCTCTTCCTTTTCCTCTGTACATCTCACAGTCCAATTACGTTTCTTTATGCTCCCAATATTCCGAATATACGATCGTGCATCAACACTTGACTCTCCCACGTTCGACATCTTCAGGTTTGAACCTGCACTAGAGCTTGGCTTTATTCTGTTCTGTGCTGACAGCCATTGGCTGAGTTGCGGCGGCGTTATGCACGTGCTTACGAGCACTTTGAGAAGTAGGCAGGGCTAGTCACGGGTACCATGGGGCCTCCAGGCAGTTTGCAAAGTAGGTTCTTCTTTTGATGTTTCAGCAAAACAATAAAAACAACAACAAATGTTTATGATCCGTTTGCAGCGTGTGACCTAAAACATGAGCGACTAAATTTCGAGGCCTCCCTGGGCTCTCATTTCCATTAAACATTTCTATTTACATATGTCGCATTTTACTTGGAAATAAATAAAACATACTACAAAGACAAAGAAATTAGAAGAGTAACTAGTGGCCTCTACCAGCAAAAACGCTGCAGAACAGAACCACAAAAAATACCCCCCAAAATAGCAAGCACACTTCTCAAGAACAAATAAAATACACTCGTACTCCATTGCAATATGTTCAGTATTTTAACGAAATTAGTCTTCATGAAAGCGATAACAAAGCATTTATATATACACTATATGTACTCATCACTCTCCAGAAGATCCCAGATCTTACGATCTTCTACTGCAGAGACTCCGTGCTTGCGCTCGCATTTCCTCTCGCTGCCAAGGCTAGCGTGACCACCTCCATCGCCGCGTTCTGCTCAGGCAACGACGGCGTTTACGTGCTCGAGGGAGGGACACGGGGCGGCCGACAAAGACGGGGCAGGGGCCGACATCGTCGCCTGTAGGCGGAGGGTGGCGGTGGGGTTCGGGGCGACCTCTGCGGCGTCGAGAGGGGGCGTCACCATCCTCACGATACTCCGATCCTCGCGATACCGCAACGCAAGCTCGCCCGGCCATACATAATGCATGCGGCGCGGCGGCAGCCTGGGCGGCCAGGGCGGCGGCGCGGGCGGGGCGCGGAGCGGAGCGGAAGGGCTCGGCCCATACGTCGTAATTAACACGCAGACTGGCGCTGGACTCCGATTTTGAACGGAGGCGGGAAAGAGAGAGAGAGAGAGAGAGAGAGAGAGAGAGAGAGAGAGAGAGAGAGAGAGAGAGAGAGCGAGCGAGAGGGCTGACGAGACGGAGAGGAAGCGAGAGGGAGAAAAGGAGCACTAGCTGGGGAAAATGAGGAAGAGTTGGAATGGGGAGAGGAGATAGAGAAGGTGTGAGCCAGCGGGGAGAGGAAGAGGGGATGGGGCCGAGAGAGGAGGTCGGGACGAGGGGGGGGCGAAAGACAGAGAGAGAGAGAGAGAGAGAGAGAGAGCAATAGGATGAGAGGAGGGGACAGGTGCGAAGGGGGGTCAGGCACCTCGCTCTCCGGGCGGGCCATCGGGCTGGGGCGCGCAGGGACACAGATGTGAATGGGGGGAAACGCGCGCGGCTGTCCACCTGCACCGAGGGCGAGGCGGAGACGGCACGTGGCAAGAGCGCTGCCTCGGGCTAATGCAGGGGAGCCAAAGGGACCCGGGCGAGTGCGGCGTGGCGCGAGGCGCTGGTGAATTGAAGAGATGTGCGCTGAGTGGCGGCGGCGGCAGGCGGTGGAGGCAAAGGCGAATGCTGTAGCGGAAGTGGAGACGGCGGAGGTGGCGGTAACTGACGTCAGGCGTGGCAAAGGTGGAGGCGGCGGCAGTGGTCCTAGCAGCGGCGGGAGAGGGAGTGGTGGCAGGAGCGCCGGGATCCGTTTAGACTGAGGCGAAAAGCACACGCGTCGACGGCGGGGGCGGCGGTGGAAGCGGGGGCAGCGGGTGAGGCGGGGGCGGCGGCAGGGGAGGAAGCCTCGACGGCGGGTGTTGTGTCGCCGGCAGCGGGGGTTTGGGCGGCGGCGGCGGCGGCGGCGGGGAGCGGCGCGTCACTAGGCGTCCACGCGTGGTGGGCGGCCACGCGTGACTCGCTTGGGGGTGGGGAGTTGGAAGGGGAATCCCCGCTTGTTGCACCTAGCCCGCGCAGATGGCGACTTAGCTACAATTATCGTCAATTAAGTTCTTTCGGAAGTTTTACACTAGATAATTAATATATTTGGAAGTAAAGGACACTGTGTGATTCTATGTATGATACAATTTTATAGGAGAGCAGTTAACAGATATTTTTTCAACCAAATTAAATTGGAGATGCATCGGCTGCTTCTAACTTGAATAATAATTTAGAACACATTTATCAATATTTCCAGGAAGAGCACTCAAATTGAAACAAGAAATTTAAAAAATCCCATCTCATTCTTTTTTTAAAAAAAGCAAGAAGTGCTCTTTACCTTCCCGGTGCAGAAATGTTGCCTCTGAAAATGTGGAAAGTGTCGAAACAGATTTCTTACATAAGTTATAGGGAAAATTAGACTGTGGAATAGACACGTAATCTTGTGACAAATGAAAGACACGTACAACATCTGGAGGATTTTGTATCTTATTAGGTAACTTCCCTTTCGAACACAACATACAACTATTTCTGGTAACTTACATATGTAAGAATTTATTACTTTAACTTACCGATTTGTTTCTTTAAATCAGATAATAAAAGTGTTCTCTTCTCTACAATGTCACCTCTTCTACCATACGTGGCAGAGAACGTAACACTGAAATTATGGGTTGTAATAACAACGATGAAAACAACTTGTAAACATAAAAGTTGTCAATGTCAGCATTGTATAAGCCAAAATTAATATATTTTACATCAGTTTCTCGTTTGTCACATTGCGTAAAAATGTTAAAATACGTCTCCTTAGGCCATGAAGTACAAATCACAGTAGCAAAGTGCGTCACTGGGACGTAAAAGAGAGTGATGCAATGAAGAAACTAAGTTCGCAAAACTTCACTATTGCTCAATATATCTCTTGTTCTTTTTAAGCAGCAAATGTCAATAAATTATTTCAGAACACGAAATGAAAACATGTAGTACATGCAATGTAATAAAAAGTGAGGCGCGGTACTACATAATTCCGCAGTACTACATTACTTACAACTATTGACCCAAATTCAATGATATTGCACCACAAAAATAGAAATACGACATTTTTAACAAGCATGCTCCATGGAAATCTCGAGACATGCGGCCTCTAGCTTCATGGCTTACAAATGAGTTAAAAGTTCTTATGAAAGATAGAAATTCTGCGTTCAGCCATTTTTAAGCTACTGAGACAATGAACTTCAAAATTAGGTTAAGCAACAAGGCAGAAACGCTTTGATTAGTTTCTATCACAATCTTCCACTAATCACCTTACGTAAGTCGGAATTTGTGGCTAACGTCAACTTTAGCCTGATAGTGTTCGAAAAATGGCTATGTCCAAACCGTGTGGCTAATGTGGCAATTAAAACGCAACATTTTCTTATTTCGGATTTTAATTATAATATATGTAATCTTCTAATTCTATATTGTAGGTACTAAAATTTAATTAGTTGACAACATAGTCCAATTGCGCTTCAAAACACCTTTCAAACAATTTATTCGAATTGATTCGATGGATTTAGCATAGCCACTTCGCTTCAGTCAAGTTGCTTCCAGCTCCACCGCGCGGCGCTGCGCGTCCGTAGCGGGTCAGCGCGTTTACGCGTCCATAGATAGGAGGGGGCGTGGCACACAGGATCTATTCGCGATGCACATAGGGTCGCATTGGAGTGAAAGTCACCTTGAAAAAAAGGTAGTAGGTGAACATATGTTTCGACAACATGTGAAACATTGTTCAAGCTAATGAGATCGCGTTATTTGTTACAATATATTTTCGCCTTGAGTGACTTGTAGCTATTCAGCAAATGATAAGATTAAAGATATGATGTCGAAACAAGTATTTGTTCCTCAAAAGCAGAAAGAAAATGTGCGAAAAGAAATTAATAAAGGAAGAAAAAACTAAAGAGGAGGAAAAGAAAAGGAGAGGAGAGAAAGTGGTAGAAAAAGCTGTTTGGAAAATCAAAGAAAAGAAATGGTGTTACAAGAGCAAATATTTTTCATTTAATTAGTTACCGTTAGGTGCTATTGTAATGCTAACTTAATGTAGCGTCTCCGGGTATTTCAACGTTTCTTTGCATGTGTTGAGAAAGTTTTTAATACTTTTACATAATAGTTACCTGGCTTGACTATGCAAACATTTTTATTTTTTGAAAATTAAAAAGTATTAATGAAAATGGTGCTTATCACAGTGAATATAGTGTCAAGTAGTTGAAAGAAAAATATATTTGCTGTGACTGAAATTTGAGCTCGAGCGCTCAGGTTTCCGAATCTCGTTCTTTGACCACTTAGATGCATTACCTTGTTAAGATTTTATGGAGCGAAGAATTCTTAATATTGTGGGAGATCTAACATCTCAGATGCAACATTTTTACGATGTCATTCAATAATTCGCAAAAAGTACTTACATCTAAAAAAATGAACAGAAAATTATATATAGGGGAAATGTAAAATAGACTGCATTAAGAAAGAAATGTCTAGTTACAGTGATGAAGTTGTAAGAAAGGTTCAAAGAATTTTGAAAATGTGAAAGATGATACTGGATATCTTACATATATGCCAAGTGCATTTCCTCCAATATAGTCAAAAGTTACAACAAAAAGTTGGCAGCAACTTTTGTCATAATTTTCAAAATGTCTTAGACGTTCCTGTAAAATATCTCCAAAAATAAATATATTTAGTTCGAATTCTCACCCCTCAAGATCAGTCGGGTTGATTGAGGTATATTCCAATACCCATATGGTTTATTAACTAATGTTAAACACGTCACACTCATATACAAACACACAGACGGATGAACAGATTCACAAGGAGAGAGAGGGACTGACTGACAAGAGGGCAGACGTCACTTGGTAAAAATAACTCTTAAAAATACCTTGTTAAAAAATAAAACAAACTTAATTTTTTCGGTGTCCGAGAGCCCCAAAAGGTGTTTTTCCTCGAAAATATCGACATCGACATTTTTTCAGTAGTAGTTTTAAACATACTACATATATACTCCGTTTACACTCCTTATAAAGTGACCCTGTACTAGAACCCGTACGTGAAACTAAAAATGTTCCCCCTCGTGTTTGACACTGTTTGGGCCCACTGTGCCGCTCGTCCGGGTGAGGGGGCTGAAAAACGGTCGTTCGGAAATTTATGGGGAACGCGTAATTTTCTTTTTTAGCGTCTCGTTATCTCCCCTTCCTCTCGGAGTTACAGCCGCCGCCGCCGCTGCCGCTGCGTTAGCCTAATTAGCGCGTTATGCTCGGGGATAAATCGTCATTTCGAGCTCCGCCGCCGCCGCCGCCACCGCCTCCTCCTCCGCGGCCGCCGCCGCCACCGCCACCCTCCACCAGCCGTAGATTACGCGCACGTCCTCGCACCCGCGCTGGGAGTCGACCCGCGCCCTCGAGCCGGTGGGGCCAACATCACGCGGTGGGGAGGGATAAATTTAAATTTGCTGATATCTGGAACTTTCGGGTGAATTTTTCCTTTTGATCTGGTTGAGTTAGTTATCTATTCTACTCAAAATATATGAAACTGTAAGGGTCGCGAATTTCTCCTGGCAACCAACCAGATAATAAATATTCGCGTGATTTTTAACGTTACTAATTAACACATTTTTTTGCCTTATCCATTCTTATATGATTTTATATTGATTTTATTTCTCATCAATAATGCGATTATTCTAAATATGCAGTAACATTTCTTGCACGTTCTCGTGCCCATGTCGCGGCACAGTACATCTTCCTTTTCAAATCTCTACAACCCTTTAAGATTCTTTACTCTTCGCCCCCAGATGAAAATGGCGTTTTAGGTTATGTTGACAATTTTATAAGGAAAAAGTGAAGTAAAATTGTATAAAAATCTCTTATTTTTACTAATAAATGAAGACTGAAATGCGTAGTTTCAAACTTTTACGTTAGTGTTTTACCGACATCGTTTAATGTCTACAAATGCATTATCAACTTCTTTACATCGAAGATGTGTATTACTGTTACTCAAAAAACGTATAATATATTTCTGTATCTTAAAACTCATTGATGGAAACCAAATCTTCGGCTCATTCTTTGTTGTTTGGAGGGTATTACTTTGCGGTACGTGTACGTCTAATAAGATTTTGCGGGACGCGTACGTCAGGGTCACTCACATGAAAAAACGAGACAGACTATACATCGAGCATGGCGCAAAAGTTGGTAAAATTAATAAGTGTTTGTATAGAAGTGCTCTCTATTGGAAATCGTGTAGTTAAAGCGCGAACGTTCATTGCTCTGCCGTTTGTCTTTAGTTTTTAGACGTGCTTCTAGTGAGGTCAACAAGTCTGTGCGTGTCCGACATCGTGGTGGCCGAAAAAGAGGATCAGCGAGGTGTAGTGCGTTCCTTGAAAGAGCAAAGAAAATCGGGGATGGGGGTAATTCAGAATGGCTGTTGTGTGTAATTAACACAGTGGAAACTTTGAAAAAAGTGCATGATCGAAACCAAAATCCAAGAATATAGACAGACGGCATCATTCTGTTGCGCGATAATGTCCAAATACAAGCTGCCAGGGTTGTTTCGATTACGAGTGCCGCTGGAAAACTCACATATACTCCCTACCATCCAGAAGTATCCCCATGCAAGTTTCAAAATTTTTGGCGCCTTGAAGATATTCATGGCCGTTGATTTGCTTCAGACGAAGATGTACAATCAATTTTCCGTAGGCTACTGCAAATATGTTTCTATGAAGGCGTTGGCAATCTTATCTCTCAGTGGTATACATTTATAGATAGTTATGGCGATTACTTTTGAAATAATAAACAGCTTACTTACTTCTTTCCCATTTGCCTTGTTTTCATTTGTGACCTTCATAAAACGCTGAATGTGACGAAGTATTTTGAGGCAAAAAACTGAGGCACCATGAATAAATATGGCTGCGTCTCGCATATTGCCTAATGACCCGAGATTTGCCGTATCAATAAAGGTATATTATATTGCGAATGAGATAAATGAGAGGCAGAGGAGAGATTATATAGTTGTAAGTTGCCATGAATGCGTACAAATACAATTAGTGAAGCTGTTACAGCACATACTTTCCCGCATTATTTGCAAATTCGACATTTTCGAATATTCAAAGAGTTGAATAAAAATTAGGGATTCCGCATAATTTTTAGAGTCCATTGATTTATCTGAGGAAAAATTTGGAGAAAAAGTTTTAAGAGTTTTTTGAGAAAATGAGATTTTTATAAACTGCATTCATTTCAAGCAAAAGATAAGCAAAAACTACCCGTTTTGTTTAAGGCAAAAATCACATATGGCCAGACAAACGGATAGACAGACGGAAAGACAGACAGACGAAAAGACAGACAGACGAAAAGACATACAGACGAAAAGACAGACAGACGGACAAACAGACAGACGGACAAACAGACGGACAGGCAGACAGACGGACACACAGACGGACAGACAGACAGACAGACAGACAGATGGACAGACACATGGACAAACTGACAGATAGACAGACGGACATACAAACGGACGGACGGTATAAGTGGTAGTGTAGATCATGTTAGTGTGTGTGTACGTAAGAGGTGAGTATAGGACAAGGAAAATGAAGGAATGTTCGCGCGCGATGCGTGACTCTTTTGATAAGGTACTGCTCCGGCATTCGTCTGGCGTTGATCGGAGCAGCCGTCCGCAAGAATTCACCTTCCGACAGCGACTGAATTTGATCTTGCTCTGTAGCTAGTGTCCTGCCATCGTCGGGATTAGAACCTATGATCTCCCTGTCAGAGGCACTGCAGTGAAATCAGTTTATGTCCTGGCACAGACCGAGCCACCTTTCCTGGCACAGACCGACGGACAGGCGGACAGAGTGTCGATACCATCAATCGATTTTTCCGAATCATTGTTGTCAATCGATTTTTCGGTATCAAGGATCCATAAGGCAAGGATCGTGGCTACATCATGTGTTACAGGAATTTTTCTATATAAAGCCACAGGTGAGGTTATTGAGGTCCATGGGATAAACTAACGAGAAGATAATAGCGCTAAAGACGATAAGGTACAAGATAATGAAGCTGTGGTGAGCTAAATGATAAATGAAAGGCAGAGGAAGACAGCGGAGAAAACCCTGCTGAGAGCTTGCTTCGTCCATTACAAATTGGCAGGGGATTGAAATCGGGCACCAACTGCGAAGGCGTTCGCAGTAGCCATTACGCCACGCGCCTCCAGGTGGTGATACACGGAATGGGTCGGATGTGGGTCGACGGAAACGATCAACGATGGCGACGGCGACCTGGAACGACGCAGCGAAGGAAGAGGGCGGGGCGGGGGCGAGGTGGGGCAAGGCGAGGCGAGGCGGGGCAAGGCGGGGCGAGCCGGGGAGAGGCGGGGTGACGCGGGGCGAGGCGAGGCTGGGCGAGGCGGGGCGGGGAGGGGCGAGGCGAGGCAGGGAGGGGCGAGGCGAGGCGAGGCGAGGCGGAACGGGAGTCGATCGTCGGCGAAGGGTGGGAAAACGAGGGCGGAATGCAATTTCCCTCGCAGCTCGGGCGCGCGCCACCACGCCACGCCACGCCACCCCACCCCTCTCCCGCACCCACCCCACCCCACCCACGCGTCTCAACACCACACCTCTCCACCCCCGCCACTCCGTCCCACCGCTTTTAATATTATCGAGCTCTTCACATAAATCCATTTTTGAAATTCCGATACATATTTCAAAGGTTCTTTTTTTTATCCGACTGTTTGTATTGCATATTTTTAGCGTCAGACGAACTCACTTTAATTTATAAAATACAGCATTTTATAGATTCGCCTGCTGAGTCAATTTGTCTTTCACCCCGACCCATAACAACCATAATTTTACAAACACGGGGTGGGCTGTATACGCGTTCAATGTACCCGTCAAATTAGCCTAAAAGTTCCAGTTAACAAAAAAATACTACGTGCATGATTAATCTCGGTGACTGCTTCCCAAATAACCTACAAAAATAACTCGTAGGCTTGGAGAAATTGATGTATTTCTACTGCATTGCCACAAATTTAATACTACATAATTCATGCATACGAATACATAGGTTTTTTATAAATTGCTATGTAGTTTACATTAACACCATTATGTCAAGATTTGGTGTTTATCAACATTTTATTGAGCATTTTCTCTTTTACATAACACTGGATATCAATGGAGGTCAGTGTCCAAAAATATGGGGATTACAACTTTATCGAATGACTGATAAATAATTCTCTAAATATCTCCACAATTCTCAAAGTAATGACAGTGTTTGTTGTTCTGCTCAAAGACACCTATAGGCGTGAATGTCATGATCAAAACCAAATTGTTGGCGAAAATTAGTAGAGCATTTTTGGTGCGCACCAAGAAGAAATTCATAAAGCAAAAACGTCTGTAAGGGAATCTATCTTCATCTAACAGGTAGACAATTTGATTATTACCCCTTGAAAGAATAATGACGATCACAAATTCAAAGAAAAGCAGTTAGAAAATACATAGTATAAAGCAATGATCATAACAAATCATCCGGAAATTTCAGACGAATGCTACGAACGTAAATTTCAGGACAGTAACAGAATACAAAGTTCATTCAAAAAGTAGTCAAGTATTATCAGTCCAAAATATTCCGAGAAGGATAAACACAATTGAATAAGAACATTATTTTCAACGAGAATAAACATCGCATTATTTTCTGATAACATTCCATTGGCTAGGCCGCAAAACCGAAACTTGATTCTATATTTTTCTACACATTACAAAGATTAATTCACAGCCTCCAACATAACAAAGCGGCAAATCAATTAACACCGTCCGCTATAAACACTAAAAAGTCTCTGAGCTATTCATTCCAGTATCGGAACTCTGGTAATTGAGAGACAAAATCATCTACCAAGAACATAGTGAGACTTCCAGTAATTCCTTCGTAGCGCGCCGCGATTTCCAGGTCACCTCAGTGGAGGGCAGGCAGTTTGGAGGGGTGCTACGCCACAATGACGGCCACTCCGAAGAACTTCGCCGCTGTCCACACGCAAAGTCGTGACTTCTTGGCTGTCCGGGTGACACCGCGTCTTTGGCTGAGTTGCCGATGTTTCGCCTGACATATCGCAGGCTTCTTCAGGGTAGTAACGACCTCACTACCCTGAAGAAGCCTGCGATATGACAGGCGAAACGTCGGCCTCTCGGACAACGACGCGGCGTCACCCGAACAGCCAAGAAGTTATGAACTCGAGCCGCGGAAGCCTTCATGTACACACGCAAAGTCCCCGCCGGAAGCAAGATTCCGCAACCTTCCCTGACGCTAAAGGGAAGGGGGAGAGAGGGGCGATAGGGAAGGCGACAGTTGAAAGTGGTACGCGGGAAATTCATATTAGTGCCCCCATAATCATTTTAATACCATGGAGCGTCCAACTGGGCGGGATTTACTAGCACTCAAAAGGAGCGCCCAGCTCGGCGAGCATTGTCTACAGACTACTCCGGCACAAATGTGTTAAAAGCATGAACAAGAGAAACTGGCGAACTCGTGAGAATGAGATAAAAGTTATACTCGTATTGAACTCTGAAACAATCTACCCTGTGGCCCTGTAAGCCCACATAACTCCCCAAAACTGGCGACAATATGGATCTTCGGCCCAACTCGGTTCTTCTATATATTCAGGAATTAGGAAGCCAGTTTTTCAATTTTCAGTTGTTGTTCCTTACCATACCGCTAATTACGTGAATCTAGAGAAGAATTCAGGTTATATGTGGTACATGTGAGACTGGGAATGCCGCCAATGCCACAAACGCAATTGAAAACATCCATGCCATCCTGGAATTCGAACATATTTGTCGAGTCTGTGAGTTAACTTTTTGGCTGAAGTTTTCTTCTTGGCGAAGGAGCCGACAGCGTTGACCTGCAGTTCGAACTATAGGATCCAGTGGTTTGATTGGAAAAATGACGAGACGACAGTTAGTAAAGTTAAACAAGTGGTTTATTGCGTACTTGCTGAGATCAGGTCAGTACAGAATGATAAGTGAACATTCAATACAATTCTACTGTCGTATCTATGGGCAGGGAAATCCTCTGTCGTCCTAATTACAAGAAAATATCACAAATGAAAACTTTGTAGGCACAAACGATGTCTTCGTGATGTACTCATCAATGGAATTTCCTGGTGGGCTGGAAATTACCCAACATAATTTATACAAATATACTTTTAGAATCTGTAAGTAGAGCTTGCTGGCTGTACCTCCATGCCCGACAGGGGTAGGTCTCATGTCTCGTCTACTTAGGGGCAACTGTGCCAAACCTTTGCACCACAAGGGTGCAGGGATGAAATTCAAATTTTATATTGTAAAGGTTCCTCTTTTAGAAGACGATATTATTCACTGACAAGTACCTAAAATAGATGGAAATAAATACTAAATATAATAACGATACAGTAGATCAATTTAAATAGTTTTAAGAAAAGTTGTAAAACTTTTTTTATACATTTATTTTCCAACGATAGTTTAGAATATTTTCTGAGTGAAACGGAAGTGAGATGGGAGTATCGAGTTCGGCAGAGTCATTCCCTGTTTCAACCCATACACTCGTTAACCACTTCAAGCTTATTTTGCTGGCAACTAATGCGAGTTACCAATTGGAATAACTAACGGATATGAATAACTCCTGTTGCGAACACACGGGGACTATAAACATCGTTTTAAAAAGTTAATAAATCAATTATCTGGACTACAACAATTAAATCAACAAATACATTGTTGGATAAATAATTACGAACGAATGTAGAAGTGAAGCTCGCACGAAAATCAAAATGAATAATTATAATACACGCGCGCGTATGAATTGGGGGTAAAATATAGGCGGGGCATTCGGCCTCCTAATTTTCGCCTGCCGCGCGCACTTTTTCGCGCTTCGGCGGAGAAACGCGAAGCGGGCGCGCGCTCCACTTGCTCATCAATCAAAAACAAAATGCAAATTAAATATACAATTTTAATTAATCTGTCAAACACATTAAAAATACAGGCGCCAGCGTTGCGTGATACGCGCGCGGCGCCGGTGGTGGGGAATCGAGGCGGTGGTGGTGGTGGTGGTGGTGGTGGTGGTGGTGGTGGTGGTGGTGGTGGCTGAACCTCCGAGCACTGACAGTGATAAGAAAGCGAGAGCGCCAACGGATCATTGCAGTGTACGCAGCGCGGGAATTGCGAAACAAAAAACAAACAAAAAAACAAAAAACGTGCGGGTGCGATGATACTGAATAGTAGACATTGGTAGATTAATCTTCCAAAATGTAAATCACTGCTGTGTCTCTTACCGCGAGTTCCTGGGTTCGGGTCCCGACGGTGGCAGGATTTTCGACACAAGCTAGATAGCTACGTCGAGTTCAGTGGCTATCTGGAGGAGAATTCTGTGATCGGTATTTTTCCGTCATTTCTTCGATCAATATCAGGCGAATATCGGAGCAGTACCCTAACAAACAGGTTATGGATCCGCGCGCGATCTTTCCTTCCTCTTCCTTATCATCTCCTGTCCTCACCTTACATACACACACTTACCCTTACAGGCACTACACTAGCACACATGCCAGGAGACCGGTCGGAAGCTGAGAGCTTGTCCCGGCTGGGGCGATACGTGGTTGGGGAAAAGCTCGCAAGCCGAAGGTAGGTTGGAGCCCGACCTCACCATTCAGCGGGGAAAGATCACCACAACCACCTTCCGAGGAGAAAATATGCAATGTACATACGGGGCTAATGACCTTAGCAGTCGACGCGCCCGCAATCATCAATTAATCCAAATGAAAATGGATCTTACAGTCGAGTATAAGGTTTGGCCGAAATGCTCTGGCAGACAACTCGGAGACGACAAGGGGATTAGCGAATGGGCTCAGGCAGCACCTTCGGTGAACGTTTCCACGGATGTGTCAACAGTAGTTACGGAAACAATAGACAGTACCCCTTGTGCCCCGTCGTTTTTCTGTCGAAAAATCGCTGTTTCTCGCTGCAGCATTGCAATACTTTATCTTTACCGCGTAAGTAGTGTGCGAGAAAGTTAAACTGTTAGTTCATATTTTGAAATACACAATTTCTAATATTCAATAGTGCATTTGTGACGTTCGACAAAATGAAGTGAAGTTGTTATTCTGATTGCCTGACTAAAAAAACTCATACCTACTCCATTAACGCCCGCTGACATGTCAGAGTTCCGCAATAAGCATTGTCTGCATTCTAATGCGTATGATGTACGAATTTGTGATGATAATTATTAAAGTCCTATGAGTGTATCTTTTTTAATTTTTTAAAATGTAATTTTACAAACTCTGCGTGAAGCGCACGTTTTGCCTTTATCCTCTAATTTGTCTTTAAAATAAATACAAACTTTTCAACATCGGAGTAACAATTATTTCTGCTTCTTGATAACACAATATTGTCACATGTAACAAAAACAATTTGTAATCTTCAAAAGCCTTTTCTTGATGTACCACTCACTTGAAAAGAAAAATTGCAAACCACAATATCCACTGACGTGAGAAAAAGACGTCCCTCAATCGGTGACTCCTGTGGCAAACAGAGTCACTGGAGCAGCCAGTGCAGAGCTGCAGCGATGTTTATAAGCATCGGAGAGTTAGGGACCCTGTGCATTTTTCTGAAGGTCGCCGTCATTGTGATTACTAGGCAACATATCTGTGTTGAAGTATTGTCATACAACGAGTTCAATTTCATGGGCCTCTATTACACTACTTCAATGCGATAGCAAAATGTTTGTGTCAAAACCATAGTATGGAAATCTGTACAAGGTACAACGGAACGGACGTGTAAAATGAAGAACATCTTTGCTAATCTGACATTATCTGAATAAACCTAAATATGTCCCACGGAAGATTTTTTCATTAATTTTCTTCACGAGTATTCCTTGATTCGAACATTTCAAAGAGTGCAATTCATAAATGGGGCTGCTAGATAAGGATTAATTAGGTGCTTTGCAGAGGAAAATTATTACGTTTTAGCAGGCGACATTTAAATCTCTAAGAGGGAAAATTACTGCCATCTACTACCCCGTCCATTCGCTGTCTTAATGCCCATAAGAGATTCAAAATCAAGATTAATGTATTATAATTGAGAATGGTGGTTTAGACCAACGCGCGGTTGGCTGTGCGGATGGGTCAAGATGGGGAAGGAAGAATCGCGAGCGGATTGAGTGATCCGTTGTTCAATATATCGACAGATTGATTTGTGATTCCAGGCACGTCAACTGCCAAGGACATTTGACTAGTAAGTAGTGCTTGTTTTTTCTGGAGAGGTGACGGTGATATCCCATCTCCAGGTATCTCCCATCAGTGGGGCATTGCCCAACCAGGACAACCTCGATACTCACGTCCGGTCTCCCGGTGTGTTGGGTAATGTAGTACGTGTAAGTGTGTGTATAAGGAGTGAGGATAAGATAACGAAAAGAAAGGAAAGATCGCACGCATACCATGACCCATCGAGGGTTCGGCTGCGGCATTCGCCTGGTATCGATCAGAGAAACCACGGAAATCTACCTATCAGAGCAGCTGGCCGCTAGAATTCTCCTCCAGACAACGGCTGAATTCGACCCAGCTAGTGTAGAAAATCCTGCCACCGTCGGGATTCAAACCCTAGGACCTCCAGGTCAGAGGCACTGCAGTGACATCGGTTGATGCCGGAGCCACATCCTCCGGTTCGTTGTTCAAGATATCGCTCTGCGATCTGTCTCAAATTCATAGTTGTAACCATCGAAACGAGCGATCAAAGCAGTTTACATCAAGAATTGAATAGTACGTACGAACAAAAGGACAGGAAAATGCTTGAGCAAATATTAATTTTTTTGATTTAATGCCTATATTTAAGTCTTCTGTAATATGCGAAAAGGTGTGTTTCACCAAAAAGTGACTAGATACAACGGGAAACTGGATTTAGTTGGAAACTGAAACTACACTTGTAACAGAAAATGCCAGTTGTTACTGGAACGTTTCTGGTCGTGTTAAGCTGTGTGGAACAACGGGGCACATGAATAATTCGTCCATGTGTTTAAATGAACACAGAAGTTATCATTAATTGCCGCTCCTGCGCAAAATGTTCAGTGACGTTTTGTCCGTTGCTGGAAGGCACGCTTCAATTCTCATTCAGGCAGAGGTCGGCACGTACTTTGCTACCTTTTTGTCGAAAATTTCTTCCGTCGGGTCTCTACTTACTTGCACTTCAGTACCACACTAGTCGGAAGATCAGTCGGAAGCTTAAAGCTCGTCATAGGGCGGCACCCTGTTGGAGAAGATACCTGGAGTGTAAAAACTCTGAAGGTCGAGTCCGTGTAGGATCACATATTCCAGCACGGTAGGGATACCTAAACGTACCGGAATATAAAATGTACAACAATTACGGGACTAATAAAATTGAAACCTGGGTAAATAAAAGAAAGATCAACTGAACCCCTCGGATCCACAGCTAAAATTTTTACTTGCAGACCACATTCCTCCCCCACTCCGTTTAAAATGAACAACAACATAATCCCTTGAACTCCACGTAATAACGTCGTTAAATACCTTGGCCTTCACGTGGAGACTACACTTAACTGGAAAATACATATAGTTTTCAAATTTTAACTAGCCAAAAGAACTAAAATGGTCTATGGTACGAATCACAATGTGACTTTACACCACTTAAGAAGTGACTATATTAGATCTAATACTAAAATGGTACTTTTATTATGTGGATCCTACAACGTCAAATGACTCATAGACCATACTTAGGAGGATATTTAGATGCTCATCTGTTCAGATAAAATTTACAACAACCTGGTTTTTAGCCAAAATGATTTATAGACCACATAGTTCTAAGCCAGACACTGACAAATAATAGTAAACTTTCACTAAACAATAATAGTAAACAATAGAATCGCCATAGTACATAATAAGAATTATAAGACTTCTTTCCCCGCGTGCTTGTCCAATTTGGGCATATAAAAAAGTTTCAGAACAAATACCTAAGAACCATCACCCAAGCCCCTTGGTTGATTTCCAATAAACAATTACACCACGAACTTAACCTAAAACTCATCGCATGATACATAGCTTTCTTGCCAATAATTTCTATTCAAACATACCTCATTAACCTCCTCATTTATCATGATAAACACATTAATATGTACAGGAAAATATAAAGAAAACCTAACAAGAATAAAAACAGATATTCAATTCATTCTTTTCTGTAAGTACTTTTCAATCTGAATGATTTTTAGGGGTGATCTGTGAGTCCCCTCATTAATTGTCACTTCGATTAGATTTAGTTTATAATAAAATAGTTTTAAGCCCAACAATACAAGTGAAGAGTTTCATGATTCTGAAGTTTGTAAATTAATACTATACAAAACAAACAATTTCAAAAACCTTACGTGACTAATGTCGATAGTGGTTAACGCGTCCGGGAACCCTTAACAATTAACCAATCAGAACTACAACCTCGGACCTCTCGACCCCCGAAGCTTCAGCTGCGAACTTGCAACTACATACCCTATCGCGCCCAACGCTGTATTATTTTAATTATGTAATTGGGATGAAGCGGCTCGGGGGAGTGGCGCGGCAGCAAGCGAGGCTGACAGCCAATGAACGTCAAATTACGCGCTCGCGTCGCTGCGTCCCTGTTTTAATTATGTAAATGTTTCGTCCGCGAGGGAAGGAGCAGAAAGCCTGGGAACGGCGAGGGACAGGATGAATGGCGGAGAAGCGGCGGCTCACGCCAGTGCAGACGACTTTCTCCAAAATTGCTTTTCCCCGTTCGATCTGGCCGAATTAGAGACCCTGCGAATTTAAAACGGATATTTTGATTTTGGTGGTACATTACATGAAACTTTGAAACATATTCATATTAATCAATAAACATCAAATAAAGTGACGAATATTTTGAATGAGTTGGTTAACGGTGATTGTGTTTTAAGCATGGTTCATTTTATTAGTTAATATTATTTTGTGGGTCCCTTACATTTGACTCACCGAAATCAAGTAATTCCTTAATCGCAATAAGTTTTAGAAAAGAAGTAGCAGCTGCAATCAGCTGGCGACAGTTGGTGTAGCGATAGAAGAGATGTTTGTAGAGTCTCCATCGCCAGAGCCATGTGCCCGTCGATCGCTTCTCCTTTGAGAAATAATGATCTTCTCAATCACAAATTAGTTAACCGAATCAGTGAACCAAAGGAACCGTTGACACCATAAACTCCGGATCAACCTTCCAAGCTTGACATGCGTACATTTGCATAAACCCGCATTTTCGTGGTTCCGAGAATCTTTCGAACTTGTCTCCACGTTCCTACAAAGCATTCTGCTCGTTTATTTAGGGTCTTAATTTTATTAAAATACACTGTTGCTAGGAGAAGACAACTGACAACGGTCTTTTAACATGGAACCCCGTTGCTATTTTGGAGACAATTGACAACGGCAACCCGCTGCGTTTCACGTTGTGAATGGAGTAGCAGGAAGCCTCAACTAACTTCGCTTCGATGACGCACGTGTCATGTCATGTGACCAATTGCCAGGAGGGTGAACGGTGATATTTCTACGCCAAATTGCTCAGACAACTACCTGTTAAATATTCTTACAGTGTTCTTGTAAGCGGAAACTCATTATCATCAAATTGTTCAGGAGCGACCCTTTAACGACTTCGTTAGTAATTCAGAGAGTACGATTGGTGAGGGAGCGCGACAGCAGCGGTTGAGGCTGAGGCTGAGGCTGAGACTGAGGTGTCGGTGACGGTGACGGTGTCGGTGTCGGTGTCGGTGTCGGTGTCGGTGTCGGTGTCGGTGTCGGTGTCGGTGTCGGTGTCGGTGTCGGTGTCGGTGTCGGTGTCGGTGTCGGTGTCGGTGTCGGTGTCGGTGTCGGTGTCGGTGTCGGTGTCGGTGTCGGTGTCGGTGTCGGTGTCGGTGTCGGTGTCGGTGTCGGTGTCGGTGTCGGTGTCGGTGTCGGTGTCGGTGTCGGTGTCGGTGTCGGTGTCGGTGTCGGTGTCGGTGTCGGTGTCGGTGTCGGTGTCGGTGTCGGTGTCGGTGTCGGTGTCGGTGTCGGTGTCGGTGTCGGTGTCGGTGTCGGTGTCGGTGTCGGTGTCGGTGTCGGTGTCGGTGTCGGTGTCGGTGTCGGTGTCGGTGTCGGTGTCGGTGTCGGTGTCGGTGTCGGTGTCGGTGTCGGTGTCGGTGTCGGTGTCGGTGTCGGTGTCGGTGTCGGTGTCGGTGTCGGTGTCGGTGTCGGTGTCGGTGTCGGTGTCGGTGTCGGTGTCGGTGTCGGTGTCGGTGTCGGTGTCGGTGTCGGTGTCGGTGTCGGTGTCGGTGTCGGTGTCGGTGTCGGTGTCGGTGTCGGTGTCGGTGTCGGTGTCGGTGTCGGTGTCGGTGTCGGTGTCGGTGTCGGTGTCGGTGTCGGTGTCGGTGTCGGTGTCGGTGTCGGTGTCGGTGTCGGTGTCGGTGTCGGTGTCGGTGTCGGTGTCGGTGTCGGTGTCGGTGTCGGTGTCGGTGTCGGTGTCGGTGTCGGTGTCGGTGTCGGTGTCGGTGTCGGTGTCGGTGTCGGTGTCGGTGTCGGTGTCGGTGTCGGTGTCGGTGTCGGTGTCGGTGTCGGTGTCGGTGTCGGTGTCGGTGTCGGTGTCGGTGTCGGTGTCGGTGTCGGTGTCGGTGTCGGTGTCGGTGTCGGTGTCGGTGTCGGTGTCGGTGTCGGTGTCGGTGTCGGTGTCGGTGTCGGTGTCGGTGTCGGTGTCGGTGTCGGTGTCGGTGTCGGTGTCGGTGTCGGTGTCGGTGTCGGTGTCGGTGTCGGTGTCGGTGTCGGTGTCGGTGTCGGTGTCGGTGTCGGTGTCGGTGTCGGTGTCGGTGTCGGTGTCGGTGTCGGTGTCGGTGTCGGTGTCGGTGTCGGTGTCGGTGTCGGTGTCGGTGTCGGTGTCGGTGTCGGTGTCGGTGTCGGTGTCGGTGTCGGTGTCGGTGTCGGTGTCGGTGTCGGTGTCGGTGTCGGTGTCGGTGTCGGTGTCGGTGTCGGTGTCGGTGTCGGTGTCGGTGTCGGTGTCGGTGTCGGTGTCGGTGTCGGTGTCGGTGTCGGTGTCGGTGTCGGTGTCGGTGTCGGTGTCGGTGTCGGTGTCGGTGTCGGTGTCGGTGTCGGTGTCGGTGTCGGTGTCGGTGTCGGTGTCGGTGTCGGTGTCGGTGTCGGTGTCGGTGTCGGTGTCGGTGTCGGTGTCGGTGTCGGTGTCGGTGTCGGTGTCGGTGTCGGTGTCGGTGTCGGTGTCGGTGTCGGTGTCGGTGTCGGTGTCGGTGTCGGTGTCGGTGTCGGTGTCGGTGTCGGTGTCGGTGTCGGTGTCGGTGTCGGTGTCGGTGTCGGTGTCGGTGTCGGTGTCGGTGTCGGTGTCGGTGTCGGTGTCGGTGTCGGTGTCGGTGTCGGTGTCGGTGTCGGTGTCGGTGTCGGTGTCGGTGTCGGTGTCGGTGTCGGTGTCGGTGTCGGTGTCGGTGTCGGTGTCGGTGTCGGTGTCGGTGTCGGTGTCGGTGTCGGTGTCGGTGTCGGTGTCGGTGTCGGTGTCGGTGTCGGTGTCGGTGTCGGTGTCGGTGTCGGTGTCGGTGTCGGTGTCGGTGTCGGTGTCGGTGTCGGTGTCGGTGTCGGTGTCGGTGTCGGTGTCGGTGTCGGTGTCGGTGTCGGTGTCGGTGTCGGTGTCGGTGTCGGTGTCGGTGTCGGTGTCGGTGTCGGTGTCGGTGTCGGTGTCGGTGTCGGTGTCGGTGTCGGTGTCGGTGTCGGTGTCGGTGTCGGTGTCGGTGTCGGTGTCGGTGTCGGTGTCGGTGTCGGTGTCGGTGTCGGTGTCGGTGTCGGTGTCGGTGTCGGTGTCGGTGTCGGTGTCGGTGTCGGTGTCGGTGTCGGTGTCGGTGTCGGTGTCGGTGTCGGTGTCGGTGTCGGTGTCGGTGTCGGTGTCGGTGTCGGTGTCGGTGTCGGTGTCGGTGTCGGTGTCGGTGTCGGTGTCGGTGTCGGTGTCGGTGTCGGTGTCGGTGTCGGTGTCGGTGTCGGTGTCGGTGTCGGTGTCGGTGTCGGTGTCGGTGTCGGTGTCGGTGTCGGTGTCGGTGTCGGTGTCGGTGTCGGTGTCGGTGTCGGTGTCGGTGTCGGTGTCGGTGTCGGTGTCGGTGTCGGTGTCGGTGTCGGTGTCGGCAGCGGCAGCGACAGTGACAGTGGCAGTGGCAGGGGTAGTGACAGTGGCAGTGGCAGTGGCAGCGGAGGCGGTGGCGGAGGTGATGGTGGAGGCGATGGCGGAGGCGGTGGCGGTGGCGGAGGCGGTGGCGGAGTTGGAGTCGGAGGTGGAAGTGGCGAAGAAGGTAGCGGTAGTGTTGCAAGAGTCGGTAGAAGAGTGCGAGCAGTGATAGTGGTGATGGAGGAAGTGGTGGTAGTGGTGGTGGCGGCAGCAACGGTTGTTCCTTCCCCTCTTTGTTTCCTCCGTCGTTTTTTACTCAATTATTCCCATCTTCTTTAATCACTTCAACCGTGTACGTAAACTTTTTGCACTTTTTTTTCTCTCCTCGCGCACGCCGCCTCCGCCTCTGCGGTCTTGTCTTCTCGCCATCCGCTTTACCATTCATTCCCTGTCGGACTATTCTTTTTTATCTGGCTAACACCTCCCAGCTCGCTGGCGGTATTGTTATCCTCGTCCTTTTGTTGCGTTCTTTGTTCTTTTTCATCAGGCCTAATACGTTCCATTTTTCTTGTCCTTTTTTGCATATCAGCCGCCTGCCTGGTCTCCCCACCGCCCCCGCCGCCGCCGCCGCCGCCGCCGCCGGCCGCACCGTGCCGCTAAGTACAGGCCCCGGCGGAGCGCGTCGGGCAGGGCGGGGAGGGCAGGGTCGGAGTGGGCGGGGCGGGGCGTGGGCGGAGGTGGGGCAGGCCGGGCCAGGTACAGCGCCCCTGTAATCTGCCCCGCCTCCGCACCTGCGGCACAGTCCTGCCAACCGCCCCGGTTTCGCGTCCAACCCTCTGGGTTCGGGATTAAACCGACCAACTTTTTACCGCTCCGCCGCCGCTGTCGCCGGAGTCCCCGCGGCGCCGTTGCCCTTCCCTTGATTCCTCCCCCTCCCCCCCCCCCATTTTCCTCCTCGTTTCGTTTGCCTTCGCCCCGCACCCGCGCGCATCAACCTCTTTTAATTTTATTTTGTACATGATTACCCCGTTTTATCGGTTCTTATTTTAACGCTCTGGTTTAAAATATAAATCTTCAAATAATTGAGCCTCTTCTGCAGGCGTATTTTTACACTCTATTTTAATTATAACTTTGCACAGTATTTGTTTTATATTAATTATTTTTATCAATTATGCCCTACCATTAGCAGTGTTGCCTGTTTGTCGATGCGTATTTAATTAATTTCGGTTCTTTTTTTTCCTGCAAGTTTGTTTTTCGCGTTTGAGCTCGTGTCTTTCTAATTACCCAAGCCTCGATAACGCGTGGTTTGCGAGCGGTCTGAAATTCGGTGAACCGCGATCATTGCGCGCCGTGCAGTACTTCGTGAACGCATTTCATTTCCAAGGCCTAACATTGCAGGTGATTTCAGCTGATAAAACAAAGTATCTGACGGCTCCAATACCACACTTATAGTTTGTTATCATTCGTAGAAAAAGCAAAACTATAACGATGAAATAATTTCAAAAATGCAATCTATAAATCTAAAACTAATTGACCGTAAATTAAATGTACTTTAAAAGACAGTAGGTACAATTTAAACTTGTTTATGTTAAAACTTTAAATTTCAGTGTTAACTTTTACATATTTAAATTACATATTTGTAAATAAGATTTCTTATTTGTGCAAGTTTATTTTTAAGAAATAAAGAAACCTATGCAAATTAATATTACTTTGGGTTTAAATAAAAACAGCTATAATTTAATAGTTGTTTTTCAATTTTTCTATAGATGAAACCATATAGCAATTGAAGTGAAAGAGAGATTTGTAAAATGAATTTACACAGACATTTAGACATATTTTTTGCTGTATTATAGCAATTCACAGATAAAATAAATAAACATATTCTTAATTTCTTGATTTATCTTTCGAAGAAAAAAGATGATAAATGCTTGTAAATTATTGTGATTTTGTTTCAACGAGGACTTTTTACCAAACCCGGACCATTCTTTTATTTCGCAACTGTCTCCTTCACGACGCTTTGCATGTGTCATATTTTAATTGAAATTTCTTTGAAAAGTGCACTCATGACATTGGATTTCATATACATTCTTCAGAAATGTTTCTATCATCTTTTCACAATTCCAAAAAGAAAGGGTATTCTATTAAGTTTCTAAAATTATATCAGTAGTTTCGCAATCACTGTTTCATGAACACACTTGCAAGCTTTCCAAATACATCAACTCATACGCTTACAGTATTGGTAATTCTGCGATGTCTTAAGTTGTAACACATAAAAAAACGTTGCTCTGTCGATTAGGGCAACAGATTCATCCAACTGGAAAATTTCGGTCTCTTTGGTTGGCGCCTCTGCCCGTGCTACGCCGTGCTGGTTGCGTGCGCACCGCCTTCGGCACCGCCCCCGCCCCTTTCCAGTGCCCGCCCTCGCCCTCACCCTCACCGCCGCCTCCGCCTCGAGACTGGCAGCGGCGGAGCCTTAAATGCGGTCCGGCACGGCATGTCGTGCCGACGAGCCGTGTCTACACGCTGATTGCTCACCCGCTTGCGGCGGCGGGAGGTGCAGGACACGCACGGCGGAGGCGGTGACGAGGGGGGAGGGGCGGGGAGCGACGGCAGTACTCTGCGGGATACTGAGGCGGGGGGGGGGGGTAAGCAACGGTGGCGCGGTCACGCGGCTACAGCGCTAATTACCACGGCCTGGCCGCCTCGTTAGGAGCCGCGTGCCACCGCCGCCGGCCTGGTCGGTCGGTCCTCCCAGCATCGCGTACTACACACCCGCCCCGCCCCCGCCCCGCCCCGCCCCGCCCTGCCCCGTCCCGCCCCGCCTCCCGGCTTGGAGGCGCCCGCTCGTAAATCGATGGCTTGTTATCGAATCGCGCTCGGTTATGCATCGATTCCGCTCGGACGGCGCCCTGCGGCGGCGCGTTCAACGGTCGATTTAGCGGGGTCGGAGCGCGGGATGATGGAAGGCCGTGATTTGCAACGGAGAAGCAGCGCACCTTGCGCGAGGCCTTTCCTTATCTCACAGCGATGAGGCCTCAACGAACAGCTCACCAGATAACCAGGTGCAGTTAAATTTGTCCGGTTGGAAAGAAAGTTTGTAAGGTGGGTGCATGATGATGAATTGATAATGATAGTGAATGTCAAGCTCGATTGCCGGGCGTAGATGAAAGAGACGTGGGTCCAATCGTTTTCCAAGACCCATGATTACAGCGGTGTTTTGTCGTTGCCTTCCACTGGATGGATAATGTTATACATAATAATGACTGTGTGTAGACTCTTGATATATTGTTTATAGATGAGATGATACTTTAAATTTGGTGGTATGTTCATGTACGTACGAGAAGCCATTAACTCACGCCTAATGAATGCACCCAACCTTACGCGAGACGAGACACGATTTCGCTACCTTCGCCTACTCATACTTTGTCTCTGCTCCAAGATCTTGAAGTCAAAATGATTCAATACATCATGAAAACAAAGCAATTTGGTGGTGGAGATGGAAAATTGATTATGTGAGTTCAAGAAGTGGTTATATAATGTGATGAAGGAGGATATTAATTAATCATACGGTATTGTCGTATGTATACGTGAGCACTCGAGGGGGGGCGAAGGGCCATGGAAGGGCCATGGAATTTTCAGGAAGACCATGGTCTTCCTGAAAATTTCAAAAGAAGCCCTACATTCTCACGTAATAAAATACATTATTTATGTAAAAATTAATAATTCCTTATTTTCTCCTTTTCACGCTGAAAATTTGGGGAACTGATGCAAATTTGAAAAGAAAATAGTTCAACATGTAATTAATTACATTTATTATTACTATCGTTAAAGATATTTCATTTTCATTGTAATAAGTTTTATTTATTTTCAGGCAAAATGACGTACTAAATTTTTAAAAAAATGAATGATAGAGGGGCCAAAAGGGCCTAAAATATTGTTGGTCTGTCTCTTGTTTTAAGCTGCGCACGTCTATTATTATATGGATAAATAGCAGTCAAGTATGAATTAGAGTTTCCTTATAAGAACAGCTCTGTGGCCAATACACGGGACACTTGTACTCAGTGAGTAGAGACGGAAAAGCATTTCTTTCTTAATTTACATGAATTTTATTACACTTGAAGACTTAGACAAGTAAGATTTTCCCTACATTGTTGATCGAAAAACATCCCTTGACATCTATATAAACGATCTATCCATTTTTTACCGTCAATAAACACGACCAACAATCTTCTATCAGCTGCTAACAACTAACTTTGCTACCGAAAACGACGCTGACGTAGACGCAACGAACGGATGCGGCGGCGGGGAAGAAGTCTTCGTTACTTCCTTCTCCTCCTCCACTTGAACTTCTCCTTCGCAAATGCCAGGAGGGAGGCGAGGAAGCGGCGGCACCGGTGCCACTGACGCTGGGAAGTTGTGCAGCAGCTGGGAGAGAGGAGTATCACGGCCTAGATCTCACTTATTTGCTTTCACTCCCTTACCACTGTCCAAACTGTATGGATTTCGCATTACTGTTGGCAGCGATGAAAGGCAGCGTTTATACTTTTGAAAATGAAATTACTAAAAAAAAGGTGTAGGAATGTTTTCTGATGTGTTATAATTGTACGTGATACTTTAGTTCAAGAATGAAGAATAAAAGCTAGACTTCCAAAAAGTAAGTTTTTAACATGTAATCAAATAATCAGAATATTATATACATACTACTTGTATTTACGTTAAACAATTACATGAAAATAACAGATAACCGAAATAATTCACTTAGCCAATAGATTAAAAATAACCCAAAATTAATATAAATAAAAATAGCATTTCTTGGAGTTGGAATACTCGTTCATCATCCGTATGTATGTACTATTCCCTTCTTCCCATTGTTCTTTATGGATCATGGTCTGCAAAATCTTTAACGTACACCAATTGTTAAAAGTGACAATTTGGTCCTCCGTTTCGTTGCGTTAAATCGATATAGTAGAACAGTGAACGAAAATATTATTTTTCTCTGTGACTAGTGATGCTGCATAAGCATATACGTTCTCGAATTGTTTTTTTGGCTTTTTCAATTTCATAAATTCAGAGTTTTCAACAAAAATGAGATCTGGAACATATTTTAAGATTCCTTATCCGTTTCCAAAAAAAAGAAAATTAAGTCATTAAGTATTGCAATGTTATTTTTGCACTTTTCGAAAATACGGACCTGCTACACACTGATAAAATCTTCAATATTGTAGTGGTATGAAAACACCGAAAAAATTTGAAGATTTGAGATTTTCGAAATTTTAAACAATTTAACGAAAATTAGATCAACACCAATTTTTAAGCCTACTTTGTTCTATCGGCTGATCAACGCTAGGCGAATGCCGACGCAGTACCCTGCCAAACGGGCCACGGAAGCAAAAGGAAACGTACTTCTCCATGGTTTCTAATAAATGGAATAACATTTTCATATTCCCTTATCTTTTAATGTATACACAATAGCTTTAACTTCGGATCAAAATGTGTCAAGTAAGAATGCTACTTTCCTATTGAACAAAACTTTCCATGTAGTTGTTTCATAAAGTCGTTCGGCCACAGTTGCAAACATCATAAGCTGTGTCAGAATTTTGGTGGTTGTAGCGATAAAAAAATATAATTTCACAAATATTCACATTCCCTTCACTATACCTTCTCGCCTGCACTTCGGCACCTCGGTAATTCTCAGTCATCACGTGACCGGATGTTCCAGTCTCCACTTCGCACGCCAGCCTCAAGTGAGGCTGCGTGCAAAGCCTTATCTGGAAACAAGTCACTCGGGAACTTTATTTTCTTCTGTTTTTCTCCCGAAGAAAAAAGGCCATCGCACGATTGCCACTCTAATATTCTTGAAATGAAATGAAGAAATGCCATTACTTTAAGGACATCAATGATGTCCCTAAGGGAAAAAGGTTCCTAAGAGGCATTTTTAACTATAATTCTGTATAGAATTGTAGGAAATTGTATAATCATTGTGTTTGTTGCTACCATTTATGAGCATACATTGTAATTGTAAAATTTGTTTGTTTCCGCGTACTTTGCTCTGAGTAAGGAAATACATTTTTCGAAACGCTTGCAAATTGAAATAGTTATAATTCAGCCTGAGCAACATCCCATTATACACTTTATGACCTTATACCTATGAATATTGTTCTTGAGTATTTCAAGCAACTTTAAAGTTATACACGCCGTTTCAGTATCTCGCGTTCTTTGTGTGTGGTATATGTGGTATTGTCTGTAGCGTAGGGTTAATAACATATTTCTTCACTTGGTCTTGGCAATAATCCAAAATACCCCCGCCAAGTTGGCAGCTCATCGACCAAGTAACATACATGTTGTTGTTTAAAAAAAATGCTGTTGTTTACATTGTTCAGTTCTTAAGAGCTTCTGAGTCATTTGACAAAATCAATCCTTCTAAAATACATTGTCGTTACCAATATATGAAATTAGCAATTCAAGTGAGAGCCGAACATTAATTGTTGGAGTGATAAGTAACAACCAAATAATACAATTTAAACCTATTCTAACTGGTTAAGTGAACTAATCGAAGCAATATTCTATGAAAGACAAGAAATTATCTCTGTTCTATATGTAGAATTTCTGTTAATGTAACATAACATTCAATAGTATTTGGTAAAGAACACATGCTATAGTTTTAAGATATTCTGCTACATCGAATTTGGCTTAAATGCATTTTCATAAATGTGCAACCATTTGAGGCACTCATCTTACTCCTGCAGTTTAATTGTTGTAACCATGCTGTGAGGGACCCACCCTCTTCCGGGCAACCGACACAATTACGCTCTCGTGCTAGGGCGTAGTTTTCCCACCTAAAATGGTAAAATAGGAGGGGGAGGGTCCGAAGGTCGTCCAGGCAATGGCGTACCACCCACAACCTTCTGTCGAGGTGAGTATTAAGTAAAAATATCTCCCGTTTTGGGGTTTTGTAACAAGCAAACAGTTTCAAGTAATGACATGTATTCAGTTCAGTTAAATTGATAGGTTCAAACATAAATTTGCCCTCTTGGCAACCATGGGCGAACTGCGAGCAAACTTTCCCTTTTGACAACTGTGGGTGAAGTCATAATGCGTCAACTCAACTGATGAATTCAAATGAACATATTTGTACAATTTACATTCATAGCACGGAAGAGTAAATTAGTATGCATCAGATCTCATCGCAACTGATTAATTAACATCTATGAACAAAACACGAATACATTATTACACATCAGTGTTTCAACTCAAATGAGGAATCCGAGTAACATACTTGAACGAAGGAAGGAATAAATTATTGACCATCTGTGTTTCAACTCAACTGAGGAATACAAATGAACATATTTGAACAAAGCTAGAACGAATTATTATACACCTGTATTTAAACTCAGCTGATTAATCCAAATTAACATTTGAACAAAGCATGAATAAATTGTTACACATCTGTGTTTTAACTCAACTGATGAATCCAATTAACATATTTGAATAAAGGCATGAATAAACTATTCATCATCATTATCAGTTTTCCAATTCACTGATGAATGTAATTAACATATTTGAACAAATTGTACTTCTACTCAACTGATGAATTCAAGTCAACATATTTGAACAAAAGCATGAATAACGTATTAGGCATCAATGATACAACTTCATTGATGAAGCCAAATCACATATTTGAACAACTCACACTCATAGCCAGCAAGGATAAGTTATTATACATTAATGTTTACATTGATCTAACAGATTATGTCGCTCAGGAACAAATTGATTAGCGTAATCGTTTAAGTTCGTTAACCAATGCAAATTATAATGTTCATATGCTTCTGATTTCACTAGGACATGCCCACTTGGCGATCTTACATAAAAATGTTCAAAACTTATGATAAACAACACAGTATCTTACTCATTGAACCAGGCAGTCTATTGGGTCGTTAAAATAGACATCATGGACGATAGGCCAACTCTTTAAATGCAATTCATCACATTCTCGTTAGATCTTCCTCATGCAAAAAATGAGGCAACGATTTTCTCCAGCTGTTGGCATCTACCCTACCTTCTTCGTAGCGGAAGGGTCGCTCGCGTCGTTTCCATCAGACCTACAGGGCCCATTTTCCACGGCTCCTTTCCATTCCTCAAATACCACGGCCCCTCGTCGCGTCCGACGGCCCAATTTCTTCTCCAGCGCTGCGCAGCGGATGGCTGCCGCACTGCCCGAGAGGCGCGGCTTTTAAGGTGGCGCCCAGTGTGAAATTGTGATGACCTAGGAAGGAAGGAATTTCAGCTCTATTAATTTACTTATGATGAGTCTCGGACTGCCTCTCAAATGTAATGTAAAACTTAATTTTGTCCAACAAACCATTTTGAGGTTCTGCAATTCCTAATTCGCATAAGCACACACTTCAGCTTCGAAACTCCAAATAATTGAATTTAATGCCTGTGTATCAAATTACAACCTACGTGTAACTTGAAGAGAATAATATATATATATATATATATATATATATATATATATATATAATATTTTAAACAAGCAGATATAAGCTGCTAGTTTTTTCACGAATAAGAACCAAAAAGTACTATTTTTAAAACGTATATGACCCGAAAGGTGTGTAATGGTATATAATACACTAAACTGAATTTAGAGAGCATGTAATAGATTTAAAATATAAATCACTCACTTTTTCCATTAACGATTTTAAGCAAAAGAAAAATTAATGTTTAAATATTATCTACATAAAAATAATCTTAAAACCATGTAAATCACTACTAGTAAACACACAAATCACAGAATGAGACAAGTGGTGTTTACCAACCAAGAAAAACGGAATGAAATGGGTCACTCAACACTTCCGGAGCATGGCCGAAGCACGGCCGGAGTGGGATATACTTGTTTAAACATACATCAGATTCATGTGACCTTCAAGAGTAAACTAACAATGTTCTCACATAGCAGGGACATACTACTACACAGAAACCTAACAATCTTACTATTTCAGTTCAGTCGAAAATTTAATTTTTTTTCAGCTTGTTAGCTAAAATTACACATTGCACGGCGGGTACAGCACCGCGCCCGCCACGCAGTTGGTGGGAATCGAGCGTCATCTCAATACTAAACAAATTAATGTTTCCGTGAGACATGCCTGTCTTCTCTAACCCAGAACTCCAGAGGAAAGGCGTAAGAGACATGAATACAAGACAAAAACAGTTAACAACAAACGATTGCAAGGTTAATTCCAGAATCAATTAATTAATGAAACCAATTTGTAAACGAAAATGAATGATTGATTCAAGTGAATAATCAAACTTCTTTAACCGGTTCACAATATAGCGACACATCTGTAGGTTGTGATAATCTTACCTGCATCTCTCTCCGCGGAGGATGATCACGCGTTAATTTAAATAATGCAAAATGTTGCGATTTCCCTCTGTGTTTCCCCTAAGGTTCTCTCTGTAAATCTAGAGTTACGGCGTCCTCTCTTGATACATTTTGTTGCGTATTTTTGTACTTTTTCGAATTATTTTATTTGCCGTAAACGATACGGGTCAAAATGAGAAACAGCAGTTACGAACATTTCTAATTAAGAAATAATATATTGCAAATATGAGACATTTAATAATTCATTTCATTAAATATATCTCAGATCTTTCAGAAAACGAGTTCCAAATGTGAGGAAACTGACAGTATATGCAATGCTACATTTTCTCTCTACACGCAAAATTTTCTGATGTTAAAATTGTAGATTCTTAGAAATTTACAATTAATTATTAAACAGCACTTATTTTGCACAATAGTATCTGTGTTTGAATTATAAAAACTTATGGTGTGCCAACTGTACATTGTTCCAGTAGTAACCCCCTCCCAGAGCAATTTTGTCAAGATTGCTGAGATTTTTCAGAATGCGCGTCTACGTTGTGACATTAATTCCTCGAAGCGCACCGTATCTCCCCTTCCGCTTTCAATCTCGCCACCTTGTATTTTACTTATTCGTGGGTCTCCCTCCGTCAGAGCAACCGCGCTCCTCCCCAATCCGTTCCGACCTCCCCCTCCTTCCGCCTCCGTGCAGCGTTCCGCCCCTCCCCGTCCCGCTCCTGTCCTCCCCGTCCGTTATTCCTCCCCGCCCCGTCCCGCTCCCCCCCGCCTGGCCCGCTCCTCCCCGTCCCGCTAGGTTCCTCCCAGCCTCGCTCCTCCTCACCCCGCTCCTCCCCGCCACGCTTGACTCCTTATCACCCGGCTCGACGTCCCTGCCCGGCTCTGTCCCGCTTCGCCCTGACCCACTCCGCTCCGCCCCAACCCAGCGCTTTCCTCTTCCTTCTCCGCCCTTCCCCGCCCCGCCCACTTCCTCCTCCAGCCGGCTCCTTTCGTTTCCTTTCCGCGAGTTCTAACTTTATACATTCCGGCCGCGCCGTCTGCAGCGCGGGCCTGCGCGGGGCGCATTACCATAAAACACATTTTAAGACTCAATTGGTACACGGAGCCCCGTAAACTTCTCCGCGCATTTCTCCCCCGTTGGTCTCTCCCCTGCCACCCACGCGGCGCGGCCGATGTTTATGCCGGCGTCGTCAGACGACAAAGACCGAAACGCATAAATATGGAGTCGCTCACACACCGTCTCCGCAGCCTATGAAGAGCTTAAACTTCGTACTCCCTCAGAAGTCTGTCAACTGTGCTACATCAGTTTATAATGTGCGTTTATTTAAATATAAATTAGTGAGGCGACGGTCCAGAACCGAACTGTCCCTCCGTTGCCTCCACACTTCCTTATTAAACGACCTGATCTTAGTAATATGACCGTAGAGTCTGTTGCTCGTTAAATTATAAAAGTAGAATTAAATTCCGACACAATTATTATTTGGAAGTCACTGTAAATGTTTGGAAAAGGTTTGCCAGAGATTACAGAACGTCAAACACGAAAAATGAATAGCCTCAACGGTAACTTAAGCAAAGCGAGATACTTTTACTGCAAAAATGTGAGAATTAAACGTGGTAGATAGAAAAGCTTATTTTTTTCCCTTTTTTTTTCTTTTTTTTTTTTTTTTTCAACCGCAAAAGACAGTGAAGTGGAAAAGAGGTTGGGGTAAAGATAGAAATGAAGGAAAATGTAAGGTTTGTTATCACAAATATAAGCATTAATAGATAATTGGAGGCGGGTTGCAGAAATGTATTAAACTTTAAAAGGAGCATATTAGAGTTAACCAGTTTGATGGTTTTGGCGTGGAAAACATTAGTGGAGATAGAGAACTCTCAGGATAAATAGGCACGAGTCAGAGATGAAACACAAGTATTCTTACCACATAATGTACTAGAGGAAGTAATTTACTATTCATAACAACAGAGTTTAACTACTTTTGCATCAGGGCCCAGCAATAAGAGATTTTCTGTCGAAAATTCGCCGTTTTCCGGCGCACGATACTTCTTACGAAGGAAGGGCGAGAAAGTATAGATGAATACCGGACCGAAGTCAGGGCCCAGAATGGGCCCTTGGCACTTCCGTTCGATGTATACAAATTAAAATATGTCTTCAAGAAACATTATAAATTTGATTATGCTTTTCACCAAAACACGCGAAGAGTGTAGTTTTGGTCTTAACACAAAACCCGGGCAACGCCATTCCAATCAGCTAATATATGACTGATAAATTAATACCCAAGGAGTGCTCCGTTTCTTCCGCTAGTAATTATTATTATTATTATTATTATTATTATTATTATTATTATTATTATTATTATTATTGGCGTATAGGCCATTACTGACCACGCTACACGATTAACGTGTGTAAGGCCCGCTTCACACGGCGCCGCAGAAGCGCTCGAACCCGCCGCAGAAGACCCTCGGGCGACGACGAAGAAAGGGACCGAAGCAGGTACCTGCTGCGGCCCCTTTGTCCGTCGTCGCCGGAGGGTGTTCTGCGGCCGGTTCGAGCGCTTCTGCGGCGCCGTGTGAAGCGGGCCTAATTCTTCCAGGATCAGCTTTTCAGCTGTATCCTTGGATTACAACAAGGTTGTTACGCCTTGAAGTGTGAAAAATGAGATGATAGGTTGATGATATGTGAAGGGACAATCACAAATACGATCATGTCTACGTAGGACTCGAACCTGCAGCCTCCTCGGCACAGACGACGGCTGCCGCAACCGTCTGTGCCACGGGGGCCGGTAATTATTATTATTATTATTATTATTATTATTATTATTATTATTATTATTATTATTATTATTATTATTATTATTATTATTATTATTATTATTATTATTATTATTATTATTATTATTATTGTTGTTGTTGTTGTTGTTATTATTTTTGTTATTATTATTATAATAAAAACTGATTATTGATGGCCATTATGAAGTCTTAAGGTAAGCGGTTCCATATAACCACTTCAATTCATTTATATTTATTTAATTAGTTACAACCGTTTGCTGACGTACGAGTGCAACGGCTGAAGCAGCACAGGCTTTCATCACCAGGGTCAATACAGTGAACCGGCCAGTCGCCAGCGAGAACCTACCTTTTCCATTAAGCCGCGTCTCATCAGCCAGGAAGGCAACCCCCCCTCCCCCCATTTTCCCTGCGACGCGTGTGGCAACTTCCGTGCCGTATCGGGGCGGCGTGGGCGGGCGCGAGGAGGGCGTCGTTCCCCCAAGTCACGCGAGGAGCGCTGCCCCCGTAAACGGGTCTTGCGATAGGCATCGCGGCCGCTTATCGCGCGCCGTGTCCGGGAGGTCGCCCCGCGCCGATACGATCTCCTCTCGCGCCCCGCCCATTCCGCACGCCCCCGCGCGCTCGCCCTTCGCGGCCGCGTGTTTGTACGTGTAACCGCGAACGCGTTGCTCGTGAGCCCTCGTCGTTTTCTTTCGTGACCGCTAGAGGGAGGGGGCATACAGCACAATGACTACGCCTCTCGCAGCCGTCTTAATTTGTTTTAACATATCGCGTGTCACTCAGAAAAAATAACATAACTCATAAAGTCATACTTTTCAAAACAGCTTATAAACTAGAACGACCATGTAATTACATGTAGAACAGTATATTATTATGTTTTTCATTTCAATTTACATTGAATACTGAATCTCTTTTAAACGTTCCGAATGTACATCAAAGATAAGCTGAATCAGATAATATTAAGTTAATTTAAATAATTAATAAAATGTAACTATCGTATAAAATAATTTTAAATCCTGCGATATGACTTCAAAACGTTTTACACCTTGGTAGTTAATACTTTTGATATATTGTCGACTTTCACTACACTCGAGCTTATCCCGCTGTGGCGTCTTTGCCGGGGCAAATAATTACAGACGTGAACGGCTTGTAAATATTTAGTATTTATTAGAAGAAAAGATACTCCGACACCAAAACACTATATACAATATTTACAATTGAAGTTAACCGTTACAAGAAGGAACTTTCCCTGGTTACCACCACCGCTGGCCCGATAATTAATTACCATCCCCGGTGTGATGCACCAGTACTTTACGCGAGCATACATGCGAGTATGCCGCACCTGCTGTCACGACGTAGCACGCCGGCTTCGATTCCCCGCCTCGGTAGCCTATGCATTACCATGCAACGCCGCGCACAACCCTCACGACGCCCTACCGACGCGCTCACCTCTGAAGAATCATAAGAATAGAAGGCTGCTTTCAAGTCGAATTCTGCTTATATACCCTGTGGCAGGTTGACGGAAGCGCGTCACCCGCAGTGCCCGCCAGCGCTCCTCCGCCGGCTTTGGGGTTCCCAAACCTGCATTCACGACACGGCATACCTTTGTGCAGCCCCGCGTCACTTCCGCCAGGGCTGTCCACATGGCTAATATAATACGTTTGTACTGGCGACAGATATGACGCCACAAACTCCTCTATACCCCCCCCCCCCGGGAATTTTCGTCGCAGTTGCAATCAACACAGAAGGAAAATTCCACAAGTGTGAAAGTCCTAAGCCGATCGGCTCACATTATATACAACTGCGCCTGACTTGGCTAATTACACAGATAAAGAAACAAACAGAGAAGGCCCTACTAACCTACCCCATTGACATATTTTTACTCTACATTGTACATTGTACTTGAAATATTAAAAATCTTGCCGTACGGTCGGTCCCTCTTATGCATTGTTAAGAATTTTCAGCCTGGTGTGGTAACCTCAAATAACCATAGTATGTTCCATTTCCTTTTACAACCAAATTCTTGAATTAAATTAATTTCGTGCAATACACCCACTACCAAAATGACACATACAATATTACCAATATAGCGACAAACATTACATCAATAAACATTCAAAATCATATACAGTTCTATACACACAAACTGACACACTGAATGACAAAACCCTATACAGTGATAAATGCACAAAAAAAACAACAATAAACTAACATTTACCGTTTTACATTTAAAACCACATACAGTGATACACTTAAAATGAAACAAATAAACAATTTTTACATCTCTCTCTTGAAGGATTGTACAAAGTTTTCTTCTTGCCCGAATGAATATAAATGAATACAAAGGTTCATGATATTTGCTGGAAACTATTCTTTCGTAGGTTTCTTGGGAAAAGTTTACTCAATCTTGACACAACACAACAAACATCACATTCACTTATACCTCATTCTTCTTGCACTATTTGTTTTGCACTGTATAGTGCAAAACAAATTGGTAGTTTATTTTAAGTCCCGCTACCCACTCTCTGGCATAATTTAGCAATTCCCTCGCGAATATGCTCCAAGTCGCTCCGTTTTTGCTATGTTTCCTAAATAGTTGCCGGAATTTCTCGGCATCAAACCGGTACAATTCTAATAATTTCAATTTCAACTCCGCATAATCTAACGCTTCTTCTTGTTCATCTAAAGTAAGCCATGTGTTAACATTATGCGGAAGTAATCCTATTAAATTCACAACCCAATCTTCTTCGCAGATTTTCAATTGCCTGCACTGGCTTTCAAACGCGCTCAGATAAGAAGTGATGTCGCCCTGCTCTCCTTTAAATCTACCAATTATTTGGCCTATTCTAATATATTCTCTCGCGTGTTCCGAGCGCGCTTCCGAACGAATCTCAGAATTTGTCTCGCCCGTCTGGGCATTTTGCACTCTCGCAAGTTCTAACTGATATTGCCTCTCTTCTAATATTCTCCTATCCTCCCTATCTCTTTCCTCTGCCAGCATTCTATCCTTCCTATCTCTTTCGTGCTGTTGCCCCAATTCCTCCGTTAATTCAACGGAATAATCCTCATGCTCTACTATTAATTTCTTTAAAGTCGGATTTGTTTCCGATCCATCTAATTCTATTCCTAAATCCCTGGCGATTCGGATCATTCCCTCCTTTCGAAATCTCAGTAAATGCGCCATTGCTTTCGAACAGTGCCCTACGCGTTGCAAAAGAACACACTTACCCTCAGGTTCCACTGCTTGCACGTGGCTGCTTCCTGCTGCTTATGCGTGCACGTTCGGCGCTGACGGATGTCGTGATGAGATGGATGGATTGGCTGCAACTCGTCCTTCCTTCCCGTCCTTCTTCTTGAAGTTTCGCCCCGCCGATGTCCTCGCACGTTTTCGTTCGCGTTTTACTTAATTTCGCGCACTATGAATATTTGTATGTCGAAACTGTTCCCTGGCTCAGTCTTGCTCGCTCGCCCACTATTTAATCTTTCTCCGGCGGATACCTGCGGCCAAATTTACTTTCACTTCCGCGTGCACGATTCGCTGTTCTGGATGACTGTCCCGCTGGTACTAAGCGCCCTACCTGCTGGGTGTTTTGTTCGTTTCTATAGCTGTTGCTACACTACCGACCGAACCTAGAACGTGAACCGCAGAATTCTATCCCTTCTACGCTCACTAATTACTCATGGCCGGATGAAGCCCCTTACTGGCGTAATTATTCTACCTGCCGTTCCTGGCGTGCTTCCGTGTGATGCTGCCTACCACAGACAAACACCGCACATACACAACTGCGTGGTCGTTTACTAACCATAAACTGCGTGCTTGAACCGCTACATACACTACACTTGCGTGGTAGTTTCTGAACCGCTGCCTACACTATACTACGTGGTAGTTCTTGAACTGCTGCCACCATTCTACACCTACGTGGTAGTTCGTTATCCGCTGCATACACTACACGTGCGTGGTAGTTCGTTAACCGCTGCTTACACTACACGTGCGTGGTACTTCGTTTACCGCTGCCACCATTCTACGTGCGTGGTAGTTCGTTAACCGCTGCCACCATTCTACGTGCGTGGTAGTTCGTTAACCGCTGCCACCATTCTATCCCTCCTACGTCTGTGGCGTCTTTGCCGGGGCAAATAATTACAGACGTGAACGGCTTGTAAATATTTAGTATTTATTAGAAGAAAGATACTCCGACACCAAAACACTATATACAATATTTACAATTGAAGTTAACCGTTACAAGAAGGAACTTTCCCTGGTTACCACCACCGCTGGCCCGAAAATTAATTACCATCCCCGGTGTGATGCACCAGTACCTTACGCGAGCATACATGCGAGTATGCCGCACCTGCTGTCACGACGTAGCACGCCGGCTTCGATTCCCCGCCTCGGTAGCCTATGCATTACCATGCAACGCCGCGCACAACCCTCACGACGCCCTACCGACGCGCTCACCTCTGAAGAATCATAAGAATAGAAGGCTGCTTTCAAGTCGAATTCTGCTTATATACCCTGTGGCAGGTTGACGGAAGCGCGTCACCCGCAGTGCCCGCCAGCGCTCCTCCGCCGGCTTTGGGGTTCCCAAACCTGCATTCACGACACGGCATACCTTTGTGCAGCCCCGCGTCACTTCCGCCAGGGCTGTCCACATGGCTAATATAATACGTTTGTACTGGCGACAGATATGACGCCACACCGCCAGAGCGGCGCCCCCACTCCCCCGACGAGCAGACTGAACAAGAAGCAGGTCACAACGGATCCCAGCAGACGAGCTCTGGGACAGGGGACGCCAGGTGAGTCACCTACTTGAGCGACCTTGTTCAATAACAAAACTGTGGATTTTTATTGCAAATAAATCACTAAAAATGTACGTGAAAGGTATCAAACTCATCGTTCCGATTACAGTAATGAATGTACTATAAATGATACAAGATAATAAGGTATTTTCAATGATATATTTTTGCCAAGAAATCCAACATTTCGAAATTTAATAACACGGCACTTTTATTTAATTGTCGTCGATTTTCCTTTACAAAAATATTTTTATTCGAAATTCACTTTATTTAGGATCTTCACATTATACATTCACTGTTTTAGTGACAAATGAAAGAGAAACTTATCATTCGGAATGATTTTCTTTAAGGTAAATAATACTTTAATTAAACATTCGACTACCAGCTTGTTTAAGAAAAGATAAGATAAATTTATTTGAACTGCAAATGGGCAGAGAAGAAGCTAATTACATAAATAAGAAAATATAGCTAGCATGCAAATTATATAATAATAATAATAATAATAATAATAATAATAATACAATAATAATCATAGAAACAATCAAAACAGCTGATAAAACAACTATAATAATAACTACAATAATAACAATAATGATAAAAAATAACATTAAGAATAAAAATAATAATGATATAAAAACTGTCTAATTTATAAAACATTAAATTACCTTAAGAAAAATAAACTTCTATAACCTAACTCCGCACTGAATGTTCAATTGAGATCACACTGTACTGAACTTCACTTCACTTGACTTCACTATGACCCTTTAAACCCCTTCCTTCATTATTTCTCTGTTCTACACTGCACGACACCCCACTTCATAGTACATCACCTACGCATCGCTCTATAACCTACTATTCTCAGTTAAGTTCCTCATTTACATTGCAATACCCTAAATTAATTTCCTAAGCTGTTGAACGCTACGAGAAAAAGTTTCAAAGGTTTTTGCAGGCAATCTATTCCATTTGCGTATTCGTATGCGTCTGCTGGTATTAATCTTAATTGGTACATCAACCTAATGATATTATATTTACTTTAGAACAGTGCAGTTGTACAGCAATTACATCAAAGTAAAATTGAAATGAACTATCAAATACACTGTCCTATTTTAAAATGTTAGTATTTTACTAATTTTTGCCGTAATATTTCTGAAACAATTTATTGACAAATATATCAGTATTATCCATCGATGAAATATCTAATTTATTTGTCCGACATAATGTTTGTAATTCACATACATCTCAGAGAGCATACGTAGATATACATACAATACACAGAACACACAATTAAGGAATGTATGTAATGATTCAGAATAGTGAGAAATTTATTTTATTAATTTATTAAATAATGTAACATAATTTTAAAAGCTTTACTCAAACTTTACTCTCCAAACAACAGTTCTCACTTTAAAGATAATCAGTTTAGAACAATATCTCATTTGATTCTAAGGTGTCATGAAATACAATGAATTCATTTATAATATTTGAGGTATCACTAATTGGTATCATTAATAAGATGAAACGGTATATATTATTCTATGATTATTTATATTAATAATAAATATCGACTTTATGGCATTAGATTTCACGCATTTATTTAGAAATACGCACTTTCTTCTGGTATGAAGGAATGCGTCCGGGGCAATATTAAATAGAACAATAACGGTGCGCATATGTTGTCTATTAATGAACGTGATAATGATGATGGCCCCACGACGATGAATAGAAGCGAAGTGGTGCGATAATAGGAAGCGAACGTTAAGTACACTTGGTTTGTTTGTGTAGAGTACTAACACTCGCCACATCTCTCGTATTTAACGCAAACGGAAGATAAGCTCCATAGTTCCTCTGGTGCGCGTTAGATAATCCGAAAGTAATTACCATTCGAGTTCATGATTCCTATTCGACTGTTTCCTGGCTCCAAATTGCACAGGCCGATCATCAACAGAAACGCCTACACAGACTCCACTGAGAAACGAATAATGTATCATCGCTCACCAGTCATCTGTATACCTTCCTAAATTGTCCTTTAATGTTGACAAGTTTCATGCCAAAACTCGTTCATGTAAATCGGTGTCTTAATCAATGTTTTGGAAAGTTAAATAAAAATTGACGATTCTTTCAGAGAGAATCATAAAATTGCGTCGGTTAAAAGCATCGCATTTTAAACATCTTTTCGGAAAAACCTTTTCAGGCTGTCATAACGGGCTTATTATCTCGTCAATTTAATTTTACATAGAAGTTTAATTTCTGCTCGTCTCTGACCGATCTGTAACTGAGAAGGGTCACCAGAAGAGCTCACCATGGCTACTTCTGCTAAGTAGCTCTGGCGTTACAATAATAGTTGGTCGATTTGAAACGGGAAACTTATTCCTTCGCAATTGTGTACAGATGATTGTGTCATTGTGTACGCAATTGTGTACAGACATTTTATCATTGAATTGAATTGAATTGAATTCAATTCAATTCAATTCAATGATAAAATGTAAAATAATTATTTTATTTATTTCGTAATATTTTTTAAAAAATATTTATTTCAAAATATTTTTTTTTCAAGAAATGTATGATATTCCTTGTCCATGACAAGGTATATCATACATTTCTTTAGATACGATAAAGACTGGAATATTTTAGTGGAATATTTTTTTCAGACAAGTAATTATAAATGTAGAAGTGGAATGAAATCCTAAGAGGATTTTGCATTCCCCTCCGCGTGAAAAGCGGGGCCCGGATCGCCATCTTCCGCTCGCGTTGTTTACGCAAAGGTGGAGGCTGGCGGCGAAGCGCAATGAAGCCCAGAATAGAAGACGGATGGCGATTGCGGGGGCGGGGGCGGGGACGGGGACGGGGGCGGGGACGGGGGCAGGGGCGGGGGCGGCTGCTTCGGTACCGCGACGCAGACAAATGGCGCCACAGCAGGAGCCACAGGCGGCGCGAGGCGGGGCAAGGGGGGAGTTGAGTGGGTAGGAGAGAGTGTGGGAGGATGAGCGGGTAGGAGGTGGTTGGGTGAGTAGGAGAGGGCGAGGGGTGGATTTGAGGATGAATGGAAGTTAGAAGATTCAGTGGATAAGACGGTGTGTAGATGTTGGGTTGTGGGGATGGGTGGATGAATAGGAGGATGAGCGGGTAGGAGGGTGGCTGGATGAATAGGAGGGTGGATGGGGTGGGTTGGAGGACGAATGAGAGCTAGAAGAGTCGGTGGTTAGGAAGATATGTACTAGAAGTGAGTGATGTAGGGATGAGTGGATGAATAGCAGGATGAGCTAGTAAGAGGGTGGAGAAGGAGTATCATGAGTGGTTCGGAGGATGGGAGAGGGTGGGTAGGTTGGAAGATGGGTGAGAAGTAGTAAGAAGCTATTATGGTAGGGAGATTTATATGGTAGATGAGTGAGTAGGGCGATAGGCAGATATGAGATGATTGGAGGGAGGTGGGTGGGTGACTGGGTAAAAGAAGAGTACAGGATGGGCAGTGTGGTCAGAATGTGGGGAGAAAAGGTCAGATATTGCCACGAAAACACCGAAATGAATAGGGGGCCGGGAGAAATAGTTTCATCGATAAATAAATAAATTCAAAACACAAATTATACAAAAGGCGTTATGAAAGAATTATACAAATTCCTCAAAAGTTAATGCAAAAATTCAAAACGATATAGTGAATCTATATGTAATCACGTTTCTCCCTTTTTATTTTGTATCCTATTTGGCATAAATAAAAGAATTAGGTAAATCCGGTTTATCTTCCTCTCTCTCTCTCTCTCTCTCTCTCTCTCTCTCTCTCTCTCTCTCTCTCTCTCTCTCTCTCTTTCTCTCTCCCAGTGCGACGTTGATATTTTCGGAAACTATGAAATCTGATATATGATACGTCAATTTATTTTAAAATTATTTAAAGAAATACATGGTTCAATAGACGCAAAGGGACGACAGCCTTATACAAAGAGAACAGGCATTTCGAATCAAATCCATAAAACAATTTTGTCTTGTTCGCTGCCAAAGATAGAGACATAAACTACAGCGTATTAAGGGTTCACTTCAAGCCCTTTATTGCACTGCAAGTTAGGAATGACGTTGTACGGGTGCGGGTACTTTTAAATTAGGTCTGCATATACGAAATCTACCGGTCTAGATTCGGCCATGAAAGATAATCTATTTTTTTAATTTTAATCGTAAAAAATAAAATATTTATCATAAACAAGCGCATATACATTTTTAGCTTATATTCAAATGAGGCAGTAAAACGAATCAGTTCTCAATAGAGGATGATGACGAAATAATTTACAATTCCTTTTAGCATTATCGACGAAAGTTCCACAGTATCTTTAATGCAGCGAACAATTTAATACATTTAAACCTCAAAATAACTAAATATTTCATTAGAAAATAAAAAACGGCATTCTTGAAAAAATAAAAGTTATTTACGAAAAAAAAAATATGTGTTTTATTACAATATGAGTGCAAAACTGGAGAATTGTCAAAAGAGGACATGAGGACGAGTTAAACAATCAGATATTGTAAATATGAAGAAACATTAGAAATGCCCCACGTTTTAACCGCATAAAATTACCCATGTTATAATTTTCGTAAACATTTGATTATTCATTCTATGAAAAGTGTCAGACTGGATAAAAGAACATTGATCATTAGAATACTTCAATAATAATAATTATAATTACTACGAAACTGATTTAAACTGTATAAAATATATCTGTAGATAATAAAAGTAAATAAATATTTTTAAAAGCATTTAATAATATATATTATATTTTAAAACATTCTTCTAATCTAAGACTATTTTTTAGATAATTCTTGATACTAAGGAGAGGTTAGCGATTTTAATATTACAAATTATATTAAAACGAAGATACTAAGTCACAGAAAGTAATGAACACCACACTCATAATCAAAAATATGCCATTCCGTTGAAACTAATCTCATGAAATTTTAGTTGTCGTTTCTTAAAAAATAAAAATAAGAATTTTATAAATGAGAAAATAAATAATTACATTCATTGGATTCAAATGTACAATAATATTGTTTACTGATGTCGACCAGTTATAAGAGAAACCAGAAATTGTGAACGACATAGCAATTGCAGAAATGAAAGTGTCACATCCGCTGCATTTTAATGCGGCTTCGCGTTGCGGTCCACATCTCCGGAGGGCGCGTCCCCTCACGCACTGCGGGCGCGGCGGCCGGTGCGTCGCAGGGTGCCACGTTCGATGCCGGACGGCGGTGGCGGCGGCGGCAGGGAAGGGGCCAGGGACGGCTGCGGTCGGGCGGCGGCGAACCGCAGACGGCCCGCGACCGCGCGCCCCGGTTCGACCCCTGCCGCCACCGCCACCGCGACCTCCGCCAAAGCCCCCTCCCGCGTGAGTACGCCACCATTACCAACGTTACTATCGCCGCCGCCGCCGCAACTACCACCGCCCACGCAGCGGCCCCCGACCGACACCGCTGCCAAGCCCCATCGTCGCCGCCCCCGCCCGGTCGCCGCTTTCGCCATTCCCCGTCCCAGTCCCCCTCTGCCCCTCCGTCACCACACAGAACCCCTCCCCCCTTGCCACGCCCACGCCACCCTCTCACCCCTCACCCACGCCCGCGCTTGTCTGCGGCGGCGCGCAGCAGGAGGAGCGGCCGGCCGCCGGCGGGGGTGAAGCGGGCGGGGGCGGGGCGAGGGGCGCCTGGGGTTAACCGGACGACGCGACCGCAGGGGCCCCTGCCCGTAATTGATAGATAAAGATCCCGCAGCCCCACGCGCCCCGCGCGCCCCGCGCGCCCCGCGCGCCCCGCGCGCCCCGCCCGCCCGGAGCCCTGGCCGCGTCCGGAGCACACGTGCGACGGTTTATGCGGAGGGCGCGCCGCCCTGTTGACAGGCGCCGCTGGCGGGGGAATTATTTACCTCCCGGGCGAGTAGCGATCGCGCGCGTTGCTTCGTTACGCCTAATTTTGTTTATCGAGGGCCAGTGATCCACAGGAGCCTGCACTTCAACCAGTCGCCTTTTTTGTTAACGTAAAGAAACCGTCTTTTCATTTTCATAATTGTTTAGGTGATCTAGATTATTCATTGCTGGTAATTAGCTGCGACTTTCAATTTCGTTTTTAGATTGACATCTAATTTACGAACTTCGCGAAATTTTGTAGACATATCGATTATTTATTCATCTCTCAAATTATTTTACCGTATTTGACATGAACCTTACCTTCATTTCTCCGTAATGAGATTCATATAATTCGTGATAACCGTATTAAAAGATGTAGCCTAATTCATTTCATATAAATGTTCACAGGTTTTTGAAAATTATACATTGTAACTCTCTATATACTATAGTAAGTCACTAGTTACAATATATAGTAACACAAATATTTATTTTTTACTTTCTCGCACTTACTTCGTAAAAAGAAAAAGTTATGTAATCGTGAACCGGAAAATGGCGAATTTCCGACAGAAAAACCCTTGTTGCCCAGTTCTGGTAAGGAAAAAGTAGATAAATCCTGTTGCTACACGAAGTAAATTACTTACTCTAACACGTGTTGTAAACAGAATCCATATTTTCCGATTCTTGATACAAAAAAATTGACACGTCCTTCTGTCTGTGGTCAACGCCAGCTCCTAAACCGATCAGTAGATTTTCTCTAAAATATATATTCTTCGATTGATCTTAACGAACTCTAGGCTATGGAAGTTACAAACATATATTTTGCTTTTTGAAGATACTTTCCATGAAGCCTCAAAAACCTTTTCGATTTTTTTTAAACGTGGCTCCAATGTTTTTAAATAAACTTTGTCCTCGGATAGTATGAAGGCCACCAAAGAGAATGGCGCTGATGTTCATTGAATTCCCTAGTTGTTTGAAAATTGCAAATGTGCAATTTATTTTGGGTGTCTTCTAACAACTACAATATTGAAGGTAGAATATTTTCTCTTAATTAAATGTGTTCTTTAAAAATAGATTTTGAAACAAGGTCATGATCTATTTTCCGAAAATGAGTAGTTTTCGTGTAATTTTGCACAAAATATCGGCACTTTTAAATTTTGTTAATAATTTTTTCTTCAAAACCGTTCCAATTTTTATCTTTAAATTTCTTCTATCAAAGGACGGAAAATGTATTGTGCTAGTTACATTTTCGACGAACTCTCCGTCTGGAAAAGAATGAAAGTTAACATTTGAAAATTACAAAATTGAAGATAAGAGAGTTGCCCCAAACAAAGAATGTTATAAGAAAGTTGCTTTAAAAAAAAAAGTTATGTACAATTTTTTTGAAAAAGTAAATCGTTTAGTGCGTGATTTATGCTTGGAATTTCTAAAATTACAAAAAATATTTTCTGAAAAACCGCTCCAAACTTTTTCTTTAACATTTTCCTTAGTTAGAAAGGTTGCTTAACAGAATAGCGTTGAATTCTTCGAATTTTTGAAAATTGCAAATTAAGTAATAAAGCAAGAAAGTATGTGATGTTTTAGCACCATTAATTTAATATTGACTACTTTTTTATACATTTTGCATTTCGAGGACACAATTATGAATTTTTCCATGAAATTCCATATTTTAACGAAAATAAATAATGGGATATTTTGCTCATATCCCTATATACGACAATAAAGTAAGTATTGTATAACATGAAAAATCTCTTAATAAGCTCTTCTCAATGCCTCTTCTTCTACACCGCGGTCTCGATGGCTCATTGTTCCATATTTACGACCATCGAGTTTTATGGACCCCTAACGTCGCGTCGAGGCTGCACTAACCTGAGTCTTCTTGCGCCAGAGAATCCTCATTTCCTCCTCCCCTCCCCCTCCCCCCGCCAGTCGCGCGATTCGCCGTCGCCCCCGCTCCTCGCCGCGCTCGTAAATCGCCCGCCCCGCCCTCTGCGCGCGTGTCGGCGGGCGATGAGGGCGTGTAGGCGCCGGAGTGCAACACGCCACGCGCGCGACCACCGCCGCTGGAGGGCAGCACCCTCCCCCTCCGCCCCGCCGTTACCATCTCCCTCTGTTACCTACCCCCTACGCCCTCACCACTCTCTCCGCCCCCTCATCTCCCTCCGCCCCTCTCGCCCTACGCTCCCTCCGCCCTCTCATCCCCCTACCCCCACCACTCTCTCCGCCCCCTCATCACCCTCCGCCCCTCTCATCCTACGCTCCCTCCGCCCCCTCATCCCCCTAACCCCCACCACTCTCTCCGCCCCCTCATCACCCTCCGCCCCTCTCACCCTACGCTCCCTCCACCCCGCCCCCTCATTCCCCTACGCCCCCACCACTCTCTCCGCCCCCACATCTCCCTCCGCCCCTCTCACCCTACGCTCCCTTCGCCCCTCTCACCCTAAGCTCACTCCGCCCCCGCCCCCTCATCCCCCTACGCCCCCACCACGCTCTCCGCTCCCTCATCTCCTTCCGCCCCTCTCACCCTACGCTCCCTCCACCCCTGCCTATTTTTTAATAAAAGAAATTTATAAATCAGACTTACTAACACAAAGTAATTAAAATGCCGTGGAACATACCGTAAAATGGCGTTTTTGTGCTTTTTCCTATGATTCTAAATAATTCTCATACGTAAAAATATTACAACGTATGAAACACTAATATGGAAATACTCTCATTTGTACCAAAGTCAGACAAACAAGCAAGAACACACTCTTATTGAAGTTTGTGTTTTGGTTTGGATCTGTTTATTTGTATGCTGCCAACAAATAATTCGATTTCGTTTATGGAGTAAAACGCGTCTCTATTAATACTTGGATTGCAATGAATCTTCAGGTAAATCAATTCGTGTGTTCTAGTTGAGAGTTAGGTACAGCAAGTTCGGACGTTGTAATTTGTGAAGTAGGTAAAGAACCTTTCCTATATTTTCTTATTATCTATTATTCTTATATCAGTATTTGTCATGACAAAGTGAATTATTTGGAATTTACATTACGTTACGTCAGCCACAACCACCCTATCCGCATTCAACTTAAATCTGTTTAAAGTCACGATAAATTTCGAGATTTCGGCACAATGTCTCCACAAACCAAATTGCTGCGTGTGGTCGAAACTACCTAAATGTAAAGTTTTAATTTAATAAAATTCGTAAACCAATATCAAAGCCAACAGAACAATCTTTTCCCTTTCGTACACCTAGAAATATCGTCAATTCTCGCACAATTAACTCAAGGCTATTGTTTCGTGACTACCATTTTGCACTTAGCAGCGAGTGTAACCGAATCCTTCTTTTCAAAAACCAGCCAAAAATTGAGTTAATGGTAGATATTTAATTGAAAGGGTACATGTAATACATTTTCTCCAATGAAAACTATTAAAATATATACTTCATGTAGAAAAAAATTACAACATCTAACAAATATTTCGTTGCATGCTAGACTTATTTTTCGAAAATCAGAAAAGTTAGTGCTTGACTGGCTTCTGAAATAAATGATTCAATTACCAGTTCTTGCCTAAGTAAACGATCCCATTACGTGAAAATCACTCCGAAACACTAACGAACCACGTTAATGAAAAAATCTTCTAACGCGTATTTTAAAGGCAGGATTTGCGTACACTCAATACTTCTGTCTTCTCTGCCTGCAAAGCCATCTATCACAGTGGGCGTCCTTCCGATACGCTTCTATTGTACATAGCAATAACTTATAATTTTGTCACATATTTTCGGTATTTTATATACGTCTGTTTTGGTATTAGTTATAGTTCGTTTTTATTTTTTTTATTAGCCATCTGCACATCCCATTAAGGGCATGGGCCTCCTGCCCGCGCAGAGAATTATTAACCGTCTTTAACGAAGTGATAGGATGATGATGAAGGGTGAAGAGACGATAACACATACATCTGCCGGGACGATAACAGGCACTACTGCCTTAACGATCTCAGCTATGCGGATCGACCTAGTTTATTTACTCCATAAACAATTCCATGGCTGAAACGCTTTAGATCCTGCCTACCTCTAAATACAGTAGGGCGGGCGGACTGCTACAAAACACTGGCTGGGGTAAACCTCCGCCCAATTACGTCCCTGTAGCTAACCGCGTGCTTCCTGCGCCCGCTGCAACTGTCTCAGCGCGCGTGTCGCGAACGCGTGCGTCAACCAGCTCCGTGCGCCCCGCGGCGTCGGCGGCGACGAAGCGCATCGGCGCACGCGCGGCGCGCGGCGGTGGCAGCACCCGTCATGCGTGCGCGCAGCTGTGCGTGCACCGGCGCACGGGACGGGCTGTGGGGAGGGCGGGTCGCGCGGCGATGCGGCGATAACGCCGCCCTCGGGCTCCACCCCTCGCCTCACGCCGCGGCTCGTTCAGACGTAGGCGCTCCGCAGGGATAAGGATGGGGGCGAGGTGGAAGCGCGTGGCAAGGAGTGGGGGAGGGGGTGGAGGAAAGGAAAAATTAAAGTGTAGAAGGTGAATGTACAAAGTAATGGAAAAAGCCAAACCGGTGGCCGAGTAGCGATCTTGGACCGAAGGATCGCGGGTTCAAGTGCCGCCTCGAGCATGTTTGTATTGTGTTCGTATTTGCACCCCCTATCATCATCATCATCATCATCATCATCATCATAGCAAGTCATCCTCACAGTTACCATACCAACAACAAAGGTATGGTAACAAGCAATAGTGGTCGCTAATGACCTAGAAGTTAATGCGACCTTAAATTAAAAAAAAAGTAATGGAAAGAAGGGGCAGAGGAAGAAAGGCAAATTATAAAACGAGTCAAAATGGGCAGCAGATGCTTGCCATTGCATTTGAATGAACCATACTAAGGAATTAATGGTAATAGGTTTCATGAGAATTAGTAATTAAAGATTCTGTATTTTTGAAAAATTAAGGAAATAGTTCAATGTTCTGAGATAATATTTTTAAAATTGCAATTGATGATTTGTAATACTCTAATACCCCGTCCTATATGGCCGAGGTGACTAAGAGCATGTAAGACTCAGCGCTTTGGTCCGAAGGGTTGCGAGTTACAGCTCCGCCTTGGGAGTAGTTGCTTGTCCCTTGTCTTCATTAATGTGTTGTCGCGGAGGGTCTCGCGTTCTGCAGATCCAGATCAATGAAGCTCGCAAATGGGTTGATGTCTAATGAATGGTCCAATATGCGCCCCACCGGGACGTAAAGGGTTACCTGGTGACGGCTGGAAAAAGCCCTAGGGAAAAATGGGTAGCATTTGAGTGAGGCATAACAAAGAATTAATGATAATAGTTTTCATAAGAAGAAGTAATTAAAAATTCTATATTTTTTTTTTGAAAAATTGAGGAAATTGTTCAATATATTTAAAAATTATTCAGAAATAATATTTTTAAAATTGCAAATTATGATTCGTAATACTTCAATTCAAATGATCAGCAAGAATTGGACATTTACGTCTACACTACTCTTCTCAATTATTTTATTTCTTTGTCATTCTGCACTATATATTGAATTGAATTACTTAGGAGACTGGGAAGCAAGTTTAAATATTGTTAAGCTGAAAAGGGAAGATTAGTCAAAAAATAAATATACTTAATCCAAATCTCTACATAACATTACGCTAAACTGTAAGATAAAATCAATTAAACAAAATTTTTATAAAGTACATTAAAAATTTATTTGGAGTGGAATAGACTCCCGAGGTCATTAGCGACATGTTACTATGAAAAGATGTAGCTTTACATTTCCTTGCAAGAAAAACCTCCACAATCCTTTGCTACGTAATCCTTTGATACATAAACACTACGTTGCATTACAAAATAATATCGTTGGAATTACTATAACTTATAGTGAAAGTGGACCACATAAGTCAATAAAAAACAATGTTAAATAAAAGGGTACCGCAAAAATAATTTTTAATTCATTAATTACATTGATAGCCTTGCAGTATTTCAGGCTCTTTTCTTCATAATGTCTGGATTCCAGAATTATCTCAATCTAAATATTCAATTCTCTATTTTAGAAGTTTAAATAACAACATAATTGGTGCAAATAAATTGGTACTAAAATATAAAAAGTGCCTAAAAATACGTGATTACCGTAAGAACAACAGCCATTAAAATACAAGTTGCTATTGGAATGTAAACAAACAATTATAACGTCACTAGAGTACCCGGGAAGAACTCTCGCATTTTAGTCCTCGCCCTTTCCCTATCCTTACCATTAAGAAGGAAATTTGTTAATGAAACGTGTTTATTTATTTAAAAATGTATAAAGGTAACTTCCATTGTACTAAGACAATATCAAATTTTAAAAAACTATGCAATTAATGCGAAAAGAAATTTTCATTAAACATTAATTCAGTATTATGGACATATTTCTTGGAATAATTCACAACACTCCCTTAGAAATATTAGAAGTAATTATTTAATATTCTTTGACATTTAACTTCGCTTTTCGCGATAGCCACTAAAATATTAAAAAAGCATTTTACTCTTGAGAAAGAGACGTGACTGAACACGCTGACTTGAAAGTTTCACCGAATCACTGCTCATAACGAAAATACTGATGTAGGTAAAACACAAACCAAACCTAGGAAGACACGACTTCACTCTTCACTGTACACGCACATCCCACCACAGGCAAACGTTAAATGAATGTTTTCACTACACGCATAAGAAACAATCTTCATCGGTATCAAGCAACTATTAATAGCACTTCTAGTTGTTGCTGCGAGAGCGAAACGAATCTTAGTAGGAAAGTTATTTAATTAATAATTATGCAAATAAATCTCGTCATTCTGTGCTAACTACGGGGTAGACATGAAGCGTAAATAATATAAGATAGAAGGATTTAAGCCTTCTAAGCTTGACGTCACAAAGATGGCTACCTTCACCAAGGGGTGAAATCTAGGTGGCATTGATAGTATCGGTAAGTGCCGAACCAGCAAAAATTTAATAGTATGCCCAGGAATGTGTCATCTTGAAGTTTACGGTGTGAGGAACGTGTCATTGGGTCTTTGATCTCAAATTTTTAGTTTTTAAGGCTCTAGAACGCTTTGTGTAAGAGTTATTAAACTATTTAAATGACTGAGTGCCGCGGGTTGCATTAGCTATTAATATTTTTGTAGTCATGATGTTTTTTAAACAAATCCTTCATATTTTTTAAGTCAAAGTGCAATTTGTGACGTATCAGTGAAATTCTTGTTCTTTAGAGACCTCATTCATTAAGATCGGTTGCGTGTGAAAGCCGCAAAATGTATGTATACTACTAAAATGATACAGCAGACGATACTCTAAGCATTTTTACCGCGGTGTATATTTTATTACGTAAAAAATAATACGATTTTATTTTTGTTTCTTTTTTATTTCAGTTCCTTATTTTGGTACCAATGATTTAATTTTACATTGTACAAAGTACACTATAAGTACTCTACAAAAAGTTTTGGAATTGCACTAGTAAATTCAATGATGATAACATTTGCTTATAATAATTATTACATATTATTTTAATAAAAAATGTCATATTAAATATTGATAAGGTGGCAGGCGTACACCGAGCTACAATTCATATATAGAAGATTTAACGTTCCACATTACATTTTTAACTTCGTTGCATATTTAAAACGCGCCTTTTATCTGCTCTGACAAACACAACTCGTATGAAATATAAACAAATATTCAAATTATATGAACAAAATGAATTGCGATAAATACAGCACTTGACAAAGTATTTCAAAGCCCCAGGGATTTCTATCACTCGTTAGTTGCCTTTCGCACCGACACCCCCAGCGAATCGAGACCGCCAACGGACGGGGTCGGGAGTTAAACACTATAAAATATTATGCAGCGACACAAATTTTGCAATTGTAATATTGATAAACGAATGGCGCATTTATTTAATCCGGAGGCTTATTAAAACACACCCCGCCGCAATTTGAACCCGGTTCCCCTAAGCACCGCGCCCGTAAATCATCATTTGCAAGCGCCGGCAGCGCGCGGCAGGGAGAGGAGCAAAAACAGGCCAAACACAGGCGGCCGCGACAGCGGACTCCGCGACGGGAGAGCGACAGACCGGGCGTTGGCCGACCACGCCAGAACTCCGCGGCCTTTGCTCATGATGAATTAAATTGAATTGAATTTGCCTTATTTTACGTGGCGAGACTCGGGCCATCAGGCCACCTCTTCCGTCTGACCACGCAAATTTCGCTACGCTCCTTTCACCAACTAGCAGAGAAAGGAGGTATTTCTTGGGCGAGAAACAGGCGATTTGAATTTAGCTCAGAGGCGTCATTTAGGCTTGAGGATCTTTTACATGCAAGTAAATCTACTAACATGGGACAGCCGGCTTTACTTCCCCTCCGAAGGAAGGCGTACGAAGGATTTTTTCGCCCTTAAAAATCCACGGCTTCGATCGGGTTTGAACCCGCGAACAACAGTCCGGTACGCTAACCGTTACACCATCGCCGCTGCCGAACCACGATGCACACTTAGGTTGGTTTTTGATTGACTTTTAATTAATTGATGGGCGCGTCAACTGTCAAGCACATTAGTTCCGTAAGTGCAGTACATGCTGCTCTAGAGGTGGCAGAGATCTCCTGCTGAATGGTGAGATCCGACGCCGACCTACCAACGCCAAGCGGGATTTTCCACAACCAGGTATCTCCCACCATCAAGGCACCGCCACAGCCGGGACAAGCTCTAGGCTTCCGACCGGTCTCTCGGCGTGTGTAGTAGTGTAGTGCATATAAGTGTACTCGTACGTGTGTGCAAGTGAGGGGTAGGATAGGACAAGGAATGGGGAAGAAAGATCGCGCGCGGTCCATGGTCCGATTGGTAGGGTACTGCTTCGGCATTCACCTGGCTTAGCTTGATTATTTGAGTGTTTCCGGGCGCGTCAAGTGCTGTAGTCATTAGTCCCGTAAATGTAGTTTATGTCGCGGAAGGTGGCGGTGATCATCCTCCACTGGGCGGCAAGATACGGCGTCGCCCTGCACGTCAACTTGAGGGATTTTCCCCTATTAGTATCTCCCACCAACGGGGCACCTCCCCACCCGGGACCAGCTCTAAGCTTCCTACCTACTGACAGACGTGGGAGCTTAGTGTATGTGTAAGTGTGTGTAAGTAAGGGTGAGGATAGCGCGCGATCCTTGGCCCGTTTGTTAGGATACTGTTCCGCCATTCGTCTGAGGTTGATCGAAGAAACCACGCAAAAATACCGATCAGGACAGCCGGCCGCTAGAATTATCATGCAGATAATGGTTGAATTCGACCTAGCTATCTAGCTAGTGTGCGAAATTTTACCATCGTTGAGAGTGTAACCCTAAGACGTCCCAGTCAAAGGTACTGCAGTGACATCAGTTGATGCCCTGAGCCACCTAAGCCCGGAAATTGTAATCCTTGACCCTATATAATTTGTATCGATTCCAATATAAGAGAAGAATCATATTAATTAACGTGCGGCAGAGTTACTAGTACAGCCATATTTGGTACCATATTGAATACTGCAAAACATTTAATGTTAAAATTTGTGGAAATTTGGCATTACTACCAATGAAATAGACGTTCATGTTTCCGAAGAAAGTATTAACGCATCTAAAGTGTGATTCGAATAATTGATTTATAATATTCGGGTAATCAACACTTTTGAATTTCAAAGCTGTCGTTGGCTTCAGGTAATTTTAAAGACATTGTTTCCCGATGTAAACATGTAAAAGAGAAAAATCAGAATATTTTCCTGACATATTATATTCCTCTTTGAAGAGATTCTATTGAGAGTTTCTAGAAAATATTTTTTACAATATCAAACCAATATTATGAGAGAAAGTTTTGTTTTAATTTCAATTACAATGTCTCGTTTCACCCAATGTCTTACAACGTCGAAAATAGAAACGACATACGAAACTATATTTAAAATATGAAAGCGAATTCATTAGGTTACTTTCTCAGGCACCTTTTTCCTTGTGGTTTTAGGTAAAGTTTAATGAAAGAAGACCTACAGTACCCGAAAGAAATTTTAAATTCCAAAACTACTTAGAAACATTAAATTCAGAGAATGGAATGAGAAGTAGATAAACGATTGAACCTTCAATGGCGAATATTTGCTACGTAGACTTACAAATTCGTATATTACTATCTTAATGTTAGATATATAACTATCTTATGTAATTCATACTTTCAATGACATGTAGAATTAAACTAAAGATTAAAATTGGAACATTGCACTGAAACAAAATGTCGCAGTTTAACTCACTCGCCCATCATACAATTGTAGGGAAAGTATTTTTCTTATCTAAACAAATCAGATCATGTGCAGAGCGAATTAGGCAGAGTATTTGGGCTCGTCCGACCTGCGCTTTGCCTCTCCTTGCATTCAGGGCCTCCCCCGGGGCGCGGGGGCCGCGCGGGCAGGGGGCTTTCGGGGGAGTGACGGAACAGGGAAGGCCCAGCCGCCCGGCCGCCCGCCGCCTACCCGTCGCGCGGGCCGAGGGGCCGGGCCCATAAAGTCGATACAATTACGGCTTCTGTATTAATTCCATCCAGCATCCACATAAAATACTATTACGGCATTAGCCCGTATCTTCAGTGCGGCGACTGTGTGTACCGGGTGCACTAACAGAATTACGCCATTTGCCACGATAATCTGTTTACTGCGGGCGAGGGGCCGCGAGCATGGGCCGACGGCGCGGCGCGGCGGGGCGGGGCGGGGCGGGGCGGGGCGCGGAACGGAAGGGGCGGGCGAGGAGGAGGCGTGGGGCACGTCGCCTCCCCTCCCCCCATCGCCCGCGAGGTCTGTCGCCGCCTGCGCCCGCGGGATTACAGGCGGTCGTGAAAAGCGGCGCGTCTCCCCCCCTCCCCGCGCGACATTGCTTCGTGTGTTTTACAATTCATTGCAGTAAATAGCAACCCTCTGTGGGGGGTTTCGCTAGGGGAGCAGCTAGGGACACCGACGGGAGGCGTCAGGCTGCCCCAAGTTTGTCGTGGCAGAAGTTACTGGGCATTCGTGTCAAAGAGCTACACAACAATGGAGAACGAGAAATAACGTTTTGTGAAGAGAAGAGTTAGTTATACGGATACACGAAGTTTTTTTCGTGGGGATTTATGCATCCGATCAACATCATTTAAGAAAATTCAAAGCACATCGGGAAACAAGGCCATATCGAAGCAAATAAAAGACGTCAATTCAAGATTTGGACGTGTTCAAATATTTTCCCTATATTCTTGACTGACATTTAAGATGTTAACATCCCAATTTAGTTCGTGCACAATCCCATGTAGTTGCTTGCGATGGAGTTGAGGTAGAGACTACGTTAAAAGTCTGTAGTAGTAAGGCTGATGAGTCAGCATGGAAGACCACGCGAGTAAAAATAGAAGTAGAAAATAAGATGTACAAGTTGAGACAATAATATACGCAGCAACAGCAGCAGTTTGGAAGTAAATGAACATGTCAGCAGGAAGAAGACGGCGAGAATGGTGCGAAAGGGACTGGTGCGAAAGGGACTGGTGCTAAAGGGAGTGGTGCTAAAGGAGTGGTGCTAAAGGAGTGGTGCGAAAGGGAGTGGTGCGAAAGGGAGTGGTGCGAAAGGGACTGGCGCGAAAGGGACTGGCGCGAAAGGGACTGGCGCGAAAGGGACTGGTGCGAAAGGGACTGGTGCGAAAGGGACTGGCGCGAAAGGGACTGGCGCGAAAGGGACTGGCGCGAAAGGGACTGGCGCGAAAGGGACTGGTGCGAAAGGGACTGGTGCGAAAGGGACTGGTGCGAAAGGGACTGGTGCGAAAGGGACTGGCACGAAAGGGACTGACGCGAAAGGGACTGACGCGAAAGGGACTGACGCGAAAGGGACTGACGCGAAAGGGACTGACGCGAAAGGGACTGACGCGAAAGGGACTGACGCGAAAGGGACTGACGCGAAAGGGACTGACGCGAAAGGGACTGACGCGAAAGGGACTGACGCGAAAGGGACTGACGCGAAAGGGACTGACGCGAAAGGGACTGGTGCGAAAGGTACTGGTGCGAAAGGTACTGGTGCGAAAGGGACTGGTGCGAAAGGAACTGGTCCGAAAGAGATTGGTTGGAAAGAGACTGGTTGGAAATAGATTGGTGAAAAGGGAGTGGTAAGAAAGGGACTGGTGTGAAAGAGACTGGTGCGGAAGATAATGGTGCAATGAGAATGGTGCGAAAGTTAATGGTGTGAATGACAACTGTACGAAAGAGAATTGTGCGGAATAGACTGGTGCGGAAGAGACTGGTGCCGATGACACTGGTGCGGAGGAGACTGCAGCGGAAACGGGAGTGGGGGTTGCGGGTAAACTGACGGGAAGCTTCGCAGACCTGCCACTGCTGAATCGGAGTTGATGAGTCCCGTTGAGCAAGACGCTCTTTGTGTCCCCCCTATTCGTGCAGCGGTGGAGGAAGAGAGACGCTTTCTGGGGGTGTCGGTTTAGTAGATCGTGCGACATCGATGTGCCAGATGTGAAGTCGCCCCGCGTGCTGGCTAGAGGGGACGCTTCACTTGGGGTGGCGGGATACCATGATTAGGGAGAAGAGAATGTCAGCCTCAACGGCATTAAAAGAAGATGAAGGTTGTTTCATAGACATGGGTACGTACCAGAGTTTGAGATTTTTCTCTCTCATATATGTGAAACGTGGCCAGTAAATTAGAACCAACAATGAGTCTTAACTGGTATATTTCAATACAAAATATTTTCACTTGAAAGGTACCACGGGTTTACATGTTTTTTTTCGGTAATACGATAGGCTCTACAAATTAAAAATTAATATAGGTATTTAGATACACATCTCCGCTGAAATCAATTTCTTTTCGAACACCCCTCCTTCCTTGCGCACACAGAACTGTTGTAAGTCCAAAACCGCGGTAATTAGCATTACCAGTAAGTGCACGGGAAGTCTTGTAATCCGCGAAAATTCTCGTTATCCGACAAGCTGCGTCGACTCACGTATACGATGTCAGCAAGGTCAGCTGTACTTGCGCGCTGAAGCATGGCGTTTACCAAGTACTAAGTGCACTGTTTTTGCAAAAACTACTTTTCGAATATTAAAAATATTTATATCATTGCATTTCATTTTAAATATCTTTAGAATGCTGGGGGGAAAATATACTTCTATTTAGAAAACCAAAGTTGTGACAATATCTCTAAAATTACATACACGAACATGCAATACAAAAAGAAAACAAAATATGTTATTTGCCTTATCATCTGCCACAACATGCCGCAAATAGCATCTCGATACTTCAAACCGATTGCAAGATATTTGCTGTGGCCAACTAAGGTGGTCCACCTGTGTATTGAGCATGCGTGTGTAGTTTACCACAAATCACTAACCAAATTGCCAGAGTTAATATTTATGATATGAGTGGCAAAGGTTACATTTATTTGGAGTGAAATAAAGGTTGTGACATGAAGTTAATTAGCCGAATAGCGCGATTATACGAGCAAAATAAAATCACTTTTATCACGTGTCCTAATGATAGACCGTATTACTAGTGGTTACTTAAATAATATATTTCAAGCTCTTGACCTTTATATTAAAACAATTACCTAATACCGCATAAGATTTTGATGCACTTAACTAAGAACAACATTCAAGACATTTCACTTGGAATTACTCGAGTTTTTTAATGTGGTGGTTTTGACTTCCTATCAATCATTGGTTAGTTATTTTTTTGAGTCGTCACTTGATCGTAAAATTGTTCTGCGATGATGTTTGCAAAAGGACTATTGCTAGATGATGGAAAATAATGGTTGAAATGTTATATACAATTGGAGTTTGGGAGATATTGTACCCAGTATTAGAAGTGTAGAGCACGTTCAAAAGACGTTTTATCACACTAAATTGCAGATTTATCCTTTACATCCCAACATTCTTTCATCCCTACATTCCATTCTTTACATCCCTAACATACAAAGTACAATAATAATTAGAACGAGAAAAATACTATTACAACAGAAGTTTTTATGGTAATGTTCTGATTTGATCTAGACTTGATGAGAACCATCTCTTGCTCCGTTTGTCGTGGGGATAAGTCACTACCTAAATAACAATAATAATATCTATTATTATTATTATCATCATCATCATCATCTCCCGTTCCGGTAGCGGGGTGGCCTGCCTCGAAAGCTCGCGCGGCCCATTTAAATGTCCGTAATAATAGTAATAATAGAAATGTAAATGGCGACACACTACTACGGCTATCACCTTCTTCTAATGAACAATCTTCTTCCACATAACCTCCCGGTTTTGGTTCCATTTTCTCTCTTTCTTTCCTTTTGTATTTTTTCTCAATTTGTTTCATCTTTCTCTTTTCGTTTTTCTTTCATTATATTTTTTCTCATTTTATCGACTCCCTTGTATTTTCTTTTGCTCTTTCTCCTCTTTCTCTCCCTCTTCTGCCCTTCGACTGCCTCCCAGAGCCCCGAGTGCTTTGCTTTGTAAACGAGTGCAGATTAATGAGGGCGGTGTGGAGCGCGCATCTGCACCCATCTCTCTTCGTTACGGCCCTTACTACCTCCCCCACCCTCTCATCAAGGTGCTAGCGCCGTGTGTTGCCACTGAGTAGCCTTCAATGTATCGATGATTTCTTCTGGGGGTCGACTTATGACAGCGCGTGAACAAAGAGATACATTTTTATACCAGGGAGGAAAAGCCACATATGGCATCCAAAATAATTAAAACATGGGGAAAGAAGGGGTATTTGGCCTCCGATCTATTAGCCCATCTAATACTGACGATCTAATTACAACCCAATTTTTGGTCTTGTAAGGGAATTATCATATTTATTGGTATATGTATATAAATATGTGTTTTACTGGTGAGCTGTTGGTCTTTATACGGGATTAAACCAATTATTACTAAGTAAATTATTGTTATAAATGTCTGCATTACGTGAAATCATTTAATATCCGGTCACAAATTAGTTTTTATAAATTTAACTAAGCAAAGAGATGTCTCCGAGTACCATTTTCGCTAGTTTCAGTGAGACATATTTTGTAATCTAAAAGTTTACACTCTATCAGAAGAATTTTCTATAATATGTCTCAAGCAATAATGTACTCATTTAAAATACGGACACCAATTTAGCTGCATACTCACAGAATTGTAGGATTCTAATAGCATGCTCAATTTTGCATCGCTTGCATTGCATTGCTTATCGACTCTGTAGTTCTATTTTAGGTTAGATATAATCAAAAGTTTGTAACCTTTATTATTTGCTCGTTTTCCATTTTTAGTGTAGTTTAGTGATAAGTGAAATATAAATTATACATCGCTCATTCTGCCACTCAAAACATGCCAGTAATGTCAGGTAAGGACATACGTAAAGAGAGCACTGTTAATATTTAGAACTGAAATTAAGTGTTCCGTTTTCCAAGGTATATGACATTTTATATTTAGCTTTCAGAGGGAACTACGGAAGTTTCTCACAAATACATTCACTGTTGGCTTACGTAAAGCCAATGCTACCTGGATTTTTCTTCTCAATTCTCTTTGAAATAAATCAATTCACTGGTTTCCAACATTACCAAACGTATTCTTGAAAGGTGCTCCCAGGAAAAGTGGCTCCGGGAATTAATTGATGTCACTGCAGTGCCTCTGACAAAAGGTCTTGGGATTCGACTCGCGACGGTGGCAGAATTTTAGACACTATCTCGGTAGATGTGTCGAATTCTGTCGCTATCGCTGTAAGAAGATATCTACATAATATTTTTTACATACGATTTTACAAGCCATTTTGTAATTTTTTGTTATTAAATGATAGAAGGTGGTTTATTCTAGATATTTACAAAATTTCCAGAAAGTACTAATTTAATAATCAGAAGTGTAATGGAATTTCTATTGTGTATGTCGCAGACACGAGGATAGAAAACATGCACTTTTTCGACGATAATAATCTAGTGTTAATAATACTGTTCCAATCACACTAAAAGTCAGCTAAGATGAAAACAAGTCCCTCTTTATCTTTAAAAAATGATTCAATACCAAAATTTAGACACGTCAGTGCATCCAAAATGTGTTGCATAAGATTTGATAAAATTGGGTAGATGTCCTAATATTTTACGAATTATTTTTCACTCGCACTATTTTTCACTATGTGAGATTCGTTCTTAGAAACGTGTAGAACGGTTGACATACGGAGCTAGAAATGGGATATCGCCTAACAAACATCAAAGGCGAGAACTAAATTCACAATTTAATTGATATAACGGCTCCTTCAGATTAATTCTGAAAGTCGCGATGGAATTCTTGGAATCTCTCTTCACGAGTTGACCCCTCAAGAAGAAAAGAAGAGCACAGTTCTGAAAGATAATAAGTGTATCTAAGTACCGCTGAACACACGTACATAATAACTCAACAGGACGTCGAAAGGGCAGACCCTCAAGGCTTTCAGACCTTTAAATTGATGTTCGCCGACGCATTGATGCTTACACAAAGATATCGTTGAAAGGAGTCCAATGAAGAGACCGGTTCAAAAAAAACATTAAAGGCCCCGACTGGGCTTATAAATGAGCGGTAAGAACGCACTGCATATTCATGAAAGTAAATACCTTGATACATTTAGCTTTTCCACGAAGAGGAATTTCCCATTATTACATTTTTACAACACGTCATCGGATTTCATTTCGAGACTGATTTGAATTATACGAAAGCATTTCAAAATCGTAAATTCGTATCTGAAGCGTTGCTCATTGCGCCGGATTCATTAATCTTCGTATGTAGATGAGCACGGAGCTGCCAAGAGGAGGTCGACAGTTGAAATATTTCGGGGATGCATTATGTAAATACGCGCCCGGTTTTCCTAGGCGGTGGAACGCTTTTCGGCAGCGTCGAGGTCGAGGAAGGTAGTGCAGGCGGGAGGCCGGGCTGGCGAGGAAGGCGGGGAAGGTGGAAAGAGAGAGGGGAGAAGTGATGAGAGGCGAGAGAGAGAGAGAGTCAGTGAGACTCGCGAAGTAGTAGGAAGATGCGAGGAAAGAAGCGGGAATATGCAAGGAATAGTCAGGGTAAAGAGAGTGAAGAGATGGAAGGGTGCGGAAGAATGGAATGGCCGGGGAGAGGGAGAAAGGGGTAAAAGAGGCGAGGGGTGAAGGGGCGAGAAGAGTTGAAGAGAGACGCAGGCAGAGTTCGGAAGGAACTTACAGTGTGAGAAGAGTTCGGAAGATGTGTACAGCTAAGAATGAAATTAAAAAGCGCGGAGAAGTGGGAAGAGAAGGGAGAGGTGGAGACGTCAGAGAGAGGCAGATATTCCAAGGAGAGACGTAGATAGGTTGAAATACGAGAGATGGGCAGGGATCTAGGGTGACGCAGAGAGAGGCGAGAAGTGGTAAGAAGTCAGAAGAGGTGAGAAGTACCGGAAGAGCTCGGAAGAAGATAGGAGGCATGGGAATGGTTAGGCGAGGAGGAAAAAGAATGGAAAATGACGGAGAGAGACAGTGAATGAGGGGAAAGGTGGGAGGGGTGGGCGACGGGAGAGCAGAGGGGGGCGGCGCGACCGGGGGCAGGGGGCGGGGAGCATTTACACAACAATGGGGCATTAGAGGGGCGAGGTATTTTCACCTATTGAGCACCTCCGAGTCCATTACGCTTAAATGCGCCCATAGAAGCGCTTGACGGCGACCGCGTCACGTTTTAACGTCGCCGCTTGAATAGCCCCCGCCTCCGCCTCCGCCTCCGCCTCCGCCTCCGCCACCGCCACCGCCGCGCCGCCGCGGCCTCCGGGATATTAGTAGCGGGTGCCGACTAGCCCCCGGAAATTTCTCGCGGCTCCAGGATCGAGGGTGGGCGCGGCAACAGCAACGGCAAGGCAATGGCTGGAAGAAGCAAGACGAGAGGGTTTAGTGGTGGATGTGGCAGAAGGGATGTAGAGGACTGAAAAGTTATGGTAATAAGATGACAGAGATTCAAGTGGGAGGGGTTAGGTAGGAATTTCTAATGTTGTGGTAATGTTATCCCTTGTAAAAGACTGTGGTGACTCAGTATCTCTCATCCCCGAAGGAAGGTGAATTCGGCTCCAGTGATTCGAGATCAATATGCACGCAAGTAGAAGAAAATACTGAAATGTTATTTCTCAGCATGATGGGAAGACATTATATAATTGGAAGAAGATTGGAGATTGAGTTAAGAAATATCAAAAATAACCAAATATTAGAAGTAAATATGAATTAACAAAGTGTTTATTCCATCAGAAGTTTTCATTCGATTATTCGATTCCAATTTGTATAAGTCGTAACAAGAGTAAATCGTGGTAAGATCAATCCGTCTACAAGAGATGTCAGAAGGAAAATACTTCAGATATAACTATGTATTGAATCAATCGATAAGCATAACATTTTTAGTATCATTTTTCTTTCAATATAAAATTATAACACAGACGCAAATGATGCTTGGTTAATTACCAGTCTTATAATTTTATTAATGAAGCACATTGCTTTTGTCAGCCCAAAAATAAATCATAATCTGCACAGGACATTATTCACAGTTTCCTACGGCTTAACTAAGTTTTCTCAAGCTGGCAAACACGCACATTCCTTTCGCCCAACTTTTCAAATAACAAGCGCGCCGCTCGCGATGTCATGTTCGATGTCGAGAGCAGCAGCAGCAGCAGCAGCGCAGGGGTAGGACAGGGGCAGGCATCGGGCGGCAGGGGAAGGGGAGGGGGCAGAGTCATTATCGCGAGTGGAGAAGCGGAAGGCGCGCGGGGGCGGGGACCAGGGCGGGAGCGGGGCCGTCGCTCTTCGCGCCCTTGTCGCTCTCTCACGTCCCCTCCTCGTATTTCAGCACGTCGCGCGCTCTTTCTTCGACTGTCAAATTAAAAAATACTGCACCATAAATTGCCGTGAGTGAGCACGTCTTTCATTACCAAGCAGCAGCTCCGCGCCACCCTCCCGCCCTCCCTCCCTTTCTTTCTTCCGCGGTGCGCAGTATAAGTGTAAGCGCCGGGGGTGATGGGCTTATAAATATATCCGAGTTTATGGCGAGACCCACGCTCCTAGCGGAGGCGCTCGGTACTACGGTATTACTTAGCGCGAGGGGTGCGGCAGGAGACGTCGTCGTCACCGCCGGAGGGTTGCCCGGAAGGTGCGGGGGTGGGGGTGGGGGGTAGTTACTCGGGGGCAGGGATGGAGGGCTGCAGATCCGCACGGTTCCTCGGCGCCCTCCGTCGAGTTGTCGGGGCGCGTTACCCGGGCTTTTCCTGCGATAACCGGGGAACTTGGCAGCGGAATGCGCGCGCGGGGCGCGAGGAGGTCCCGGCGGGAGGGGGATTGGCGCCGGTGGAAGGGGGGAAGGGCGATGAAAATTTAACTCGGTCGCTTCCACACGCCGCGTTTACTTTCGCGTAATGTTTGTTCGTTAAGCGCGCGCGCGCGCTTCGAGACGGCGCGGAGCGGCGGTCAGGATACGCGCGCCGGCCTGCGCGGAGGAGAAGGGAGGAGGAGGGGGAGGGGAAAGGCGAGGTGAAAGAGCGGGGAGGAACGGCGCTTCCGCAATAGCACGCGGGGGAATTTACGTCTGCGTACGACATAAGGGTTCCGCTAATTGAGTTGGGACTGGCTGCTGATTTAATTAACGGACGAATGGAAGCGCGTATATCAACGGAGGGGTCAGAGAGGTGCGCAGCTGACGCCGTGTATTCCAGAAGTGAAGGAAAGCGCGAGTGATATCTGTAGTTTCATGGAAATTTACTTCAGTAATCCATTCCATCTACTGAGAAAATGTAATCGTGTTTTTTTCTTCTCTCGTTATCATTCGTGCTTTTGAACAACTTTGGTTGTTAATGCGGAAGCAGTTTTTGTTAGTAAAGAGTTTCTTGAAAAAGTAAGATAATCAATTGTGAATGTAGTATATGTCGCCAGTGAAAATGCATCTGCGTGCAGATGAGCTAAGGACTATTATAAGGTGCAATTTTTAAGTTCAATATGTTGATTTCCAGTGTCAACAGTTTTGAAAAGTGAAGAATTAGTTTTGAAAAGTGCTAATTTCTGATATGTTACTCAATACTGTTACAATTCTAGAATATATTTTGCTATTATTCAATAGATAGTTATGTACTGAAGGTAGTTGACTATTATAGATGTAATTTGAAGTTTATGTTATTGAGTAGTACACTTCCACTACAATACTCCATCACAAACATTGCCATTATGTTACATTTATGCTTTACAATCTGATTAACAGTTCGAAACAAATAATGCACACGAAAGTTACAATAGGGTTTGATGGTGAATAACGTCCCCATCGTAAACCTTCTCATATTTCCGCTTGATTTATATTCCTTTCATTCCCCGTTTATCACGCTGCCCGCCTCAGCCACCCCGGGCGAGATGGCAGCGCCGCCGAGGAGTATCAGAACATCAGGGCGAGGGGACAACAGACGGCGGGGTGTGTCAACCGCATCACACACGCAGATCGGGGCTCGTAGTGAGCTCGAATAGGCAAGGGACAGACTGGAACGGAGTCGAAAGAGGGGGGTGCTAGAAGGCTGGGAGGTTGGCTCGGTTGGCAGACAGGAGATAGGGACTGGTGGGCTAGGGGTAGGAAGGCTGGGGAATGGAAAGAGGTTCAAGAGGCTGCGGGCTGGAGGAACGGCTTGGAAGATAGGGAGGCGGGGAGCTGAAGTGATGGGAGGCTGGGTACATGGGAGCTGAAGGCCTGGAGGAATGGGGGTTGTGGGATTTGGGGGCAGCTGGAGAGGAGGGCTGGAGGACTAGAGGGCTGGAAGGCTGGAGGACTGGTGGCTACAGGCCGGGGAGTGGGGAATTGGGGGAAAGGGGGGCTGGGGGGCTTGGAGTCTGGGGGGGCTAGGGGCTGGGGGGCTGGGGGGCTGGGGGGCTGGGGGGCTGGGGGGCTGGAGGGCTGGAGGGCTGGGAGGCTGGGGGGCTGGGAGGCTGGGGGATGGGGGGGGGTTGGTGCCAGGGCTGGGCGTCTGGGGAGCTGGAGATATGGAGGGGGTGGGGGACTGGGTCGTTAGGGGGCTGAAGGGTTGGGACTGGGGGCTGAGGAACTGTGCAGGTCTGAGGGCTGGGAGGGTGGTGGTGCTGGGGCATTGGGGGCGGGGAGCTAGGCGAGGTCCTCCGGGCGCGACGTGTGTCTCTCCGCCTGCTAGCAGCTGCAGGCGACGCCGCAGGGCACTAACCCTGGGCGTCCCCCTCTTCACACTTCCTCGGGCGCACACCCGGTTTCTCGCCGTGCGGCGTCGAGTTGCATCGCGCTGGGTGCAGCGGCTTTAGCAGCTGGAGCGCAGCCTCACGCCGGCACAGTTGTCTGCTCCGCCCCAACAAAGCGCTGCCTCCCTTGCAGTTTCCCCTCTGACGCTGTTATTCGTGCCTCACGTATATTTTTCGACACAAAGATGCGCATTATATGCAGTTGCTTTGCAAATGAATAGATGAATGCTTAAACCAGTGAAAAGTTTGTACAAGTTAACCTTTTATTGATCTGCAGCCGTCCTTGTTCGTTACGCAGAAAGCAGTACAGAATGTGAGTGAATGAAACCTGAATCAAAACACTGAAGTTAAATAGCTTGATAATAATGTAGCCACAAGCTGTAAAATTCGCAGCATCTCAACTAAAAAAGAAAAATCACGCCTTTGAAAAAGTAAATATATTTTGTAGAATTATACGAGGATTTATTCAGTTTCTCAGAAGATAAATTCCATGACGTTTATTTTTTTCTGTCATTCCAGTTACAATTTGCATCTTAGTGTTCTTATTTAGGATATATACCACTGTTCAAAGCTTACTTAATTGATATATTATTAGTCATTTGTAGATCGCTAATGACAACTTACTGCAAACGGACAATAGAAAATTCTGTAGAATTTTTTGGAATACTTAAAAAACATGTATTATAGTTTTAAAAAAATGTGGGCCTAGAACACAACGTTATTTGACAATAAAATCTAAAGTACATATTTATTGTAGAAGTAGAAAAAAAATAAAAAGTTGATCGCGTTAGGAGTTTCTGCTTTGTTCAAAATTTAAATCGTTGTTCCAAATCAACCCTTTGACATCTTTGCAAAACAGTTTATGTACCGAATCTGAAATGTTAACATTTTTGAAGATGGTGTTAAATGATCAAGTCCAAAAACATTCACACTTCGACCGAGATGTTTACAACGTTCTTTTGTAGACTTACCTCTTAGCGTAGCCAATTTTGTACTGTAATGAAGAGAGTACAAAAACGTTCTGGTGACGTACATTTTCATTTGTTGTACATAATATCGACCGTTATCGATATTATGTACAACATCGATATTATGTATCGAGATCGTTAGTTGTCTTTAAATATTGTTGTGTTTTAAGTATTATTGCGCACCAAATTTCCGCACTTTTACCAAACTAGTCCGGTAAGAAGTTTTAAAGAAGTAATTGTAAAACAATCTATTTACACAGAAGAATCTGCAACTATTTCACATACACTTACGTCCATTTCAACTCTCATCTCTCTAACACCGCACACGCAACCCCTCCGTCATACTGCACTCGCACGCCCCTCCGCCCTTCTTCACGCACCCTCGACGTCCTACGAGGGTCCTTCCTTCGCTCCCCTGGCCCTTCGCAGCCCTTGCACGCGCCCGCGTCCTTATTATTCATCTCCCCAAACACGCGGGGCCCCCGCGGCGGCAGCCGCGACCGCGACTCGGGCCCTCCGGCGCCAGCCCTCCGGCCCTCCGGCCCCGCGCGCCGTATTCAATAACCGCTGCTCATCCAATCGTTAGGGCTGTCTAGTTACGCTGGGCCCTTCTGAAGGGCTCGTTGTCGCCCCCAACCCTCCTCTCCCTCCTTCTCCATCGCTCGCCCGTCCGCGTCGCCCTCTCTGGAGAAATCAACCACTAAATAAGGGTAGATAAGTAAGGGAAGCGAGAATCTGATCCCGATTGCTTCGGGCGGGGCGCCCCTGCGGAAGGCGCGGAAGAGGGAGCGGGGGCGGAGGCGCAGGCGGCGGACGGGCATTCAGGGTGGGAATGAGGGGGAGGAGAGGGGAGGAGCCGAGCGCGCGAGGAGGCAGCGGCCGCGGGCTGTCTGCAGTTGAATAGCCGCCCCCAATCCTCAGTCACGGCTTTTGTCATGGTAATTATCACTAATTTTTATTCATCATATCTCTCGCGCGGGAGGGGACCCGAGCGACCAGAGGAAAAGAGATAGGGAGTGAGAGAGACAGAAAGGGAGGAAAGGGGAGGGGCGGGGGGAGGGAGAGGGATGCGGAGGGAACTAAGAGAGAGTGGCGGCGCGTGAGGTGGAAATCTTATCAGCATAACCCGCGGTGCCCCGCCTCTTTCGCCGCGCCACTGGCCCCAATTACCCGCGCGTTCTCATCGGCTGGGCGCGCGCGGGGACAGTGGAGCGGGTGGGGTCGGTCGGGGCGGGTGACTTGGGGCAGAGAGGGCAGAGATGGTTGGGGCAGGTGTAGCGCGGAGGGTGGGGTGGAGTGGGGTTGGGGGGCGGGGCGGATTGTTACTGGATCGGGTGGGGTGGGGTGGGATGGGATGGCAGGGCATGGCGTGGCATGGGACGGTACGGAACGGAACGGAAGGGGATGGGACGGAACGGGATGGGACGGAACGGGATGGGACGGAACGGGATGGGACGAGACGGGACGGGACGGGACGGGACGGGGCGAGTCGGGGCGGGACGGGGCGGGGCGGGGCGGGGCGGGGCGGGGCGGGACGGGACGGGATGGGACGGGACGGGACGGGACGGGACGGGACGGGATGGGATGGGATGGGATGGGATGCGATGGGATGGGATGGGATGGGTGGAGCGAGGGGGATGAGTTGGGGCGGGAGTAAAGCGTGGGGCGGTGTGCGGTGCGATTGCTCTGGACAGGGTGGGGTGAGTGAAGGGCGGGATGGGGCGGTGTAGGGCGGGTGAGGCGGGAAGCAAGACCGAGGGCCCGGGCTGTAGGGGGCTGCTGAGTTCCCTCTGAGAACAGTGCCACCTGGTGAGACATTTCGCGACCACCCCAACGCTCGGGGGCCGCTGCAGCCGGTGGTGAAAAGAGTATGTGGGCCTGCGCGGGCAAGTAAGGCTGGCAAAGTGTGGCCGGAGAATCGGTGAAGGTGAGAGGATTAAACGGTAGCTGACACCAAATGTAGGGCATAACTGGAGTGGGAGAGCATACTGGGAGTAGCTGAAAATCCACACTAGGACAATCGTTTAGACAGAAAAAAGAATGGATAGGAGAATGAGAAGCGAGGATCAGAACTGTTAGAGATGACAATTTATAGGAAGGACGAACCATTCTAAAGAGAAAATTATAACATTTATTGTCTCATGACTGCACTTTGAAAACAGCTATTGCCCTATATGATGCATTTCTAATTGCCTAATTAAAACAATTACAGTTAAGCATTATTCTGCGTAGTGGTAGTGATAAGTTTCTGCAAACATATTTCATAATGTCATAAATAATTACTTTAGATGTTATATTGAAGGAAATGTATACTTGGAAATCACGCAGTGGTTCACGATGGTTTTACTGGCGAGTGTAACGTACTGATATGACTGAGTTAACATAGATAAAGTCAAGAATTGGAGCACGTCACTACAAGAACAAAACAATCCACAATACGTCTTCCTGAGCCGATTGTCACGCGCCACGTATCTGTGCATTTTGTTTTAGAAACTCATGCCTAAATTATACCTCTTGGCTAATTGGTTCACTACTCAATTATATCTACCCAACTGATCTGCCCCTTGTCACACATTTACAAGTAGAACATTTTTGGGGTTGGTTATTTTGATATCTTTCGATGGGAAGCTTTATTTTGAGGACGATTCAGTTTAAAGACTGCCTCTTTCACTTCGACTGCTAAAGGAGCAATTATATATCCATGTAAGATCAGTAAATCCCCCTTGATAAAGATTCTCAGGTATACTTTTAGAATACTACAGAACCAAAAGAGTAGTTTGTCATTGCATTGTTATTATATTATAGTAGGTTTTAATTGTTTCATGTTACAAGTTTAGCCCTGAGAAATAATTTCGATTCCTCGTTGCAGTTACAATTAGAGAGAAAATTCCAATTCTGCGATAACATAGTATAGTATATGTTCCGTACAACGGACCTTTACAAACCAAGATTCCATAACGCAACATGTTCACGAATTCCTGTTCCATAACGCAACATGTAAATAGCAAATATTTAATGGAGTCTTACTGGCGCATGGTGTGTCGTACTGCGTATGAGCATTCAGCCAGCACTCGCACTACGAGAATGTGCAAAATAACAAATTAATACAATGAAAAAATAATAGCCGGAATAACAATAAAAATAATAATAAAATATTTACAATTTTGAATGAATGTCGAAACTGTTTAATTGTTTACGTATTTGTCCTAGTGCCTGGATGTAGTTCGTGGAGACGAAAGACATCTCTCATATGGCCGGAGGCTGCATTATTTGTTTTTTCGTGCTTTTTAAATTCAGCGCGCATTGGAAATTAGTAATATAGATATAATAATTGCCCGCACGAAACTAAGACTTTTGTCGTGTAACAAAGCAGGGCACTTTCTCTAATACAAGACGTAGAATAATGTGCAAGAAAGGAAGCATCATACTCTGGGAGTATCCACACACTGGGGACAGTGGAATACTTGGTTGAACATACAAACTGACAATGTGTTCCAAATAATAAATTCGTATGTTACTCTTACCTCCTGTATTTCATATACTCCAAGAAATAAATCTTTTGGACAAGACTTATGAAGTCGGCAATTTCATGGCTCAAATTGGGTGCATAAAAAACATCCTCTCATTTACGAAGCCGCTCAACCAGCTGGTTAAATATTACTACATAACATTGCGGCAAATGGTGTGAATAATCGCACGCGATTTCAAGAACTGCGAAACAAACGTAATCAAATTAATAGCTAAATGAAACATCATTAATGCGGTAAATCAAGGGTCGGCGACCCGCGGTCCGCGAAGCCATCTCATCCAGCCAGTAAGACCCGTACTGCGTTGGCCAACTGCAAAATAAACTTTTTTTGTGCATTTCACTCATTTTCCAGTTTACTCGCATCTCTGTTCAGTATTCGTGATGTCAGAATATATTTAGGGAACTCACAAGTAATGACCATGATTTTCCTGCTGGAAAATGTGTTCAAGCAATAGAACTTGTTGAAAGAGAGCTTAATGTGCGATTTGTCGACCTTCGATACGACTGTTTTAAAATCCTTTTGATTCAGATGGTCTGAGAGTTCCAGATAATTTACAAATGGAAATAATTGACCTACAAGCGAATGATGCATTGAAAGACTCCATCAAGAATAATGATATAATTGTGTTTTACCTCAGACTTCCTGAATGCTTTCCAGAACTAAGAACATTTGCGTGTGCCATGATGACTGTCTTCGGGAGCACTTACGTATGAATGAAAAGAAGGAAGTCTACGCTGTAATTGAGACACATATTGTCCAATTCAAGTAATAATTTTGGTCGATATTTCATAAACGCAGGGGCAGAATATGCAGCGAAGACGCGCTTAATACCTGAGGGTGCGGCGGATTGCATAGAGATTTGTTCAGGGGCGCTTGAGTCAGCATAAACGCATAAAATCAATAATGTCCCTATTTTGCGTCCATATGCGACATACGTATGTACATTCCCAGTATACTACGTCTATACTTTTTGCGCAAGTGCGAGGAATAAGTTGACGTAGTTTTACCGCAATCGGATGGTCGGTACGGCAGTGCATAAAATACGAACAAACATTAATTTTATATATTCGATATTACGGATCTAAACTAAGTTCTTTTTTACATTAGAACATTGTGGCGAAGTCTAAATCTTATCACACGATTTTATAGAGTCGAGAAACTACGTAACCAAATGCTTGGGAGATAAGTAAACATCCGCCATAAAACATCGCATAACAACAAACGTAGGTTAAGTTATTGGGTAGGTTTGGACTATTAGACGTCTTTCCGAGTTAAAACCATCGATCCAAGAGAACCCCATTGGAGTCCCCATGAAATTCCAACTTTAAAGAGCCCATTGTAATTATGTGAACAAGCCCTCTCGGAAGGGTGTCACGACGCATGGGGCCAGAACATTACAAGCGATATGCAATGTTCCCAATGCGTGGGTACTAGTGTCCGGCGTTCTCGGACAAAATGTGTGGTGGAAGGGAGGAGAGAATGTAATCGGAGTGGGGGATAGGTGGGGTGTATGAGGATGGGCGAGGCGAGGTTTGTTCAAGCATAGTGGGATATGGCTTGCCAAGTCGTGGCAAAAGACGTGTCAGGGAGCAGTGGGGAATGGAGAGGGTGGGACGTGGTGGCGGAAAGAACGGAGCTGGAGGAATGGGGGTGGCGGCGGGAGCGTGGCAAAACACGATGGAGCCTAGCAAAGAGGGGCGGGAGAAGCGGTATGAGGCGCAGGGGGGAGAGGTGATGTGTGGCGGGGTGGGGCGGGATGGGTCGAGGCGGAGAGGGCGAGTCGAGTCGAGTGTTGTTCTTTTGCGCCGCTTTGTGCGCGGCGGCGGCGGCGTGCCGGGCGCTGGGCGGGGAGGGGGTGCTTGAGGGAGGGGGCGGGGCGTGGGGCGGCGAGCGAGTGCTTGGGCCGACACAGTCGCTGGCGCCCGGGGCTATTAGCTGCACAAAGACCTTATGAAAGCGAAATCATCCGCGCCCCACAGGGAGCGGGCGGCGCGCCTCCGACGCGCACACTGGGTCCAAACAGATAAAACGGCCCCTTGACACTGCCCAGAAGGCTTCCTAGAAGGCTAACACATTTTCTTACATCCCAGAAGGCTTCCTTTCCTGTAAGGTCAAGAAATTTACCTACATATTAAGGCGAAAATCAAAGGTGAGATAAAGTGTAATAAATTGGATTTCTTAATAATGATTCAATGAAGTCCAATGCATTTTTGAGCCGATGAGAGGATATAAATACTACGAAAAACGAGTAAGAAGAAAATGTAAATGTACATGTAAGCACGTAAAAAGAAAGACGATAAAAGAGAGAAAAATAAAAAAATTGAAATATATTTTTGAATAGTTGCAAGAGGAACACATTACAATTACGTACAATTTCGTACAATTGTCACTTGTACGCATCTCGCCATATAAATTAATTTTTAATATCATATTAAATATGTGCCGCAACATAACTGAAAGTGAATCAGTTGAATTCTGTTGACTTTCTTATGTTATGACTATCTTATTATTTAAATTTAACTGTATTAATATGGTTCTACATATTTATTGACAGACGAATTATTGCGGGTAGAAAAATTGAAAAAAAATCAGGTACTTTTTATCCACAATAATTTACATATCACCATATTTATAGAATTGAATTCTGTTAAATTTTTAATTATAAACGCATGTTTTTTATTATTTTGTTTGAAAGACTTGTAAGCAAATGGCAGAGGGTTTTTAGTGCCGCTTTTGGGGGTAGTTTGCGCCCACTGTGAGTCGCCCGGGGGCGGCGGCGGCGGAGGGCGCGAGGGGCCGGGCGCGAGGGCGAGACCAGAACAAACCGCGGTAGCAGCGATGGGGGGCGATGGGGCGATGGGGGGCGATGAGGGGAGATCGAGGCGCTAGCGGACCCCTGCGCTGGGGCGGGGGTGCAGACTAACAGATGAATCACGGTGGCCGCACGCGACGTATGGCCGGGGTGCTGCAGGCGGCCGGTGCCCATGGCGGCATTGTGGCAGCAGATACGGTTACTGGAAGTTAGGAGGTGCCGGTAGGTGGCAGGTCCTGTAGTATAGTAACTCTGCTGGCCCCAGGCAAATTCATAAGGAATGACTGCGCGTGGGGTGGCTACATTGTGTTCTCGTCGGTGGCAAGGCTGTGAAATGTGGCAGGAGTGGGAACTTCGCTGGAAAGGGTTATGGGGTTGGGAAATGAAGAATGTATTTATTTTCTGTACAGAGGTTGTATATCATATCAGGGATGGTGAATTCTCTCTTAAAGAGAATCATCGGGTGAATGATGAAATGAAATGCTATAGGACCAAGGAAATTTCCAACAAACCTGATTCCTCACAAATTTCAAATGGTTCGCTAAAGTTTTGAACCTTTGTACCGTATACGGAAAACTAAAGCAGAAGGAGTGGTGGATTTCTTGTGTTAGTTGTTTTAAAAAGTGTGATGTTTAAATTTGATTTCTCTGGCAAAGGCAAAGAAATTGACCGACACGAACGACTTGTTTAAACAGTTTGAACATTAATATATTTTTACATTCGTCACTCATCTATGGGGCAGTGTGGAAGAGTGGTTGGTGGTTACACATCTTCCACACTAGCAACAAACAATTCACTTATTGTGAGAACATGAACTCTCAACGATGTTTGCACTGTTCCGACACCGAAGAGGGAAACGTTTTAAGAGAACCATGTATACGATGGATTATATTTATCAATAGATTTTTAATAGAGAATTCCACATCTGCAAATCAACAGGTTAATGTGTTGATATATAATGCCCATCAGAATATTCTGTCATGCATCCTTTCTTTTCTTTATTCTTCCTCTTCTGCTAACGTTATATCATTGAAGTTTTTGACAATGAACTTAATGCACACATGACAAATTTAATTGATTCAGAACGGAATAAAAAATAAAATTGAAATTTCTTGCTCTTGAAGAACGCAAAAGACTGCTACTTTATATTTCAATTCTAGAATTCGAATTGCCAGGATGATTAAAGATTTAAAAACTGAAATAGAATCGGTTTTAAATTATTTTAATCTCAATATTTTTCTAGTACCATTGTTTTGTTCATACATTCAACACTTATCACAAGAATACTTTCGAGATCTGCCAAGGCCCAGATTGTAGATTGATAATTCTGATTCGCGGTATCCCTGACTGTAATGCCTTTCGCTGCAGGTGTAGTGCTACTAGCAGCGATTGCAGGCAATTACAATTGCTTCCAGTACAGGATGCAAAAAAAGTTGGGTTCGCAGGGAAGCTAAGTTCCCTGGCGGAGCGTGGTGGTGAGCGAGGTTTCAATTACAGAGACCAAGTCCGATGAAGTATGAAAGTTTAATCGAAGAAAAGTAGAGAGCTGCAGAGCAGCGTGAAGTGTACACAGCAAAATCTCTAGGCTGTCTCCCCGCCAGAACTCGGCATGCCCTGGACGCAATAAATCGACATAACTGTCAGAGGACTTTTGCCCTTTTGAAAACTCACAAGTTCCCAAACATCCCTGTTTCCACGCCTGGATCGTGTTAGCGTTGACAGCGGTTCGGGGAGCCTAATCACCCTTGACCGTAGGCAGGGTGCCCGCTCCCGACGCGACCCTAATTTAAGCATGAAGGGTAATATTTCTTTCACGTACAGTTTGAAAGAAATATTCATTGCTCTTCTTAAGCAATGCGTACTTCACATGTACGTAGGTGCATTTACCATTACATGACCACGTCCAAGCAAATGTCGGAGCATCACGTTACACACCGTGCCACAAACCGCGAGCTATCCGTTCTTCCCTGTTAGTTCCTCACACTCATTCTCAGTGATTAGCTCATCATCCATCTGCTAAATTACCCTTCTCCCAGTGATCAAGGAAAATCCCTTGACCCTTCAGGATGCAGATGAACGATGCGGGATTCTGGAGACACTAACTATAGATTTCTCCTGAAGGCTTAACAATAAACCAAAGATAAAATTAGTACTGCGGTAACTAATCGCAGTTTTTCGAATTATTTGTAACGGCTATGTAATATTATAAAAATAATTGAACCCATTAATGCTCTAACAACTGGCAAAAATATTTGTCCATCCTGAGATTTGAACTCAAGCACATTGTTGGCCACTGTCTTCCCGGTGCTGGTTAAGGATAATTCTCTCGGCGCATCGAAAATATATTGAACCTTCGCAATTTTCTGTACTAATGCAACACAAAATATATCGTGTTCATACGAAATATCAGTATTTGATGAGGCCTATCAGTCAGAATCAAATAGCAGACGTAACTTAATTTTAATGGATCGCTTACTATCCCCTTCAAGACCTGAAAGTTAGTCAAATTTTATTATAACATCTCCTTGGTAAAATCTATTCCAAAATGGGCTTCACAATTATATATTTTATTAGAGTAGATAATATTTAGTTTTCAATTCGAGAAAATTGGATTTCACCCAACTTAAACATCTTCATTAATGATTAGAAGTAGATGAGCGTCTCCTGCAAACGCATGTTCTGAAATAACTTTACGTTTATTTCAAAAACATGAGGTATAAAGAGTGAAAGGGAGAAATTGCTCTACATGGGTTTGAGAAAATTAGGAGCGTTGATAAAGGCCTTTAATGTAAGAATCTTAGTAGGTTAAAGAGTACACACAAAGCAACTTATTTATGGTACTTCATGATCCATATACACGAATAATATACTGAACACACATGCACCAAGTAAGAAGGACGGCTCGTACAACCGAAACAACCGCGCAAACTGGTTCCTAGAAAATAAATGGAATTACTTTCTTTACATAGATATTATGTGTAATTATCTTATCCCATTGCTTCCAGTGAATAATCTCCCACTAGGGCGTGTTTATGTTCCTGTAAATTGTATAAACCATTTTTTGCCGACTGCCATTACCAAACGCTAGCGCGAGACCGTCTAGTAGGCAAATACAGGGAACACAATCGCAACGCCCTCCGTTTCAGGCGGGCAGGCAGATGGAGTGGGCGCGTATTTGTATCTATCGCATGCAAGAGCGGGTTCTTCGGCCCCTTGTTAAATAACACCCTGCTCCGGGCTGGGGCCGCGCCCCTCGCGCCCTGTTTGTTTAGCGGTCGCGCGCCCCGCCCCGCGCCGCCCCGCGCCGCCCCGCGCCGCCCCGCGCCGCCCCGCTCCGCCTGGGCGCGTGCGATCGCCGCGGGCGCCGCCGCCGGAGGGCGCGGGGTGGCCTGGATGCAGAAGGGGAGCGCAGCGCGCGGGGCGGGAGGATGCGGCCGTGGTTCCCACTGCGCTAATGGTGGAGGACGCGTCCGTTGGGGGAATGGTGAAGGTTACTGCGCGCGAGGGGATCGTTGTGAGAGAGCGAACGTGGCAATGGTGTTTTGGTTTGATTGGTTAGTGATTCTGGGCGCCAACTGCTACGGTCATTACTCTCGTAAGTGTACTGCATGTTGTGTTATCATGGGAGGTCCTTCTTCCGCTGGATGGCGAAACCCGTGGCCAACTTACAAATCGGCTTCCGGGGTTTTCCCCAACCAGGGATCTCCCCCACCAGCGGAGTATCGTCCATGCCGGGACAAACTCAAAGCGCTGGTCTCCTGGCATGGGTGGTAGTGTAATGCTTGTAAGTGTTTGTAAGTAAGGGCTGTGAACAGGACAAGGAAGAGGATGGAAAGATCGCGTCCGGTGGCCAGTTTGTTAGGGTACTGCTCTGGCATTCACCTGGTTTTGATTTGAGAAACCACGGAAAGCTGCCAATCAGAGCAGCCGGCCGCTACAATTGTCCAGAATTCTCCCTAGTTGATAAGCTAGAGTCGAAAGCCCTGCCACCGTCGTGGCTCGATCCCTAGTACCTCCTGATCAGAGACACTACAGTGTCATCAGTTTATGAGCTGAGCCACCTTTGCTGGTGGCGAGGAGGAATGATGTTTCGGTGACAGGGAGGAAGAGGTTGTGGAAGTGGTACAAAACCGGCAATATAGATGTTGGAGATGGTGGAGGCGATGAAGGAGGGGTGGACATGATGGAGGAGGAGGAAAACGCAGTTGTGGAGATTATGAGAGTGGTGATAGAACTTAATGAAGTGCTGGCGAGGAGGAAGATGTGATGGGGGCGACAGAAGTATATGTAGGTGGCCGAGGTGGCAGAGATGAAGATGATGGGATGGTTAAAGTCGTGGACATGGAAGAGGTGGAGGACGTGGTGGGCGGGGCAGAGATGGGGAATATGAGGAGAACGATAGGGTAGATGGGAGTGAGGAAGGTGGTGGTGTGGGAATAGGTGGAGTCATGGGAAGTGGCGAAGGGTTGGAAGTCGTAGTAGTAGAGAATAGTATTCATGTGGTGAGGGCGGTACAGGTATGGGAAGTGGTGGAGATACGGGAGGTGCTGAAGGTGTTAGATGTGATAAAAGTAGAGGGTAATTTTGATGTTGTGGAGGATGTAATGGGGGTTGTGGCAGAGCTTATGATAAAGTGGTAGTGATGCTGGAAGAGGTGGAATTGGAGGAGGTGGATATAGTGGAGATGATATATAGTATAGGAAGGTTGGTAAGGATTGAATCAGTGGTAGTGACCAGAGATAACAAACATAACGTGGCGTAATGTAAATTGTTTAATGTTTTCATAAAAAACATAATTACGACTATTAACTGTACTTTATTTTGTCTTCTTAAATAGTAAACACGATTAACGTGGTCCAGTTTTCTCATAATTAGTCGCCTTTTCTGCACATGGCAGTGGAAAAAAATATTAAATATAAAATCAATGTTTTATCATAAATAATAATTATTATTATACATTATTATTATTATTATTATTATTATTATTATTATTTCTTAATTTCCTTCGGTAATAATTTGACTGCAAGTTCGCGACTGGTAAAATATATAAGGATGCTCATTGACGTAAACGGACGATTGACGTGTTGCATCGAGACCACAAAGCAAAAACTGAATTTCCTTGTTCTCTGCCTCACCGTCATACGCCGCTCAGCTGCTACGCCCATACATGGCCAACACGGGTACAACGTTACATCACGTGACGGCGATTGGAGCCGCCGCCGCCGCATCACAAGACCCCTGTCCGCGTCGTGAGGCCCCCTTGTGAAAAGGTATTACCAAACGAGCAGCTACACGGTCCGGCACGGCTGTCTGTGCTCGCCGCACGACTGCACGGGGGCCGTAACGAAGAACATAACTTACGTGCAAATCCAGAACGCCGCGCCGCGACGTCTCCGCCGGATAATGAATCACGCGCGCGTCCGCGCAGCGCGACGCGACGCGACTCCTCGCCTCGCGGCGCGTCATGAAATACGCATCTGTCACGATTAAGGCGTAGAGCGCCGGCGGCGCGGCCTCGCCGGACAAAAGCGCCGTTTACGGCAAACGCGCGCGGAACAGGTCGCGGAGCGGCGCAGGCGTCTGTGAATGGACGCCGACGAGTACCTCGGCGCCGGCCGAGCGTTGAAATCACCGCGGGCGACTGCCGCCGGCGACTGCGGACGAGCTGCCGGGCCCCGAGATTCCGTGGCCTTTGCGTGCGCAAGGCCAACCTGGTAATGTTTCTAGTTGCGGATGTAGTGGTGCAATCGTGTTTAATTAATGCGTAGGAAATTAATTTGTTAGAAATGTTTTATCCTGAGGAGTGTTCGCAAAGGTCGGGTAAAGAGCGTAATGATTCGTTGCCTCGTCAACAAGGTCTGCTCAGCGACGAATGGGAAAGTTGACATGTGATCGTTGCAGATCATTGGAGACAAAGTGTAATAGAAAACTAATTACTTTGCCAGGAAGCAAACATCGTGTCCCGTTCCCGAAATAACGAACTTCCTAGAAAGTTCAATTCATATTTAGTCGACATTTCAGACATTCAAATTGTTCTCACGTCGTTTCCAAACATAACACCTATCCTTTGTTGTGTTTTTATTCCATTCCATAGGAAGCTTATTATATTGTAACTTATGTTATTTTACAAATTGTCTCTTTCTCCATCACCTACGTCGTCATGGTACCAGCACAAATAACCTCCACTGTTACAGATTACTTCAAGAAGCGAGGCAGAACTTTGCTGCTTCTTGAACACTCAGAACCAAAAGAATAAGTAGGCTAAAGTGATCCAAGTATTTTAGCATCATTTAAAATCTTCATTTAATGTTTTTTGTTCTTTCAACAAAATATTGATCGGCTTTTGAAGATATTTACTACTTTTCGTCCATATAACAGCTTAGAGAGGAAAGTGTTGGAATCACTTCAACAATTCCATCTCGAGTGTTCAGAAGTAAAATCCACGCTTAAAATAGTTTGGAGCTATAACTTCACATAGAAGTTACGATCAAATATTACTAGTACTGTTCCAAAACTTATTAATATGGTTCTGGAAACGAGATTTTGTGCCGTAAAATTGGAATGTCTTCTGTCGATATTTATAGATGGGCAGACGTAGCTGTCAAACTAGAAGCTTTTGAGTTGACATTTTGCAAACACTCAAAAGAAAGATCTAGTTGTTCCTTCCCGGAAAAATTTAAGATATTTTAATTTTTGGCGGCACTTTACAAAAAAATCTCGTAACATTTTCAATTTTTTCTGAATATTGGCTACTTTCTTCTTTAATGTTTTGCTTGAGTAGAATAATAAGCTACAAATAAAATATTTACCTAAGTAACTAAAAGAGATAATGGCACGAAACCTACAAGAACAAAGCTCTGAAGCTGGAGGAAAAAGGATCCACCTCTAAAAGAAATATTGTTTTGTAAAATATGCATTAACCTTTCCAAATTAATCTTTACTAAGAAAAAGAACACAGTAATAGAAGTTCGTCATTTAAACAAGACACTCAAGAAGTTTACCCATTAACGCAATATTTATTAACAGCATAATGGATTAATATACTGAAATAAAGTAATGAGAAACGACAAAGTATTTAAAGAACCCACCATTGCATGCAAGCACAAGCGGAGATTAGCCAGCCGGCCTCCGGGGAGGCAGGCAGCGCGGGCACTGCAAATCGCTGCCACTTAGGGCGCTGTGGCAGCGCGAACCTGCGCAAGCGGTCGTAAAGAGCACTGCACGTGCAGCGCCAGAGGCGATAATGGTGGAGATGGTCGAGGTAGTGGAGGAGAAGGCGGAGACGGTGTCGGTGACGGAGCAGCGATATCTGTTGGCTATGGTAGTAGCGATGGCATCAAGAGATGAAGGTAGCAAAACTGGAGTGGAAGGAAAAGGCAAAAGGATTGCGCGAGAAGGGGATAGAAAGGATAGGAGGGGAAGGAGAGGGAAGTGGAGAATGAGTGGAAGATGAAGGAAGAGAGTAAAGAGAAGACAAAGGAGGAAGAGAGAGGGAGGTGACGGCGGTGGGCGCGGAGGAGTCGTATGCGGAAGTGCAGGTGAAGGCACCGGTGGTGGTGGAGGCGAGGTCGCATGTGGCAGTGAGAATGACGCAGCGATGGCGGCAAAGGTGGAGGAGGAAGCGAGTGGTGGTGGCGGCGGCGGCAGCAACGTGCTTCTTTTATGGTGCGGGCCCGGGTTCGAGTTTGCCCGCCCTGCTCCCTCACTACCTTTGCCACCTCACTTAACTCCCGTCGTTCGCTCCCCCTAGCACCAATATGACAGGCAGGGCGCCATCGCCCTCGTTGCACGTTCAGTAGTTTTATTTCCTCGCCGTTATCATCTCCGCTGTTGCGTTACGCTCTTGTCATTTTCATCTCCACCTCAAACAATATCCCCCTAAGTTGCTAACACTGTGTCATCTCCTTACTTTGTCTTCCCTAAAATATTCCCACTATTCCTTTACACAACTCACATTTCCTCTTCAATAAGATCTCTGACATTGTTCTTTGTGTTGGTTCCTCATCATCTTGCAAATAAATCCATATTTTCATACGCAGAATATCATTTCACACGTATATTTTGCTGCATGCTTTCTGATTACTTTCTCTAAAAAATATCATCTCAATCCAACTTCCACGTCAACATTAATACCCTTGCCATAGAACTTCCTCGTCCCCGTCTCTATCATCAAAACCTGGATGCCACTAACACGACGTATCGTGCAAAAATATCTGAACTATCACAAGCTCACTCATCCCCGCTCCCGTCATCTCCAACCCCGCCCATACGTCGACATTCTCCATTGCGCCACCTCGAGCCTTTTGCACGCCTCCCCAAACCGGCGCCATCTGTCTCTATCTTCATAGTTTCCACGCCGCCAGCCCCATTTCAGAACCTGCCGCCTCCGTATCGTCTCCCGCTACCTTCGCACCGTCCACCGCCGTCCCGTCACGCCGTCGTCGCCCTCGTCGCCGCTGTTGGCGCTGCCGCCGAGGTCGTCACAGCGCCGTCCCGGTTTACGACGGTGTTAAACTCGGCGGCGATAACGGCTACAACGGACGCCCCCGCGCCGAACTCCGACGCGGCGCGGCGCAACGTCGAACAGCGCCATCGCGGGGAGCGCCGAGGGAGCGGGAGGAATCAGAGGGTGTCAGGGGCAGACGGGGGGCGAGACAGGGGGTGGCAGAGGAGAGGCTTAGTTGGTGACGCGGAGGAAGACACGGGGGTCGCAGATCAGGAATCGATGGGAGATGATGCTATGCCAACGCTAGAGTTTAAGATAAGAATTACTGGTCTGCCAACGCGCAGAATATTGAACATCGTAAAGGATAGAATCACTCATTATGGGAAACACGCAGGTAATGAAAAAAGATATTTGATGTACATTTAAATGTAAATGAAAAATATTTACTCAAGATTGGGAAGTAACTAAACAACTTGTAAAGTATTGCAAAGCAGATATTTTTAACTCAATAATTTTAAAATAAGTACATATTAATGGAATGAGAAATTAAAAAAAAATAAAGAGCAGAACCAAATGGTCATTCATGATTTCACAAATTCAAGAAATTAATGACCATAATGATGATTGTAAGCCAATGTTTATCAAATGTAAGAAAAAAAATATTGAATACGATATTCTTTTCTCTCAAAAAAACATATTTCCCCTTCTAATGTTTTAATAAGTTTTAAAATCAGGATGAATAATTTTTGTCACAAACATTACAGCACATTGAAGTATAGAAATGTTTTGCGTTTTGAAAATCACATTATTCAACATTTATGAAACTTACGGAAATATAAGATCATAAAAACTGCTCCACTGAGTGAACTACACATACGAAAGTTGCAAGTACGAGATTTCAGATTCACGTCATAGTAAAGTGCCGAAAGGATCAGAGAAAATAATAATTTGAGCGACACAGGTTCTCATTTATTCCCCCAGACACGAGGATAAATCACATAGAACTTCCAACGCCGAATATTGAAGAAAAATGGAGGACGAGAGACGCCTAAAACTCTATCTAGTTCGAAAAGCATCATAGAGTGGATTGCAGTGCAAAACGCTTTGATCCTGACTCGCCCTTCATGTTGACACGTGAATGATAGCGAAGCATGTTTGCACTCACTGCGCTCATGGCAAAGTCGAAATTGAACGGTCGCGCCACAATGGCGGGCGAACGCGGCATAAAAAGCAATGAAAGGCTCTGAAAGGAACGACCGGATGAAAGTGGTTCTATCCCGGAGCGAAAACATTCGCCTAGGCCTCATCAATCTCTATACGTCTCGAGTGGGCGAAGGCTCGGAGCGGGCCGTTGGCACGTCGTGCGTCGATGGGGCCCAGGAGGCCATCGCCCCGCCCCCTCCCCCGCTCCGACTCGCTGTGGCCCCGTCCGCATCCCCGCCCCCTCCCTGCTTGACACCTCTTGGCCGCCACCCCTTCATCCCTCCCGCCTCTCTGCCGTTTCTCGTCACGCTTCCACTGTCGCCTCCACGTCTACTTTCGTCCCGCCCGCTTCAGTTCGTCTTGTCTCCGCCCCTCCCCTTCTCACTGCGGCCTACAAGGCCCCCGCTCAACTGTCGCATCCCCACCCTCACTTCCCTTACACCACTCGCCTCCACCTCTGCCCTTTTCGCCCGTCTTCCACTGCCATCTCCACGTCACGTCTCGACTCGCCCCACTCCGATCCGTCATGCCTCCACCACCATCTCCGCCACTCCCATTCTCACTGCGGCCCACAAGGCACCCGCTCCACTGTGCCCCATCCCCACCCGCACTTCGCTCACACCACTCGCCTTCAACATTTGCCCGTACCCTTCCACTGTCCTCTCCTTCGCGTCAAGATTTGTCCCGCCCCGCTATGGCCCGTTATTCCCCACAGCTCACGCCCTCCTCTCCGTCCTATCTTGTTACCACCATTCTCCGCTCCCACCCGCAAGCCTCCCCCCTTCGCTCTACCATTCTCGCCCCTCTACAACCCTCCCTCCAACAAGTCTCCCACTGTGCCTCTCCATACCGGCCATCCAAACTACCCGCGTTTTTGTCCATACCCGACCCGTTCCCCTATACCATTCCTCATTTTCCTTTATCTCGTTCCGTTGCACCTCGTGTCTTTCCTAAGGGCATGGAGGTGGGAGGTGTGATGGAAGGTCACTTCAGAAGACACGAGTGTCTGGCGGCCCGGCGGAATGAAAATAAGAGAAACCTAGCTAAAGCCGAACTGCCGGAGGGAAGAAGACCGCGTAGAATTTGAGAGAGCTGTAAACCACTTCGACATTCTTTATTTCATTGCACTGGCTTGGGTGGTTAAGGCCGTCAATTGATATTGCTGAAATACCTCTGACCGGGAGGTCCTAACGGTCGAGTCCCACGATTGCACTATTTTCGAAACTGGCTACTTAGCTACGTCGAATTCAGCTGCCGTTTGGAGGAGAATCCTAGCGGCCGGCTATTCTGATCGGTAGTTTTATGTAGTTTCTCCGATCAACACCAGGAGAATGTCAGAGCAGTACCCTAACAAATGGGCAACGGATTGCGCGCGATCTTTCTTTCCTCTTCCTTGTCCTATCTTCATCTCTTATTTACACACACATACACTTACACGCACTACGCTATCATACATGTCGAGAGACCAGTCGCGATCTTAGAACTGGTTCTGGAGGAGGAGGTGCCCCGCTGGTGGGAGATACAATGCATGCAGTGAGAAAAAAATTGAACTAAGTAAACAGGTTAAAGCAATAATTAATATAAGAAGACATGTAAGAATTTGTGGACGTTAAAGTACAGTCAAAGTAAGAGATATAAAACTGCGATGAACTTTAAACAAGCGAGAAAGATACAGAAGAACGGAACGATGACTTTTCCGCCAGAAAAATAGACACACCAAATATGATTCAAATGGCCAGAGAGCGTTACAGTCAGGAATCCGACAGCAGTTGCTCCAGAAAGAGAAGCAAAAGGATGTTTTCTAGCGCAGTGTTTCGGAACTTCCCCGGAAAACACGTTCTACGAAATGGACGAGAGAGAGAGCTCCATTGCCTCGAAAGATTGCTCCGCCCGATAATGGAGAAATGAAGACATCAAGATTGAAATTCCTTCAGCATATCGGGCACGAGGCGATATATATCCCACGCGCAGGCGACGCGGCGGCTGCAGAGCGGCGAACGGCGCAGACGAGACAGGGGCGTGGGGCGAATGCCGATCCAAGGGCGGGGGAGACGGGGCGAGGAAGTCTCGGGGTGGAGCGGGATGGATGGCGGGGAGATGGGCGTGGCGCGGGAGACGTGCGTTGAGGAACGGCAAGTTAGAGGTGCGAAGAGGAGATGGAAGGGAAAGAAAGAGGTAGGGAATAACGGGTGTAAAAGGAGAAAGGGGAAAGGGACGGAAAGAAGACCGAGAAGAGAGAAAGGAAGGTGTGGGGAGGAAATGGGTGGGGTGGAAATCGGCTCGGAGGAAATGGTCTGGCGGAGATGGGTGGAGTGGCGCTGGGCAGGAGATGGACGGGCGGAAATGGATAGGGGCGAAGATGGGCGGGTTAGAGAGGGGCGGGGCGGAGATGAACGGGGCGAAAGTGTGCGGGCGGACATGTGTGGGATGGAGATGGTGGGGCAGGGACGGACGAGGCAGAGAAGGGTGAGAAAAAGTGGAGCGAGGCGGAGTTGGATGCGGCCGAGATGGGCAGAGAATAGTGGCGGGGTGAACTCTGCGAGGGAGAGCGGGGCGGTGGGAAGTAGGGCGGAGCGCAGGGATACGGGGAGGAGAAGAGCAACTTATAGCGGAGCGAGGCGGAGACAGATGGGGTGGAGACGGGTGGGTAGGGCAGGAGCGTGGAGCGGCAGAATTGCAACTGGACGGGCGAGAAGTGGCGGCGCGAAGAGAAGCGGGGAGGAGGAGAGTCGACGCAAGTATAGAGGCTGGGCGCAGGGAGGTGAGGGGTAAACCGACACAGAATGATGAGGCGGTGAGGGGAAAGGAGAGCCAGACTGACAAGGAGGGGCCAGAGGACTGCGAGGCGCGAGGCGAGTCGAGTACCCCGCTGTCGCCCGGGAGACAATGGCGTGCGAGAACTCGCGAACCTTTTTTGTATTCAATTTCGCTCGGAGAAAGTGAAAAAAGCGGAAGGGGTGGAGCGGCTGCTGGGGCGGCGCGAGGGGGCGGGGCGGCTCTCGGCCGACGCAGTCGAGCAGGGGCCGGGCTGGGGTGGGGTGGGGTGGGCTAGGCTGGCCGGGGCAGGGAGGGGCGGTCCGGGTAGCGAGAGCAAGGAGAGCGATATTTTTTTCCGCTTTGTCTCCTTTCTCCCCGAGTGGCAACAGATTTTTTCATTCTCTTTTCTCGGCTTTTTTTCTGTCCGCTGGGCCGGAGCGATTCATTCCGGCCGGTGGTGCGGGCGGTGAGGTGCGGGCGCGGGAGGGGAGGGGAGGGGCGGGGGGTGTCGCCCCCGCCCTCGGCACACGCCCCTTTTGAGGTGCGCCGACGCAGGGCTGCCCAGGTGCACGGAGCTGCTCCTCGTTCCCCAGTAGCACGTGCTCGTTGTCTCTGTGCCGATAAATCAATGTCTTGGCGGAGGGTTCTTGCGTTTCTCGATATCGCGGAATTGTGTGCACTGTTTTTATCAGCGGAGTAAGCATAATCCTGTGTACAGTACATACATGTGAGGTAAAAGAACTTATCCGAAGTGAGAGTGTTATGATTCGATTATCTTTCTTTTATAAACTAAAGCAAATGTGTCTGACGCCCTTGCGTTTTTTTTATCATTCATTATTGTGTATCTGCTCTTGTATTTTGAGAATTTTGTTGTTGAATTTGAGTGGTTTCACAATACTTTGGTATAAGCTCATGCCTCATAATATCACCTTAACTTATGAAATGAAGTGTGAATAACTCAGAGCAAATTTATAGTAACTAGTGGAGTTACACAATGGCACAGACTTTCTCGTATTACTTTTCTCTTTCCTTTGATCTGAGATAGCTATTCTCACTTGCTAAATAATCTTTCCAGCTGTCACCTATCGCCACCCAAAGTACATTTTTTATTTTTTTTATTTTTTTTCAATTTTTCAATTTCCTAATTGTAGCACGGAAATACTATTTTAAAAATAGTGAATAAAAGTAAAACCTCGTCGTAAATGGCAATTTTCATTTAAAAATCTGGAGCCGTTTCTTAAGAAAATGGCGCTTCAGCGCCATTTTCTCTCATTTAGAAATTCGAAATGAGAAGCTCTTTTTCCAAGAAAATGTTTGAGTTTTCGAAAAAATTTCAATAAAGTTATTTGAAGCATTTCCTCTCACAAATGCAATAGAGTTTACAAATTCCTGGAAATATGCATATTAACTTCTTGAGAGATATAAAAAATAAATTTGTGTATTTTTTGAAAAAACAAAAAATCCTCGAAATGCACTTAACGTCATATTAAAGTGTGCAATTTGCACTCTCCGTTCGACAGCTTTGAATAAAAAAGTTGGAGCTGTTTTCGAGAAAATGAGCTTTTGAACGTTTCTAAAAATACGGAATTTTGAGCTAGTTTTCACAGAAAATGATTGAGTTTTCGAGAAACTATAATGTTTCATTCTTTCACACAATCAATAAAAAAAGTTAAATCAAATCATAGTAAGGGAGCCAATAAATCTTCAATTAAATTCGAAACTTTTGTAGTAGTCTGATTGAAACAAATTAAAAATTCTGTGAATAATAAACAGATAGTTTTGCACATTACTTTGCTTCTGTGTCAAGGAGGTACCCTTTTTCTACTTCTGTTAAAGCAGATTCTATTAAAAGCAGCAAGCATGCACACTTGATATCTTGGCCTGCCGCATCACCTATTCCCCAACATTCTCCGCCATTCATGTCCTACCCTCTGACCTACTCGACCCCCAAAGTTTTTATTATAAGTATTGATAATCCACAAAATTATATAAACATAGACACATTAAATTGAAAGTAAATTATGTGAATATTTTGTGCATGTGAATATTTTGTGCAAGGCCCGGTTATGAAAAGTATTTTCAACATATTAATAGGAATATATAAATGCAGATCTAAATCAAAATGAGACATTTCAATCTCCAAATGAACCAAGTGAAATTACATCAAGGTTTTTTCAAATGCCATTAATCTTAATTGAAAATGAAAAATTGCCATTCATAATATTGTTACAAATAACCCAATTCAAAACGAATTGTTTTCATAATTAATGGGCATTTAGCTTCAATGTTGAATATATTTGGATCCATTTCATTTGTAATGAGAAAAATCATTATCCTAACAACTGATATTTCCTCAAGTCAAGGGAACATTCATGCAGTACAATTTCTTAGAACTTCGATTACCCACATCTAGAATTATTTCAAACTATCACGATAGAGAGATTGACTTTTCGAATCGAACCAACATCAAATATAGTTATGATAAGAAAGGTAATTGTTTTCTAAACTCATTTACATTCACATAGTATTTTGTGAGTAAATTGAGATAAATTGTAAATTATTTTGGAACCAAATCTCAAACCAGCAACGTTTTAAAGATAATCTGGACTATAATATATGTTACACACCAATTCTCTTCATATTTCAACTTTTATCAGTATAATAATATATGTTACACACGAATTCTCTTCATATTTCAACTTTTTATCAATATAATAATACATGTTACACACCAATTCTCTTCATATTTCAACATTTTATCAGTATAATAATATATGTTACACACAAATTCTCTTCAATATTTCAACTTTTTTTAGTGTGTATGCGAAACTTTCGGATGCCCAATGGCATCTCTGAGGTCGCTCCTGCTGGCATCATCACGCGAAAGTTTACGCAATGCAACAGTAAGATTTGCAGCACTAGTATTATCAGGAGACTTGCGTCCACTCATGGTGGCCGTACAAACTACCTAATTGGATCTGATTTTAATTAAACATTCAACAAAACGAAGTGACTCTCTTCCACAAGGGAGTGATCCTGATTTGCTCCCCGTCACCCAGTGGTGGAAAGCTAGAGCGCTGACCGATATATTACCTTGAGAGTGACAAAATTCGTAATGGTTTATAAATTGAACTCTCATTGGAATGGCTACTAGCGGTAACAAAGAGTGCACACATGTAGAACGTTTGGTCTTCGCTTCCACGTTTTTCCCTACGCGGTAGGGGAGGGACCATTTAGATAAATTTATGTAAATAATCGATTTAGAATCAATTCATTTTTTAAATCACTTATTGCAATCACACAACATGTTTGCCAACTTTGCATAGCAATTTTCCCAAATCAAACGTTTTTGTTGTCTGCGATTATTTCAGTTGATAAAATGCACAAAGTAGTAAATTAATAATGAACAATATTTTGTAATGGTAACTCAACTTTAATACACTAGTAGTTGTGGATTATAGTTCTTGATAGGTAAAACAAAACTTTTTGCTGTATCTCTGGTTGTTTACTAAAGATTATCTGAATTACATTGCATAATAATTTAACTACAAACGAAGATTGTTTTATTGATGAAAAAATAATTAATTTACTAATTAAAACAAGTAAAATATATGAGAAAATTTCAAGTTGACTAGTGTTTTTAACATAGGATGTTTTGTATTATTTTGACTATGTTGCTTAATAATATACAAAAAATTGATGGTTTTCAGAAAGAATTTAAACAATACCATGTAAATCGTCCACATACGTTATCACGTAAATATTTGCCCCATTTGCTCTATTAATAAAAACAACTAAAAATTAAACATTAACACTAAATGATTTCAGTAATAATTTGTTGTTCGAAAGGTTCTTAAATATTACTTGGCTATATTTTATCAATTTAATAAATATGACGTCAAAAGTTTTCTATTTAATTGAAATATAATTTAAACACGAAAATCCTATTTAAACTTTTAAATATAAATCATGTAAGTAAAATCTATTCAAATAAAAATTTGGCTTAAGTAAAAAATACATTACTTTAATATATACGTACTAGGTGAAGTACCCCTTATTGCGAGACTATCATAATCATTTATTAGATATGACGAGGAAATCCATTTATTCATGCACTGCGGCGGAGCTTAATTCTATCTATTCTTTGTATCCCCGCTCCGTCCCTCCCTGCACCGCACCTCTGTACCACTTCCATCTGGAAACAGCCGATCTTCTTCGTTCACATTCTCATTAAAAAAGGATTTATATTTTTTCCAATTGGAGTTCTCAAAACTTCACTAGTTTTACTACTATACTCTATTAACGAAAAACTATAAACAAATCTAAACTAAAAATCTTAAATTCATGTATTGAGTATTTTCTTTTCATGAAATTGTATATCTTATACCAATACTAAATCAATTACCACATTGTAAAACGTACTCTTTTCTTACGTTTTTCTTCTCACTTAGTTATGAAGAAAAATTTGAAATTTATCTTTAATTCTACGCCAAAGCAATTGACAATGACGATATAATTAAAATAATTTTATTGAATTTTCTAGTAGTATTCGAGTAGTTCTTGATAAATAGTGGCAGACGCAAAGGTGACATTAATCACTGACACAATTATATTACTTTATTTTCTCATTTCAATAATTTTTTCACCATGCAAAGGTATGCTTTCACACTCCACTTATAAAACACTTCCCTACAAAATTTATTTGTGATGACGAACTCAATTTATCTATTTACCAGCATTTTGAGTTCATCTTTACAAATAATAGGAAGAACGTATGGACTTCCAAAAATTAACAAACAGTATGAAAGGTATAGAGTTATCACATATAACTTAAATTCAATAGCAAATTCAATAGCAATAGTTACGCATTTACTAAATTGTATTGAATAAATTAAAATTTATGTTACATGAACAGGCATTAAAATATCTTTAGAACTAATCAACAGAATCCAAAATATAAACATTCCCACATTATGGAGTCCCTAGACTTGAAAAAACTTTTCACCAGCATCCCACATAACCTTATATTTCAAAGCTTGGCTAAAAGATGGAATTAGTTAACTTCAAATTTCCAAAATCCAATAAGTGAATTAAAAATATGAAGATTCATAGTAAACAATAATATTTTTATCTTCATTCATAAGAACTTGAAACAAATATGTGGCACTCCAGTGGGTTCTACCTTGTCATTAATTTCAGAACTAGTCATGAAAGACTTGGAAAATGAGGATAAACAAACTTGATTTTACACCACTCTTGTTTGTTAGATATGTTGATGATATATTGCGTGTGATACCAACTCAAAAAATTACAAACATTCTCCAGACTTTTAATAGCTATGATACTAACCTAACTTTTACTCTTGAAATGGAAAACAACAACCAGATCAATTACTTATAATTAGCCATTATTAATAAAATGGTAAAGCTATCACTATTCGGTATCAAAAGCCTACTGACACTAGAAAATTTTTAAATTTCATTTCTAATCATTCTATTAAAAAGAAAACAGGAATATATAATATGGTTGATAGAGCCAACCTGCCACATACCAAATTTTGGGATATGGATAACACCTCCCCTCAAACATGATATCCTTACCTTACATTGAATCCGGAGTTCATGGTGTCGTTCACTGACCTTCGGTTCCTTTGGTTCACTGATTCGGTTCACTAATCTCGTGATTCACAAGGTTATAGTTTCACGGTTCACTTCTATCACTGGAGAAAAATCTTGATGGCATTGATTCAAAGCATAAATATATACACAATTTGGTTGATCACAATTTAACTATGTCACTTTTCCAAATTAAGTTATACATTTTTCCAATTACGAAACATTTTTTCTTCATGACGATACATTTTAAATTTCAATTCACTTTTAAAATTTCACTTCACAACACTCTTTTAAATCACTAAATTAAGACTTTAGCTTGCATGGTTGAAACAGACTTGATTTATTAATAAAACAGCCTCCTAACAACACATTTAGTTGTTACTATGACTACAAAATTATTTACTTCATAATTTTATGAATTGTCAAATAGCGAAGAATTTTGTGGCGTGGATTTGCGTGTTTCATTGCCATTTCAAGTTTCTTTTTAATTGTTTTGTGTGTCTACCGAGATGGAAGGTATAAATTCAGAATTTTTTTATGATTTGTGCCGAAAGGGACGTTTGAATGTGATTCAGTGGTGTCAGAAAGTGGGTTTGCTTGCGTCTCGACGTGTATGTAATGTATGCAAGAATGAAATGAAATTTATTGAGAGAAAGGATAGAACAGATGGTTTTGAGTGGATTTGTAGAGTCAGAGGCCAGAATGGTCATTGTGTGAAAATGTCTGTACGTAAGGATTCTTGGTTTGAGAGGAGACTTATTAATTTACTGAACTTTAGTTCATAAGAAGTAAAGAGTGTGTATTTTTTCAGATATAAGCAGATTTGGTGATACATTGATGAATCTTTGAAGTTTTTCGTGTCATAAGGATGTTCTACGTAATTAGTGCAGATATGTTACACTCATTTTACTACCATAGTATTTTTAATACTATAAAAATTCTATAATTTCAGCGATTATGTGAGTTGATTTTTTATATTTTTTCTAATAAAATACTGCTATCTTTGACATATAGTATTTGTTTGAAAAAATAGTCTGATTGATTTTATATTATTAAAATGGGGGGTTTGGGGGGCGATAGCCCCCAATAATAAAAATGTTTAAATAGAAAGTGTTAGTGAAATATACTGCGAATTCTAGAGCATATAAAAAAGTTGTAAGTAGAAAAGATGCTTTTTTGGTAATTAAATTTTGGCTTTGAGTAGTAATGATAGTTTAAGTAGTATGTGAGTGTTAAATAGAAAAATTTATATTTAAAAATCTACAAATATGTGAGTTTTTATTATTTTATTGCGCATTCTAGAGCGTATAAAAAAGTGTTAAGTAGATAAGATGCTTTTTTTGGTAATTAAATTTTGGCTTTGAGTAGTAATGATAGTTTAAGTAGCATGTGAGTGTTAAATAGAAATTATAATTCTTGCGATAACATAGTGACCATTACAACATGCGAACAATAAACAAGGATTCGGTTCAGTGAGTCGATTCCCCTCTAGTGAACCGGTTCAGTGAACGACACCATGAACTCCGGATATACCCCAACCTGCCACATACCAAATTTTGGGATATGGATAACACCTCCCCTCAAACATGATATCCTTACCTTACATTGAAAAAACAGCTAACAAAAATAAAAACTTTTTGTCGGGAAACAACATAAGAGTGGTATATAAAATAAAAAGTTAAACCAGTTCATTGCAAGGAAAAAATTCCCCATACCCAAGAATGACATACATAATATAGTGTAGTAGATTAATTGTAGCCAGAAAGGGTACTATAAGATAAATATATATGCATAAGCAAAAGATCACTCAATTTTATAATCAAGGAATACGTGAACATCATCAAACATCCACAGTACAAAACCAACGTCATCACTAAACACACTTTACAACACCAATGCATAATGAACTGAAATTAGGTTATAACATTAGACAAAGAAAAGAACTACAGGAAACGTCTCATGTGAGAAATGATACATTCACACAAAACGGACACTAAGAAATCATAACATTGTTACACAATACTGTTTAGATGATCGGAATGTGATTCTATGTACAGTTGACAAACAAAAATATTTATGTGATACCAACTAACCTATGTAAATATCAGTAAGTTAATAAATATTGTTAAATTGATAAGACCGTAATCCAAAACCGTAATAACTTAATACAAATTGAGTTTCACGTAGACATCCATTGTATTCATCCAAATGTAAATTATATGGACTTCGTGTAAAATGTTGGGTTAATTCTCATCCAACAAATCTATTTGTTTATCTTGACAAAAGTTGATGAAAAATGGGAACTCATGGTAATCTGTATAAATAATAATTTTGTTTGTAGTGGTTTTGAACATATTGGTTCAAGGGTAATAATTGTTCTGTTTGTATAGAAAAATATATACCTGAAAAAGAACCCAAACATATAGGGTTCGAAACGTTGCAAATATTTTAAGAAGTCAGTCAGTATACAGTCTATAATAACAATTATTGTTTCTTATAATTCTTCACCGATATTGGTTCGACACATTTAGAGTTTATCGCGCCGCAATTCAACGCACTTGTTTCTTTATAAATTAATATAGAAGAATAAATATCGAGTTTTTTCAATAGAATAAAAATCGAGTTTTTACACTTGGTCTCCTGGTGAGTACTGACAATGACACCGTTGACAATGGCCTCGCCCAGTAACAGAACACGGCCGGTGCATAGCGACCATGGATGAACCCACAGAACGCGGCGTAGAGCGCAGGCGGCTGCACAGGAGGCGAGAACCGTCGCACCTCAGCGCCGTCGCCAGGAACGATGCTAACAAAGTCGAGCGGAGAGGGATCGATTCCGGCCCTTCGAATTGAGCCGGAATCTAGGCACAGCAGATGCTCTGTCGGGGGCACAAGCGACGGTTGGGTACGTGAAAAAGGCGCCAGATGAGGGGTTGTGGAATGAAGGAGGGTGCCATGGGGTAATCGTAGTGCCTCTGGATTTAAGAGATAATAAGTTCTTAATCCCAGCACAATTTTTTTTCTAGTATAGCTTTAAAAGGTTCCAAATATTATAGATAGTGATTGCTATTAGATGCAAGTCTGATATAGCATAAGTACACATTTTGTTTGCAAAAGTATTAATTTTCGACCGTACTGGCGCTCCTCTTCCCCCACATTGGTAATATGAAATGCTTATAATTTCGTTTAAAGATTCTGAAATTCAAGAAAATAATACCATTTGATGATACTGACTTGTCATATTTTGTCTGCAATGCATCACTCTTATCAGATTCTTGTTTTATAACTAAAGTCGTAAAGAAATGTGTACATTTTTGAAAATTCATCCCATCCTTCTAATTTTGGAAAAAACAAGTACTTTTATTCTTCTAATTATCTCTTTCTTCCACACTATTACCGTTCTATGCAAAGTTTCAACTATTGTTGATATAAAATATTGGGGGTTATTTAACGTGTAAATTGGTACTGGAAAGTAACCGAAATTTATTGTTTTAATACATCGTTTTTTATCTTCAATAACTTTTGTCTTGTAATTTTTACATTATTTGTTTCAACGCATTTAAATTCTTCCGATAAACAGGTTGTGCTTGTTTATTCTTTTTTATATCAGACGGAAAGGATTGGACGGAAATATGGTTAATGCAGAAAACAATTTAGCACGTTAGAATTTGAATGACAAATCTTACGCAAAGTAAACTTTACAAAATCGAAAGTCAACTGGTTCAGTCTTCCAAGCACCAAAAAATAAGTTATTTTTGCTTACACTCCAGCACTCTCGTTCAGTTACGTGCCTGAGGTGCAGCCACGTTTGAATACACGGGATAATTATCATGTGACCATGTTGTTTAATATAAGTGAAATAATAGTGAAATGTTCAACAACAGTCATTTGCAGCTCCTGAAATGCTGTCATAAGGAGAGTAATACATAAATGTGCTAATTTCCATTGGAACTACTTATTAGTGTTACAGCGAAGGGGAATGTAACCTGCAAAATACATTGCGTAGTCTTGTAACCATGAAATGGGCGCTACTGAGTTTGAGAGCGCAGATAGGTCCAAAGGAGACGATTGTTTGTTTTAGTGATTCCGAGCACGTCAACTACCAAGGGTCATTTGTACCATAGGTATAGTACATGTCAGGAGGTGGCGGTGATCTTTCCATCGCTGTATGGCGAGATCCGGCGCCGATCTATCGTCGGCTAGCTCGGTTTTCTCCAACCACGTATCTTCCACCAACGGGGCTCGGGCTCAGCCAGGACACGTTCTAAGCTACCGACCAGTCTCTCGGCATGTGTGTTTGTGTAGTGCGTGTTAGTGTGTGTGTGTGTAAGAGGAGAGGATGGACAAGGGAGAGGTAGGAAAGATCGCGCTCGGTCCGTGGCCCGTATCGTACTGCTCCAACATTCGCCTGGTGTTGATCTGAAAAAACACGGAAAACTACCGATCAGAGCAGCCGACCGCTAAAATTCTCCTCCAGACAGCGACTGAATTCGATCTAGCTGACAAGCTAGTGTCGAAAATCCAACCACCATCGGGACTCGAACCTAGGACCTCCCGGTCAAGGGACTGCAGTGACATCATCAGCTGATACCCTGAGCCATCTATCCCGGTCAAAGAGACGAGAAGATACCGTTTTAAAACATATTAAAATTTAAATACTACACGGATAGTGTGAGAAAAAGAAAACTTGAAAATAAATAGATCATCACATAACAATATGGGTACGTGTTAGTTTTATTATGCTTTTCCTTCACTCATAGTCCATTCTTTATTTTTTTGACACGTTGAAAAAACTTAGAAATCTGATCTTATACAAGGCATTCTGTGGATTTGACGTCGTTATGACACAATGTTTTGCTCCTCCCCGAGGGAGGAAGGCATCTTATTCCACACTGGTTAGACAGCTACGTCGAGTTCAGCTGCTGTTTGGAGTTGAATTCTGTCGACGTTCTGTGGTTTCTCCGATCAACACCAGGCGAATCCCGGAGCAGTACCCTAACAAACGGTACTCGGACTGCGCGCGATCTTTCCTTCCTCTTCCTTGTTTTATCCTCACCCCTTACACACACTAACATGCACTACACCACCACACATGCTGGGAGACCGGTCGAGAGCTTCGCGTCTGGGGTTGTGCCCGCTGGTGGGAGATACCTCGTCGAGAAAAATCTTCGCAAGCAGCCGCAGGTCGGCGCTGAACTTGCCAGCCAGCGAGGCAAGATCCCGCCCCTCCTATAAAAGCATGTTCTACACTTATGGGACTAATTACCTTAGCAGTTGACGCGTCGGGAATCTCTAATCAATTTATTCAATCAATTGCCTCCTCCCCCACCCGCTGCTTGCGCCTGGGGATCCACGGGGCTCCTCATTACCATATCACGGCGAAGTGCCGTTGCCGCTGACGGCGTCGATGGCGTGAGGAGGGCGCATGCGCAGTGGGCGTTTTCCATGTTCCCCTTCATTAGGCAGGCCTTCAGGCAGGGCGCCAGGCTGCGGTTGGTGGAGACGCTGAGAAGGTGGATATGCTGGGAGATAAGAGAGACGGAGATTGTGAAAAGATCTGAAAAGGTGGTCTGCGGTGTTGTGGAGGAGATATGCAGATACGTGTAAATCTGTTACGACTTACAAGAATGAGGTAATGATGCAGTACCGATTTGGAAGGTAACGAAAGGAAGGATAATGTGCAGGCGAGCAAAGGCCGATAGAAGTAGGGAAGGATGTTTCGACGGTGATAGTGAATTGATGTGTAGAAAGTAGGGGTGAAGGAGATAGATCCAGTAGAACTGCCTCGAATGGGAACGAATGTCTTTCCTAGAAATGAGGGGAAAACGTGTCAGCAAATTTTTACTATTTCATGATCTCATCTTTTGATCTGGAATCTCATATCAATTTGGATATATTTTCCAAGAGTAAGCTAAAATACAAAGTCTTAATGCACTAGAATCTCTGGATACCAGACTTTATTTATTTTAGAGTCCATGAACTGATGCCGCTTTAAAAACCACGAAGTAAATACCTTAATTCTTAAAATTCTTAAAGAGGCGTTAACTGTAAAAACTGTTACCTGAAATTAAATTTTCTCAATAATAACCTGGTTTGATCAGAGCACTAGCTATTTTCTAAAATGAATCAATGTTTCACAGTAGTCTTAAATATGGTAAAGGAAATAATCTCCACAAATGTTTTGTGGAGATTATTTCCTTTACCACATTATGTATTACCACAAGATATCTGCTACCACCACGGAATTTAGTAGCCTTAAAGTAGTAGGAGGCAAAAGAGTAAATTTCAGTAGCCTGAGAGGACTTAATGTAGTGATGTCGGTGTTTTTTTTTTTTTTTTGTTTTTTTTTTTTTTTTTTTGTATTTCCGATGAGCAGTGTCAGTTGGCTGCGAGAAACTACTTTAGAGACATCTTACAACCGCCCTTGTCCCGACACTTTCAGCTGAACCCATAACGACCGCTACGCCGACACGAACGGCCGAGACTCGGGAGGTGGTGTCAAGTTTCGAGGCTGGAGACGTCTTCGAAGTCCCGGCGCAAAGATCAAAACTCGCCGCCTCTTATCCGATGAAAGAGGTCGCCGCGCCACAGCTTCTGTCGCCGCCCGACAACGTCCTTGGGCCTCGCCTTCGGAGGAGGCCCCAGGAGGCGGCTGGCCTCATCGTCTCGCTTCCTTCGCAGCTCGGTTGAAAGCACCCCACCTACAACTTCTTTCCGAAAGGGCGACGATAAGAGCAAGAGTGGCTCTGCCTGCTGCTGCTAAATAGTACCCGAATCTTTGAATAAATTCCCGCTCTCCATCGTTATTGGAGAGGGGAAAATTGAGGGGGGGAACGCATATATCAGATTTCGCGCTCCTAATACTGGTGAAATTTTTGAAGAACATAAAAGTGTACAGGATGTAAAAGGATGCAGTGTCACAGCGGTAAGAGATGGACAGTTTATAGAAATAATTTAGTTTGCAATGATCGAAGTGTTAACATACCCCCATATAAATTAGTTATTCACGGTATGTTGAATGAGGTGATTGATATCTCTACTTTGGTTAATTAAAGTTTTATTCATTCAAAAATAGTGCGTGACCAAAAAATACTGCATCTCTTAAACTTTCCATTACAACTAATTTTAATCAATATTTTATTACCATACACTAACGATATGATTTTTTCAATTCGTACACCATATCATTAATTTAAGAATAACGTACATAAATATGTGGAATAAGATTACCTTTCCAAGTGACGGGCAGTATCTAATACAGCAATTCTTATTTAGAGTTTATGGGCGATTGAAAGCTGACTTTAGGAAATTGAAAAGAGGTACAGAGACTTTTATTTAATGACTGGATAGAGTGCAATAGGGCACAAGGGACCAAAGTTGTGAACAATAAACAAGATTCCAACGAAGTACGTATCATATAACATAAAAAATAACCGATTATTCGACCCTATTTTAAAAATACCCTGGAGTCTACTATAAGTATCAAGGGTCTCTAGACAGAAACTAAGCATTGAACTTTCCAACAAGACCCATTTGATGGATTAAATTTCTTAAAAAATAATCCAAGATCCCAAACCACTTTAAAAGTACCCAGGGGTGTAAGTATGAGTTTCAAATGTAGCTCGAAATTTTTTTAATGTCCCTGCCTTCCCTGCAGTATTACCCAAAAAGGCATTTAGTTCACCCCAAAGGGAAATACCTCTCTTTGTCTCTCCAGAGGTCTCCAGAGCTTCGTAACTGTTAGCCGATTAGTAAAAGCTAAAACAAAATTACGTTTTTTATGAACATGAGTGATTGAAGACATTTTTAAAAACATTGTAAAGTAATACAGCGACAATATGATATTATCTCGGTGAAGACTATCAGATGCTACAGGCATAGTATGTAAAAACCTTTTCAACAAGATCCATTTTTGTATTAAATTTCTTAAATATACAAAGACTCCAACCCATTTAAAAAGTACCCAGATGTGTATCATGAGCATCGACTTTCCCGTACTTCTATACGACCCTCCACTATTAGGCAAAAAGAAAACCCCTCTTTTTGCATTCACAGGGCTCCAAGGCTTCGCAGTTTAGGATCTAGAATGACCTAAAACTTTGTTTAAAGCATTTTAAAGCAATAGAGTGACACTTGAATAACGCTTTTGAGTGAAATAAGTCGCCAGGGATGGCTATGTAAGTAATCTTTCACCAAGATCCATTCGTTGTATTAATTTTCTTTAAAAACAACCGTAGATTCCAACCCCATTTTAAAACTACCCAAGAGTGTAATACGAGTACCGAACGCAGCTGCACCTTGACGTGCCCCTACGCTCCCCTACAACATTACGCAAAAAGGGCATTTAGCCCGTCCCAAAGGAAAAGCGCCCCGCGCCCCCCGCCCCCGGGGGGCCCGATGCTTCGTGCCTGTCGGCTGAGCAGAAGAGCGCTGGAGCGTCTTATCTGCAACTGAAGCGAGGGGGCGGCGTCGCTCGCTCATTATTCCCGGGCGCGGCTCACCGCTTCGCCCCGCAGGGGAGGGGGACGGCGCCATCGCCCGGCATGCCCCGCGCCGCGCCCCCAATTGGAGCCTCATCGAATTAGCGAGACCCAATCCGCCGCTGCCACCGCCTCCGCCACCTCATCCGCCCCCAACGAGTCTCGGCGCTCCGAATGCCGAAGTCCAAGGTAACTTAATATCGAACGGAGCGCCGCGGAGGCGGAGGCAGTGGAGACGGGCGCCAAGGGGGCGGGCACGTTAGTGGTGGCGGTGAGAACTACGTCGGAGGTAGTGGCACGGACCGAGGAAGCGGTGAGGACGGGGCGGGGGCGGGGCTGTCAGGGGGAGGCGAGAGAGCAGATAAAGGCGGTGATGGGAGCGGGGTATTGAGAGTGACGCGGTCGAAAACCCACGTGGGGAAGAGAAAAAGAGATGGAATTTTACTCCTACCCCTTCATCGCAACTGCTCCTTCCATCTCTCTCCCTCCCTCCCGCTCACCCGGCGGCGGCGGCGGCGCACAAAGGAAAAGAACGCGCACAAAAGACCGAAAACGCGAGTGGCTAAGTGGGCCGAGCGTGCTTTGCTGCTGCCGCCGCCGCCCCCGCGCGCGCGCGAGCGACTGGGGCGATGAGCGACTTCCGAAGAGAGAAAAAGCGGCGCGCGGAAGGAATGGGAAAGTGCGAGCAACAGATCGACATGAAACGGTGCAGACGGATGCCGTGCTGCCATTGCTGTATTTTGCACTGAGGTATGAGGAGAGTAGGGTGAGCGGTTGGGAAAAGGGTGCTGGCGAATAGGCGGAGAAGTGACATTTGGGAGTGAGATGGCATGGAAGTGTGAGACGCTGTGAAAGTGTGGGACGGCGTGGAAGTGTGGGACGGCGTGGAAGTGTGGGACGGCGTGGAAGTGTGGGACGGCGTGGAAGTGTGGGACGGCGTGGAAGTGTGGGACGGCGTGGAAGTGTGGGACGGCGTGGAAGTGTGGGACGGCGTAGAAGTGTGGGTCGGCGTGGAAGTGTGGGACGGCGTGGAAGTGTGGGACGGCGTGGAAGTGTGGGACGGCGTGGAAGTGTAGGACGGCGTGGAAGTGTGGGACGGCGTGGAAGTGTGGGACGTCGTGGAAGTATGGGACGGCGTGGAAGTGTGGGACGGCGTGGAAGTGTGGGACGGCGTGGAAGTGTGGGACGTCGTGGAAGTATGGGACGGCGTGGAAGTGTGGGACGGCGTGGAAGTGTGGAACATGAAAGTGTGGAAGCGTGGGACGATGTAATTGTGTGGGGCGACGTGAAGAACCAAAAGAATGTGGAGGTATGGAACGGCATTGAGGTGTGAGAAAACGGAGTATTCGAGCGGGGAGGAATTTGGGGACGGCATGGAAGAGCGAGGCTGAGTGGAGGTGTGAGTGCTTGGTTATGCTTTGATGCGTGGAAGTGTGACGGTACGAAGGAGAGGGAGCGAGTTTGCAAAAGTATGCGTACCTAGAGGGGAACACGGGGCCGAGGCTCCACTAAAATTCTTCTCCTTCTGAAAGGAGTCCCTTAACCTTATGTAATAAAATATTTTACCTTTCTTATTAATTACTGATTTTCACCTTATTGAAACTGAGGATTTGAGAAATTAATAATGACATTTGGGAAAGAAGTTCTCCAAATCATCTGGAACTATGTATACAGTTCCACATACGCCCCTCTTCCAGCGGAAACAAGCATTAAGCTCGCGAGAGGTCTCCCAGTATGTGGTAGTGTTGAGTATGTAAGTGTGTTTGTAAGGAAGGGATGAGGTTAGGGCAAGGAAGACGGAGGAAAGATCGCACGCGATCCGTGACTCATTTGTTAGGGAATTTTTCTGGAATTGATGGGAGAAACCATGGAAAACTTCCGATGAGAGATGCAATTCTCCTCCCGACAGAGGCTGAACTCCACCTAACTGACAAGCTAGAGTCGAAAATCCTGCCACCATCGGAACTCAAGCCCTAGGTTCCTCGATCAGTTACTGTAGTGACATCAATTGATGCCCTGAGCCACCTAAACTTGTCTCTCTTGTTTTATGCTTTGCACGTCCAAGGTTGAAAGAGGTTGCGGATGTAGCAAGGCGTGGAAACGGAATGGAGTGTTGCGACGGCTGCAGGGAGGGGGGGGGCGTCGCAGAGATAAGAGCGGAGGTGAGTAGTGATGGAGCGGCGACAAGCGAAAGCCTGCGCTCGTCGGAGCGGCGGCGCGTCGTCGGAAAGATTGGATAACTTCGTAGACGCGAAACTCGCATCAGTTAGGAGGCAAGCGAGCGCTGGGGGTGCGAGATGAGACGATGAAAAATAGAAAAATAATCTTCTTCCAGAGAGAGGGGCGCTACGAAAACAAACGGCAACGGAGGCGGATGCTTTCGTGATTTCTGTGCAGGGAGATCTAACACGATCGCGTGAGAAGCGATGGACACCGAACGTAGTGACAAATGGTTCGAGATCTTGCAGTAAGAAAAGCAAGACGAGGATGGGCAGACGGACGGTCAGATGGATGGACAGAAAGCTTTTTCTTTCAATCGATTTTTCGGTATCAATGATCCCCAAAACCCAGATTCTAACTACATGCCGCGATAGAGGAAGTAATATGCTACATATAAGAAAATTTATCCACTTTTTCGTTGCCACCAGTAGGCCCGGCAATAAGACTTTTTCTGTCAAGTCGTCTTTTTCCGGTGCGTTTTTACAATGCTTTCTCCGTTCTCTTTTTCCGTCGCTTTCGCTTACTTCGTCAGAAAGAAGTAAGGCGAGAAAGTAGAAATCAATTTAACTGTTCCCTGTTTCAATTTGTTTCTTTATTTGACAACTTACGGAGCAGTTTACTGCAGTAAAAACGGGACTGTAAAAGGTAGGGGAGTAAATTAAACGTAAGCAATACTATTCTGAATTTTTTCTGCGCTAAAAGTAAAAGAATCAAATCAGAATATGAAGGATGGCGATGTATATGAGAAGATGCAGTAAAGAGGGTGCGAAAGAAGAATCTGAATCGCGTCTCATCTCCAACGAATGGGGTTGGTGGTGTTGGGGATGGTGCTAAATATGAAAAGAGGTCAATCTGGCCGCGGCTTCTTGCCGGAAGGCTGAGAAGAGGGCGATGTAAGGGTGCGACAGGGACCGAGCGTCTTCTAGACGGTGCAAGTGGAGTGCTGACGGGAGGCAGATGGGAAGAGGTTGGGGGCATACGAAGCGCCGCGGCCTGGAAAGTCAATGCTGACACGGGTGGGACGGGATGAAAGTCTGGAAGCGAGGACCAGATCAAGTGAAGGAAGGCGAGGCGGGTCGCGAGGCGGCGGGACGAGACTGGCTAAGGCACGAATAGGAAGATGGGGCGAGACAGGTCGGGGAGGGATGTGATAGGGTTGAGAAAGGGGCAGGGAGGGGAGAGTGGGAGATGGGAGGACAAGACGGGACGGAAATGGACGGCACGTGAATGGAAGTGAAGGGAGGCGTAGGGTGGGACGGGTTGAATCGGGAGGGATAGAACGGGACGAGATACGACGGAACGTGTCGGATCGGATCGGATCGGGTCGGGTCGGGTCGGGTCGGGTCGAGTCGGATTGGGTTGGATCGGATCGGGATGGACTGGGATGGAACGAAATGAAATGGGATGGAATGGAATGGGATGGGATGGGATGGGATGGAATGGGATGGAATGGGATGGAATGGGATGGAATGGGATGGAATGGGATGGAATGGGATGGAATGGGACGGAACGTAACGTAGACGGAATAGTAGGAGAGATGTCGGAACAAGACCCAACACAATTGGACGAGAAGAGACATGTCGGGACGGAACGGCCCCAGAGGGAGAGAGCGGCAGAGAGAGGGAGGGATCGGCGCGGGGCAGCGCAGAACGCCGCTGGACGGAACAGAATGGGACACGTTAGGAGAGGACGAAGACGGAACGGAGGTAGCTTTGTGTGTTGAGGGGAAGGGCGGGTGTGGTCGCGAGGGGTAGAACGCAGGAAGAGGCAAGCTCCGTGCCTGTTGAGACGGCCCCTTCACGTTTTAAAAATTCCCCACCCAAATGCAATTTTCCAACTTTTGAGCAACGTCCTGCAGAAGGTAACTTTCTAGCAAGTTGAAAGAGGGAAGCGAAAAGGCCGCGGCGAAAGCCGCCAAACGACTAACAGGTAGCGAGGGGACAACTTCCGCAGTTGCACTTCAACCATGATTTATTCCTGATTAACAGCTTTCACATTCACAACTTCTTGCAGATTAACTTCTTGGCTAAAACAGGAAAGAAATCAAAGAAGCCCAAAGCATCAGAACCAAAGCTAACATAGGGTTGAGCAAGTTTCCAATTTTCGTTTGACTAATTGCACATTACAACAAATTTACACATCCTGAATCCGACATTATTAATGAAAAATGTGTTTTTCGGGATAAAAATTTGTTTTACTCTATTTTGAGTTAGTATTTTTAATACTAAAAGATAAAAATGGGTTCTCTTAAGAGAGAGAAACTGAAATACGAATCATGTATTTCTATTAAATAAAGGAACAGAATTTCCAGGGTACTGTATTAAGACGACGATATGGGAATAAATATCATAATAGCATATAAAGTTCTTTCATTTACTTCGGAAAATATGCGTAGAAAATAACGCAGATGGATTGGAAACACTATACACGAGGGCGAGAGAGTTCCAATTCACACTTCAATTTTATTCATCGAGATCCTGGGCAATAATTTCCAAACGACAATATTATTGCCCGTTTCCTAACTCTGAATAATCAAGCCAGTCTAAATTTTGCTATTAGCAGACAAAAGGTGTGCATTGAGAACCACAAGGTGTATGACACGGTGTTAATTACAATGATAAACATGCGATCCAATAGAAAATACAATAATAACATTGCAAAGGAAAATAAGTATATCAGCAACAGCAATTATAATACAAACAATAATAATGACAATTTAATAATAATATCATAAAATTGTTGGTGTATCATAAAATAAAATTGACTGGTTGAAGACTTCTTTTTGAGCATGAGTACATTCGTACAAGTACTTAATAATTGCCCTTCCGTGTGGGCTCATTTAATCACAATAAACGATTAACGCGATTGCGGAGCTTTCGCCGAGATACAGAGCAGCAGCTTGTTCGGGAGGACCGTCCATCCACGAGCAGGCGGGACAGCCCTGGCGCCGCGCTGCCCGCATCGGCTGTCGCCACCACTGCCACGGCTCCCGCCCCCGCCTTCGCCGCCGCCGCCCACGCCGCCGCCGTCCCATCTGGGACCGCCCCCGGCCCCGCCTCCGCCCTCGTGGCGCCCGCGCGGGCCGCGCCGCCGGTGGCCCTACCTTATTAAATTCTGCACACGGCGGGGAACGGGCTGGCGGCGGCGGCGGCGGCGGCGAACGGCCCGTGAAAGAAGAGGCGGCACCGGCAGCACGCGCCATTGCGCCCGAGGCCGCGCGCAGGGGGGGGAGGCAGGTCGTGCAGGGGAGCGCGGGGGATGGGGGCGGGGCAGGGCGGGGCGGGGGCGTGGAGCCTAGATGGAGGGGCGGGCGGACGAGACACTCGCGCTGATGTCTGGCGCGTGGCGCGCCCGGGGCGAGACTGGGAACAAAGAACACGCGGCGCGGCGGCGAGGGAACAGGAGTGGGCGGGGCGGGGGGAGGGGAGGGAGACCAGCGCTCCGCATAAAATTGCGGAGCTCCCCCGCGGCGAAGGGGCTGCTGCGAGGGAGCCAAACGCGCCCGCGACCGGCGCGCTGGAGTTCCCGCTGAGGCCCGGAGTCCCTCAGCTAGCGTCTCAAGCACGGCGCGTTTGGATACCCTCTGCTTCGCTCAGCTCAAAAGAGACCGCCCGATCCTCCTAATGACCACTCCGCTCCAATCCGATTGTGGCACCCGTTTCTCTCCAGTCAGCAATCAGAATCGAACAATGTTGCCCGTGCGACCAGGGGCCCCCAAAGAAAACCAGGGGCCTGGGGCTGGTGATCCACGGGGGCCTCACATTTCCAACATATAATCCCTTCTCCACTAATTCATAAACAGAATGCATTTCTCCGTGCATCAGAAATAAGTTATAGCGTTTAATTTGGATTAGAGATAAAATTATTTCTTTGAATGACAAATTCCCAGCACCAATTAAGTCGGGGCCTGGGGCAAGTTGCCTCAGATGCCTCCCTTCTGGTAGAGCAACGGCAATTCGCAAATTCATGGAAGCAGCCTAACCATCACAAATCTTTCGGGAATCTGTTGTAAATAAACTGTACGTAAATTAATGAAATGTTTTAGTACTATAATGCATGAAGATGTTTTCACAATATTTCTCTGAATTTTATACAATTGCCCTGCCCACTATACACATATTATTCATATTACTTCAATACAACAGCCAAAGATTTCTGTCTTCGTGACGTTTGCTGTCTTTTTTATCAAGGTGTTCATAAAAGTTCAGAAAACTTCCTTCTTTGAACATAGAGCTTTCTAAACACTTAAAAGTATGACTGTCGTTCACACAAAATGTCGTGAGATAGGTTATGAAAATCATTATGTATTTCTTCTTTAAAGTTCCAGCGCTATACTGCAGCATAATGTGACCATTAGATGGCAGAATGCGCTGCTAGGCCGTCTGGATCCTTACCGCTTGGAATACGCGACAGTTTTACCGCACCGAGTTCGCTCGTTTCGGGTTTACCTCTTTTCCACAAGTAAAGTTTTAACCGACCGAGCTAGCTCGTCAGGGGCTCCAATCGTGGCGATCTTCTCACAATACCTTTCTATTAAAAAGAAAATTAGTTGATGACTTCTCTTTCGCGACAGTTTTACCTACGGATGTGTGAGCAGACAGACTCGTATTTTACTGAGCGATAAAAACATTCAGAAAAATTTCACGTATTCTGAGCATGACAGAGTACCTAATGAGAATAAACATTCTTTTTCTACAGTAGACTGCTTAAAATTGTTTTTGCTTCAATGCGCTAAGGTATCCGTCAATTTCAATGCCACAATAAGACAAATTATTTTCAGAGTGCTATGTAGTACATAGGATTCAACATTGTTTTGGATAAATGAAACGTACACAAATATCATCTTATTAAAGTTGTACTGTCGGGTTTAATGCAAGTAGAAGTATTTTTTTAACATGATAACATTTGTTTGCAAGTAAAAGGTAAATAGCTATTAAAAAGGGATATTTTCGGCTATTCGAATATATATATATATATATATATATATATATATATATATATATATATATTAATCATATCAATTACAAATATTAATTATACAAATTTTAATGTTTCTCTGATTGAGTTTTCAGACATTCGTAACAGGTGATAATTTCTCCCATATTGTTATAGTAGCATTTTATTACTGTAAAAATATTGTTGATATTTCTTTTCGCATATTTAATGTGTCGTACATCCACAGAAGATTTTGGTTCATTTGCTAATTTCAAAAAATCTGGATACTAAATATAAACGGTTTAATTCGTTCTACAAATCATTGTATTTTCTTTTAGGTACCTACGCAGCAGGAGGACTAATATAAATCACGTTATCACGAGTTCTTACAATTTAATTTTTCATACACTTCATTAATTAAAATTAACAGTAACATATACTCCATCCCTTATGTGACATTTATTTAAAGAGATAGTACTGCAATTACAATTTCGAGATATTTCGTGCAAATCTCCAAGTGGTCCCTCCACGAAACCCTCCCCGCCTGGCAGCCCCGCACTCCAGAGGGAAGCGCGGTACGCGACGCGGGCCCAGGGGAGGTCGGCGCGAGGCGAGGGCGCGGCGCTTCGTTCGCACGTACGGCGCAGAGCGGAGCGGAGCGGCCTCCGCAAAAAGTTGCGCACTCTCAGCCCCGGGCCGCTCCTTCCCGGCAGCGACGACGCGACGCGACGCGACGCGACACGACGCGACGGAGGCGAAGAGCTGCCAGGAATATGAAGTGCTCCGTTCGGCCCGCTCCTCCCCGCCTCACTCTCCTCCCCGTTTCACTCCGACTCGCACCATTCCTGCCCCTCACCGACTTACTTCCCCCATGATTTTTCGCTCCCTTATATGCCTCACTCCTCTCCATCTGTCACTCCCCTTCCCGCTTGCTTCTCTCCGACTTACTCCGCACCGCCACTCTCCTCCCCGCCTTATTCCTCATCGCCTTCCTCATCCCTGTCATACATTTAAACTCCCAGATATTTCACAGTTCGTGCACAATTTCTCTCTAATCTCTCCTCCTTCACGCCCCACCAAGCCCTTTCCTTCCTTTTTTTTACACCACCTCCCGTCACATTCTGTCCGGTCCCTGATCCTCGCTCTGATCTACCCTACACGTCTTGCCCCCTCACCTCGCCACCGCCGCACCTCGCCCAGCCCAATCCCCATTCTATCGTCACGCTGCACCTTCGCGACTGTCATCTCTTCCCTGCCCGGCTCAATCCGTGTCGCCTTGCTCCGACACGGCCGAAATATTACACACGCTCTTGTCCTGCGCTCATCAAATTGTCCGATCATTATACCAGCGACAGAAAATACCAGTCGTGCTACGCATAGCTGTAGGGGAAGACACGGCTGAGACCGCAATGACGGTGTCAGGTTCAGACATTCTCAGAAATTTGCCTGAACAAACACCCAGACAGACACTGTATTCGTTTCTAATATTAATTCTCCAAATCCTTCATTCCAAACCGTCACAAGTTTTAGAATTATACGCCAGTACAATAAATTACTTTAATTGTTTCGACAAATGATTTAGGACTTTACTACGCATGTCTCATGCAAGTGTGTTGTTTTGTTTCACGCGTTTGAAAGAATTATATGTATAAAAGTAATTATTGTTCTTCGTCCAGTACAGTTGGCTTGATGAGTCTCTGAATTCTTGTGTAGTAGTTATTGGTGAATTTTTTTTTCACAAAAAATACGTGTACACATGTAGAGAATATAATTAATACAAATCCAAAATATCGCGTTTTACAACAGCAATTTTGAAAATATTTAAACACTCTTCTATTTTCCCTCTCTCGCGCCACTGTTACCTATTCCTAATCACTGAAATGTCGGTAAGAGGATGACATTTCGTTTTTCAGAAAATAGGATATAAAAAAGGTGTAGTTGTGGTCATGGATTCTAAAAAAATGCATTTTTGCTTACTTCCCCATTTCCTCCGAGAATAACATAACCTCTGTTAATATATTACTGCATTTATAAGTCCGTTCCCTATCTCTTTTTATGGAATTATGATACTTTTTAACGTAGACGTTGAGTCAGCGCTTACTTGCGCTCCAGATTTAAGTACGATTATTTTGTTGCGCACTGCGGGAGCGAGTGCACACGTTCTAAAGCATGTCCAAACACGTTCTTGCTTTTAATATTGTACTCCGTACAAAGAACGTCAGCAACATGTAAGTAAAACTCTGTTCTGTTCTGACGCACTGTTTTAATCAATCTTCGGACGAAACGGCAAATCCGTCTCTATTATATATTTCTCAAATAATTTTTAAATTTTCTGTATCTACGATGCAATTAAGGCCATAGAACGAAAGTGTTTCTGTCATTCGTCTTTTTTGAAGGCAATAATTCTTGTTAATATTTTCTACTCTCCTGATTATTTAATATTTTCTAATACATTGAACTCTGACCATGAGGTCCTAGGATCCGAGTCCCAGCGATGGCAGAATTTTCGACATTATTGGATTTATTTATAATGGCACTTGACGTTTAATCAGTTGATACGGTGACACCATACCAGCTCACTTACGTCGAGTGCCACTACAAAATTATCGAAGTGTATCTACATAGCTAGGTCGAATTCAGTCGCTGTCTGGAGGATAATTCTAGCAGTCGGCTGCTCTGACCAGTAGTTTTCGTGGTTTCTTCGATCAACACTAGGAGCAGCACCCTAACAATTGCCACGGTCACGGACCGCGCGTGATATTTCCTTTCTCTTACTCGTCCTATCCCCACCCCTTAGTTACCCACACTTAAACTTACATGCACTACACTACCATATATGCCGGGAGGCCAGTCGGCAGCTTAGAGCTTGTCTCGACTGGGGTGGTGCCCCACTAGTAGGAGATACCTGGTTGGAGAAAAACTCCACAAGCTGACGAGTATGTCAGCGTCGGATCTCGCCATCAGGCGGAGGAAGATCAACGCCACCTCCCGCGTTAAAAAGCATGCACTACACTTACGGGACTAACGATCTTAGCAGTTGACGCACCCGGAATCACTAATCAATTAGTCTATTATACTGAAAGAAGATTAAAACTCACAAAATGTATTAAAATTATTTAATTTTGTTGTAAAGCGTCATACTAAAAATGTTTTCTCATCAACATTCACCTTCATTGTTCGCTTTTATACATTTTATAAAAGGTATGGACATGTAAGTTGGCGACAGTGAAGGTGAGGGTAAAGGTGAAAGGAATGCGAAGGCAAAGGCGAGGGCTAGGGCTAGGTAGAGAGCGAAGGCAATGGGGAAGGTAATGACGAGGCGAGTGTTAAGGGGGAACGAGGGTGATGACAATGGCGAAGGTAAGGACGAGAACGAGAGCGAGGGCGACGGGGAGATTGAAAGTGACAGCGACGGCAACAACACAGCGAGGGCAATAGCGAGGGGGATAGCAAAGGTGAGAGCGAGGGCGAAAACGAAAGCGAAAGCTAGAGCGAGGGCGAGGGCGAGGGCGATGGCGAGGGCGAGGGCGATAGCGAGGAGAATATCGAGAGTGACAGCGAGAGGAATAGCGAGGGGGATAGCAAAGGTGAGAGCGAGGGCGAGAGCGAGGGCGAGAGCGAGAGCGACGGTGATAGCAAGAGCGAGAGCGAGGGCAAGGGCAAGGACGAGGGACCCGAGAAGCCGCCGTAAAAAATGTCGCATCATTTGGAGGGCGCCGTGGTGAGAGGTCAGGAACGGCGTGGGCGGCGCCGGGGAAAGGGGCGTGGTCCGCGGGGCTGGAGCCGAGACGGCGGCAGAGGGAGCGCGCCCTCTGGCAGCCGCTGTCAGCGGCGGTCTCTCTGCGATTAATCAAATTGTATATAATGCAACACTAAGCCGCCCTTAATTTTATTCGCTCTGTTAACCACGGATTTCGAGTGCACCGCTCCGGCGGCGGCAGCGGGAGAGGAGGACGGAGGGAAGGCGAAGGGACGACCGAAGCGATGGCGGCCCTAGGGCGCTCGCAGGGCACAAAAAGGGCGCTGGGGAGGGCTTTCGGGGAAAGGAGGGTAGTACCTAAGGGTCCTCGGAGGCGACGATGCTACGAGCGGGAAAAAATAGGAGACACGAAGGCGAGAATTCAAGATTATCGTTCAAACCAGTAACAAAAAAACACGATTTAAAAACATCCAAGGGCTGTTGAAATAATTTAGTACCGCTGTGTAAAATTGATTTCATGTGACATTTAATTTGTATTAGCATTAGTGCGAATAAGACCAATATTACAAACCCTAACACATAAAAATCTGACAAACCGAGCTAGCAATAGCATGGAAAAGTAGATTGCTTTCCTGAAAATGAGACAATGACTCTGATCATTTGGCATAGTTTGTGTGTCATATAATCAGTATGTTCAGTGACAATCTTTTAACTTTTGACGTAAAAATCCCATGACCCATTCGGAGTTTCAGAAAAATCAATTGACGTTAGATCACAAGCCGATGCAGTATCATTAAAGTAGTGTGTAAAATCTTTATTTGTTTATGTATAATATCTTTCTTAATGGAATGTTTAGTTTAGTCACTGTAAACTGTGTCACTGTGTTTGACGTCGAAAGAGGACTCCAGCCGTTTCGTGCGCCTACGAGAGAAGTTAAATAGAAATTTACATCGTGCAGGGGAAGGAAGTAAATATTTCTTTGACTGGACAGAAGAGTTCCCAGACGAGTCGGATAGACCAGTTCTAGGAATCCCGCCTTATCGTAAAAGTAACTTTCGACGTTTCATGTATTTTTATTCGACATTTCAATTTTACAATATTTTGTGCATGTGATATACTTGTACAAATTTAATTGACAATTACGAGAGCATACTACATATTTTTTTCCGTTCTGGGACTGGTGCGCATTTTGTTTTCTAATTGTTCTACTCTCAGTAGTAATACGGAAAGTATGCTAGGTACGTTTCCAAGCAGGTGTTGATATAAATTGAACTGACATGTCCGAATTCTGTGCAAGTTCGCGTTACTTTCCAGATGGCCTCGCATAGACGTTTTTTATCTCCTACGGGCAATCAAGACCTACTTTTGCATCATACCCTTACTCAGTGCTCTAAAAATTTAGGTTACGGAACGCACTGCAAATTAATTAAAATTTTAATATAAATAGTTATATATTCATATTATAATGTAATAATTATTAATAATTATTAAAAAAATATGAAGTGGCAATGATATACTTGCTACATGAAAATAAAACAATATGAATGGGTGAAAATCGCAACGGTATAAGTGACATTTTGTACATTCTGAGAAATCTGTTTATATAAGACAATATCACTGTAATGTCGTGGTGTATTTTGTCATAACTAAAAACTCGACATTTCAATTGTTCATTAAAACCACGAAAATACATTGCCACTGAAATATAAATAATAATAAAAATAAACACGTTTTTCTCAAAATGTATAAAATGTCACTTATATCGTTCTGGTTTTCACCCATTCATATAATTGTAGTTATATCACAAGATTATTACTATTATTTAGTTAATGAATTTTAAAAAATGTATGCATAAAATATCTCAATACACTGTCAATTATTTTAATATAAGTATTAAAATAATTGAAAATATATTGTGATATTTTATGAGTTATTAATTAATAATTGTATTACTTTAATAGAGACAGTTTTGACGAAAAGTTTTTAATTTTGTGTTTTTTCGAAAGTTGGATATACTTAAAATCGACGTTGCCAAATGTTTGCTCCTTGCTTTTTGTTTGTCTTAATTACTTTGTTCCGAAGGTTCCAGCGCGTTCCGTCATCAATGAAGCCGTGTCCTTACTATTAAGAAGTGTATTGGCGGCGGTGTTGTGTAAAGCGCCGTCTGGCCTCCAGTTTGCAGTGTGGCGCAGAGCGTTGGCTTCACTTGGAGTGGAAGCTAAAGGGCTAGTGATTGATTGAAGAGAAAACATATGCTTAAGGTCATGTTCATGGGTGGAGAAGTGGCCCAGTTTGGGCCAAGGGTATACTGATGTTTGAGTTTTAGACAGCATCTTCAACGTCTCGTTATAATAAATAATATGTTTTGGGCGGACATAGGACGTCAACGGACTTGAACAATAATGTTCTGGTATGTTGTGGAGATATACTGTGTGTTTATTCTAAAATCTTGATATTCTACTATATAACATTCTTTAGTTCTAAGTAGAATTATATTTTGTATTATCCACACCCAATACTCTCCCAATAATTGTCTTTCGTATGGTGATAATAATATTGTAATTAATTAAGATATTTCTGAATCATTTCTGAAGGTAAACAAACAAACAAAACGTGTTTTCATTATAATGTTCGGTGCGGTCATAATTGTTTAATCCTGCAGTATCGGCCCCATTTCGTGACGCAAGTGATTAAGTGGGCTACATATGTAGCCCAAATTAAATATATTTTAGCCAGTATGAATTTCATAAACACCTTCTGAGCATGTACTCTATTATCTCAAAATGTTTATTGACATACACTATGATATGAATAATGTAAATATGATGTGAACGTCATTAAATTAACGTACGTCATTTACATCTAGGTGTTTTCTTCCAGATTGAAAATGGGAATAAGCTACGTTTATTAACATATGAAATATTTTATTTTTCCATTGATAATTATCAATGAATTATAATTCATCACCGTGGTTCAGCATTCGTAGCTATAGTAAATTATGTAATTTATTACAATTGTATATAACTGGCAATAGTACTGTATCGTCTTTCGGATTTCTTGCTTGGCAGACATTTCTATCACCCAAAACGTAGTGCTCAGGCGTGCTACTATTTTAATTCCGCCGTCATTCAAAATATTTGACAACAATGTGTTTGCTATGAAAAGATGAAAGCAGGCTGCATGGTAATAGTTTCATGTTATGTGAAGCTAGCCCCAACACCGTCAATTCAATTCAGCAACAAAAAATACATGACTGTAATCCGCGCGAGTTTCCGAAGGTTAATAATTAAAAGGTAGTGTGATCATTGCAGTCTAAAGACAAAAGAGAGGTATGTAGCAATTCGTTGATTTTGTTTTTGTGATCCATCCGTTGAGTATTTTTATGTTAACCAAGCCATTGAGCATAGTAAGCATATATAATATATCAAACCATGGACTATAAGCTATGAAATATTTCTCTTTTTATATAATTAATTTCATTAAATACTGTAGCAACAAAATACGCATAGTTTTTATTGAATCAAATCCGAACAATACGCTTCCTATGAACTAATAACCAAGAAATTCCTTCATATCAATCAAGAAAAAAATGTTTATATTATATTTTTATCACAGTGAAAAATTTGATAGTTAAAGCGAGAATTGAAGTAACGCTTCATTTGGTTCGTCAACAAAACTTAACAGCATTCCAGCGAAATAGATCCTCGATTCTCGTGAACGAGCACAAACTGCGGGCCAAACAACTGACGCTAACGCTGCGTCGGATTTATAGCGCTCCGTTGTTTTTGTGGCGCTTGCGCTACGCATTTCCATTTCGCGTATTTCTGTTGACGCGCCCCAAAAATAGAACACGTACGCAATATCTGCTGTAAAAAAGCAACCGAAACTAAACAGTCTTTGTTGTTTATTTTCGCGTATTTGTTTATACTTTCGGTTTATTCCGCCCAGGCGAAATTGCTGCTTACTCTCTAATCGACACCCAATGCACCAACCGCAACCTACGACGTATTTTCTTGCTTGACATTATTCGATCAGTTGGTAGGAAGACTGCTTTTCGTTTCGTTGACCAGCATTCTCGAGAAAAAATAGAGAGATATATAGAACATTTTCAATATATTCAGAATATCTTTGAAATAAATATCAATGAAATATCAATGAAAAAAATATCTATTGAATAATCTTGCATCGTATTCGAGTGGAGAGTAGATTTGTTTACGTGTCCTTTTGAGAAATATATCAATAAAACAAGCAAAGTGGTGTTCTATTTGAGCTATGTACATCGTCGATATAGATATTTCATTTCAACTTTCCTGTTTTCATAATTCAGTGATCTCATTGTAATTGATAACATAATGTATGACGCTAGAGTAACAAAACTAGTAGTACTAACACAGCATATACTTCATCGCATTGTTATGGGAATGTAATATAATTGAATTGCAGCAATGCAAAATTTCACACATTTTAACTCGATTGCGTGATTTTGCGGCCAGCGATGGATGACATCACTTCGGGATCGACGAGGTCTAAACTTGCACACTCGTGATTGCAATATAATTCCACCATTTTGTACATAAATTATAATCGTATCTTTTATTTTAATATTCTCACATCTGAAGTTTTTTAGAACTTATGCATGGAAAGTAGTATTTACCATTAAACTTTATTGATTGGAAAGTGTTACTTTGTGGTACACGCAAAGAAAAATAGACTTCGCCGTACATATACTGCAAATGACTCATAGACCTATAAAAAATCTGGCTTCAGCAAAGTCTGGACAAAACTCTGGAGAGGGGGCGATGTTAATCAACATGGCTGTCACCTCACATTTTGAAACTGGTACCACGAGTATGAACTTGTATGTTTCCAGGAATTCGTACTAAAAAATAATGTAGGCAACTCGTACAAAAGTGTTCGATTTGCGTACTCGCTGAACTCATTTCCATATACATTACATTCGTTCGCCAAAGACCCACTTTCTCCACATCGTACGTAAATAACTATAGTCTCCTATATTATTTCAGTAGAATACACACACCTTTTGCGGCTCTCATACGTAACCGATCTTTATAAATGATGTCTCTAAAGCAAGAGAGTTTCACGGGACATGAAGAATCGTACTTTGACTTTAAAAATAAGACGTATTTGTTTAAAAAGCGTATCCAAATATTCATGTCAGATGCAACTTACAGCATTCAGTCAGCTACATCGTTAAATAACTCCTAAACGAAGCGTTCTAAGGACTTAAAACTAAAATATTGAGGCCAAAGACTCAAATACACGTTCCCCACACCGTAATCTATAAGATGAGATATTCTTAGATATTCTATTAATTTTGGCTGGATAGACACTAATCGTTACTACCAATGCCACCTAGATTTCAAGCCTTGGTGATGGTGGCCATCTTTGTGACGTCACGTTTGGAAGGCTTAGATTCCTCTATCTTATACTATTTACGTTTTTCCGTGGACACCGTGGTTTGCCCAGACTGACGAGGTTATTTGCATAATTATTAATTCAAGATTCGCTCTCGCAGCAACAACTAGAAGTGCTATTAATAGTTGCTTGATAGCGATGAAGATTGTTTCTTATGCGTGCAGTGAAAACATTCACTTGAGGTTTTGTCGACAAGTGCTGTGCACCTAATTGTGGAGGGATGTGGGTGTGAAGAGTGAAGAGTGATGACGTGACTTGTTAGGTTTGGTTTGTTTTACCGGTACCAATATTTTCGTTATCAGCAGTGATTCGGTTAAACTTTCAAGTGAGCGTGTTTAATCACGTAGCTTTCTCGAGAGTAAAAATCTTTTTTTAATTTTTTTTGTGACTATCACGAAAACACGACTTTCACGAAAGAATATTGAATAATTACTTCCAATATTTTTAAGGGAATGTTGGGGATTGTTCCAAGAAATCCCACGATAAAAGTGAATAAATCTTTAGTGAAATTTTCTTTTCCATATCACTTGCATTCTTTTTCATATAGTGTTGATACAATGGTAGTTACCTTTATACATTTTTAAACAAATTAATACGTTTCCTTAACAACTTTCCCTCTTAGAATGGAAATAGAAGAATAGGGAAGAGTGTGGGGGTTGACATGCGAAAGTTCTCTTACGAGTACGTGGAGGTAGTAGAGGAAAACTGGTGCTAAGGCACAACACAAACAAGATACTTTTTGATTTAACTAAAGTGAAATAGCTTGAAATAAATGAACAACAAAAACCAAAACGCGCAAGCATATGTGATTGAATTTAAAAAAACAAATTTAAAATTGTAGAGAGAAAAATATTATTTAAAATTAGAGAGAGAGAAGAATAGCGCAAGTCATTCGACAACTGCCAACAATCACAATCCAAACGCACGATTTAAATGTTAGTGCTATCTGGAATTTCTGTACATCAATACCCAGCTGTAAACTCATATTGTAAATAATACACCATTTGCTATTAAACTGAAGGTGTCTGTTCGCTAAGATATTCAAGACGTTAACATCGTTTGAGCAACATTCCCATGTACCGAAATGAAATCTAAGCGCACAGAACTGTTTCTAATGGTAACAAATGGTATTTATTTCTCAAAGGTGAACATTTTAGTTTCATTATTTTTGTCTCGGAATTGCTTTTCTTGAGATACGTAAGAACGCACGCGAAAATAATCCCACTTTGTAGTATACAAATAATTTTTCAATTTTCCCACCCCAGTAAGCTGGCGCCCTGTCACTCCAAAACCCCCTCTGTTCCTTACAACAAATCCGGGAAAGTGCAAAGCGTAAAGTTGTACATGCTCGATCCTGTATTTTTGCATGGGAAACTTTACTTGGATTTCTCAAGAGTAAATACATTTTCTAATATTTTTGTAACTCTCAAGGAAAGCGAAAAGCTGTCAAGGGAGATTGAATAGTTACTTCAATTATTGTTTTTAAGAAAGTGTGAATTGTTCGAAGAACATATCTATACAATATTGAATAAACCAATACTGAAAATGTTTCCAACATCAATTGCATTGTTTTTATTTTTGTTTGATATTCTGTAAGTACATTACAAGCTATATTTATACATTTTTTAATAAATTAACAAGTTACATTAGCAACTTTCCTTCCGAATGGAAATGATAGGGAAGTGGATAGGCAAAGCGTGGGAATTGACATGCGAGAGTTCTCGCACGGGTACGCTAGATTCCTCGTATTCCGCCTCTTTAACGTGTTTTGTTGGCATCTCAATTCGTGATTCTTAATTCTTTGCTGATTGACCAGTGAATATGCTTCATTGAACAGTTTAGCAATCGTTTGTTACTAGTACCTATTGAATTATCTTTTTTTTTTTCATTTTCTACATTCCCTTTATCTTACCACACCGGAATTCAGCATTTCATACAAAGACTGCTGAATCGAGATTTTACAAATTTTACCGCCTCATTTGCAGAAACCTCAAATTTCATAACAACGGCTTCATTCAAATTCAAACAATAACATTCAAGTAAAAAACTAAACAAGAAATAAAACGCATTGTGACGCATTATAGTGGCAAATCGCTTTCACTCTCATTTGCGGTTATCATAAGAGCATTCATTTCAACTATTCAATGGAAACATTTCTATTATCCAATAATCGTGAACGCAATTTGTGTACAATGTCCATGATGCATAAACTAAAAGCTGGCGTAACAATCCAGCCTATTGACCCGAGTGCCAACCAGCCTCGAAAACACCCTTGCTCTCATTCTGCAACTGTTCCACAAGTTCTGATGCAGTAACATCAGACACCAGAGGCTAACGGAGGTGGCAGCGGTGATGACGGCATGTTGACGAATCTCTTAAGCAGATCAGCTCGAGTCTCTTCCTCCTCTTGCGCTGCCACCGGTGACAGACGAAGTGCGCGCCGCGCCGCCGCCGCCATCGCCACCACTACCGGCGACACCGTCGCTGCCGCACCCAACGTCGCCGCCACACCACCGACGTCCCCAACGCTGCCACCGTCGCCGCCGCCCCCGTCGCCGCCGCCCCACCGCCACCGCCCTAACGTCTCACCCACCGCCGCCCCCAACATCTCGCCCACCGCCGCCGCCACCCCCAACGTCTCATCCGCCGCCGCCGCCCCCAACGCCGCCACCGCCGCCGCCGCCGATGCTGCCTGCTGTTTACGAAGCGCAAGGCGACGTAAGCGGATTAAAACGACGGCGCGGCGCCGCGGCGCCCGGGCGAACGGGAGTGCTGCCTCCTTACTGCAGATAACAAAAGCGACGCGGCCCGGGATGGGATGGGTGGGTGGGATGGGACGTGCCGCGTGTATCATAAACCTCGCGTTAGGCAGCTTGTTGAACTGAGATTCCTCTGGTGCTGAAGACTGGGCGAGCGAGGAAGGGGGGGAAGGGAAGAAGGAAGGGATGGCAGACGTTGGAAGGCACATGCACTGAGTAAGGGTTGGAGTTATTAGTCGGGCAAACAATAATTTAAATTATTGTTAATATTATGATGAATCAAATAAATGTGTAACTCGGAGGGACGGTTAAAATGTTCTAATACATTCACATGTGGTATGATAACATTTGAATGGATTGAATTGTATCAGTGTGTATGTTGAATAAAAAATTGAATTTTCATATGAAATTAGTTTTATTAGATTATTACAAGTACAAGTTAACAGACTATAACTAGGAAAGCGGAGAAAACGAATGTGAAGCTATATGTAAGCTAATCATGTGTGGTCAATAAAACATTTGTATTATATATAAACGAACATGCGTATTTAAGAAATAAATAACCGATTGTTACATTTTTATTACATCAAATGCATTCGATCAAAGTGTTTAAAACTGAGAATTCACAATTCTCGCCCTTGTAATTATGTTTTTGTAATTTCAGTCACATAAAAGTTATTTACATTACAGTTCAAGGTTGTAACAGAAACACGAGATGCGGGAAAAATGAGATAACAACACTACCTCAACAACAAACACTGATGGCTCTGGAAAGAACTATTTTGCCATTCAATTTCCATTCTTGAACGAAATAAACAATACATAATATACGTAAATATGTGATGAACTGCTTCACAATAATAAAAAATATGATTAAACTACGACCGAATTATTAGTTCAGGAACTACAATTAATTACCTTACGATTAACGAAGTCCTGCGTCAACAATAATACGGAAAGTGAAGAGTAAAGCAAATTATAATTATATTGTGTGTTAAATCGAAAATCCACTTGTTGAAAATAACACTCTTCCTTATACAGTAAAACTTGCTCAATGCGGAACATGCATAATGCGGAAATATGTGTAAAGTGAATGTTGAGGCTGCGAAATATTCTTTAGATACGTTGGGAGAGCAATTAGCAGAAACTGCGAGGAGCATCAATGATTTTTCATCAGACAAGAGTGTTCTGGGAAAAAACTACACACAATTGACAAAGATTGTTACTTTGGAGAAAGAATCAACGAGTATTGAAGAGATTGTCATGGTTACCTCTGTCTAGATGAAATCAAACGTTTCGTTACGAATTTCGTCGTTTTTTATTGCATGTTAGACTGCAGAATGGTTGCCTGGCACACCCTGAAGCGAACATTAAATGCATCCAACACGTTTTTACTGAAGTTTCTGCATGTTGCATCTGATGACAATGCGAGCTCGTGACGTCTACAATGGAAATAGCTGGATTCTAAGAACTTTGATAATGTCCACATTAGTCCACATGTTTCCCGCTCGAGGAGCTGATGCGATCTTTCGGAGACGCTCCAAACTGACACGAATCATTTAACAATCTACGTCAAGGAACTTTGTACGAAAGAAGTGAGTATTTGGTCAATTGGAAAGAAATTTGCGCGGCTTTTTAAGGATTAAATTAGGCTATCTTGAAGACGCGAAGTTTGAAGTGTTTGAACTTTTCCTCTGAAATGCCCTCAATGAGCAGCAAAACTGCATTATTCGAAATGTGGCGCCTTTACAGTATAGCATAGTGCATAAACTTTACAGTATAGTATAATGTATAATGCGGAATGTTGTCTAATACGTAAAAAATACTGATCCCTTCAAATTCCGCATTCAGCAAGTTTTACTGTATCTCTTTCCATTTCCGTTGGGATTTCGCCAGTTAAATTTTTTTAAAATTCTGAGAAATGTTTAAATTATATAATTTATCATCGTTTAATATGTGGCACATTTCTTCCTAATCAATGAATGGGTTATTGAAAAGCATTATGTATATTACTTCTCATAAAATCCAAAACATTTTAGACGGTTGCATTCATATTAAATACAACTGTAGTGCTAAGCACATATACAAAGTATACAATCATATACTTTCTCTCATTATTTGTAACTTTTGCAATTTTCAAACATTCAGATGCAGCAGTTCGCTCTGAGAAAGGCCATACGTTGGCCGAAATGTCAGCCACCGCGACGGAGACGTGGCTCATTCAGGAGAGCCTAAAAAATACATTCAGATGCGTCTATTCGAGGAGAAAATTTAAATCAAAACAAATTATGCCTTTTTCGAGAAAAAGTTGAAAATGCCTTGAGGCTTCGTGTAAATTACCCCCAAAAATAGAATATATAATTCATTCATTTTACTACCTAATAGATTTTGATCAATACACGGAAATCCTTGATTACGTCGCACTTCATCTACACTAGTGTTTATCTTTAAAAACTAATCTACATAGCAAAAATTGAAATATTTATTTCGATTCCACATACTGTTTTATACACCTTTAATATATTATAATTCTTTAATGAAGAATAATCATGACATCAGATATTTTTTGGTAAATCAAGAGATTTTTAAAACTATTTTGTGTTACTCAATATATGGAAATAGTAAACAACACGGAATTACATTTAGCACATTTTTGTAAATAATGAATCAGGTAATAAAAAAACTTTTGTAGTTCACGTTAGAAAGTAGGGAAAGAGGCAAAAAAACTAATTGGTTGGACTATTTTATTAAAAGTCACATTTCGTACATCCCTCATTCTAAGTTCTGCCTGGAATTCCTTTCCGGTACATTGATATCCACTGCGGCACTCGCGGAGTGAAGTTTCGCGGACGCTGTGTCCGACGCAAAAGTTGCACGAACGCCAGCGCGAAGCAAAATCACCGAATATATTTTCTCTCCCGCTTCTCCCTCCCCTGCCCCATCCCGACCGATCCCCCTGCCCCCGTTCCCGGCTTCGCCCTGTCCTCTGGAGGGTTCGCGATCTCTCGCCGCAGCCATTACTTAGCACGCGTGTTGGAGAGCAGGGCGGAGCGGCGCCCGGCGAAAACAATACGGCGGCGAAAGCCCCGGCGTAAAGCACATCGCTCGAGCGGGGCGCGAGCGTCCATCAAAAGGCCTAACTATTAGCGCTAACGGGCGGACAAAAATCCGCGTGTCATGGAAGTAGCCGGTAGGCACGGAAGGGGTGGCAATGGAGGAGGTGGTAGCGGCAGTGAGCATGAAGTGAAGTAGAAAGCACGAGCAGGGCGTGTGTCGCTGATTGTGTGGTTGTTACTGATATGGTTCGGGGTCGTTGCGGAGGTGGGGAAGATGATGGTTTGGTGAATTAGTTTGTAATGATGACTGCGAACATGATAGTGAAGGAGATGTCGATGATGGAAAACTGGAGAAGATCCAAAAGAGTTTCTTGGAAAGAACAGTTAATAGTGGATGACGATGACGATATGACGATAATCATATTACACTAATATTGGTAGGTTAGAAAGAAGACATTTTGACACTGGCCTTAATAAAAATAAACAACATTAAAGTGCCAGTGATATTGTTCCCATATTATTTCCTTCAGGATGTAGGCTTCTGAATTGGTTGTAGAACTGGGTCCTTTAAAGAAAAGATTAAAAATAACTTTATAAGAGAATACTCGAGCGAGAATCTTGTCGCTGGCAGCCCCGTCTGGAGACTAAACTTACCGAAGATTAAGAACAATAAAGTAAGAAATAAAAACTTGGGGGTATAGACGAGACTGAGAAAACGAGAAGAAAAACATGACATTGAAGCAAATCCTTCGAGATCCAATGCAGGTTAAGAAAGAAAGACTAGGACCACAAGAACAGAAAATGGAAAAACGGTGCCAAAACAGCAACGAGTAACCAACAGAAGCCGCAGGAGTTCCCCGCCGCCACTAGCGCAGCCTGGCGGTAGAGACGGCGGGGGCGGCGGGGGCGGTGGCCGGCCGTTGGTGATCTCATCGGGCGAGTAACGCTGCAGATTAAATGACTCAGGGCTCGTTGAGCGCCACGGCGGCGGCGGCGGAGGCGGAGGCGGCGGCGGCGGCGGCGGGGGCAGCGGCGGCGGGCGACAGCTCGCCGTCCATTACTCTGCATTACAGGGAGACGCGGGGCACGGCGCGCGCAAAAAGCGAAAAAAAGCAACAAAAAAAGCACGCGCCCGCGCCGCAGGAGCAGCAGAAAATAAAAAAACAAGGGAACAGCAGCTGCGGCGAGCGTCCGAGGGACGGGGTAATTTTACACGCACGTCCGAATCTGGAGCGCAGACGCGGGCGCGAAAAAAAAGTCGCTACGGCTTAAAGTATCAATATTTATCAGGGCGGCGCTAAGCTGTCCATAAAACACGGCCTGCAGGGTCGCCAACCTTAACGTGCGGATTCACACAGCTACCAACTGCGTCGTGACGGTGATATCTGAGAGGGGATTGCCGTGAATGAAAGGGATAGGGACGGCGCCATCGCACTGAATGACTTCACAGTCGAACAAGAATGAAAGCGCGTTCGAAATCTAAATGTCTACTAGGTTTGCGGAAAGTTGCTCTTTGCAGAAATTCGAAAGTTCAATTGCAAGTAGTAGTGCAAGTTATATTGATAACACATTTTATACAGAAGGAGGTGTTTTTTCGCATAATAAACATAAAATTATTACCTAAATAAATAAATATATTATAATTATTATTATGACATGGAAATAGAAATGAAAATGGTAAATCAAAGTGCATTACTCCGCCTAAAATAGCGTAACTTCATCAAGACACTTTTAAATCACCATCATTCGTGATCGCTATTTCAATTCAATGTAAAATCACTTGATAGATGAACTTTCGTAACATCCCATCCTAGTTAGGAGGAAATACGCAACCCATAATACATTACTGTTTGGCAGAGTTGCATCTGATGCGATCAAATGTTTGCGGAGAATTTTATCAGGTATATTGTTCGAGTATATTTCCTCCCATCAGTCGTCATATCGCCTAAGATCACGACGTGGGTGTACACTTGATATCAGGGTGGATGATGTATTGATATTCAAAATTGTGGTAAAGCATTATTAAGAACAGTTAAAGGAATATATTGCTTTTCTAAATTATTACTGAATTTAAATGATTAATAAAGGCTAAAAACAAATTGATAAATTACCTCCTTACTACTTGCGGGCGATAAATGGTTTGTAACAACTCGTTATCTCACGAGTGCTTCTAGCGGTGACAAAAAAATATTTAACCAGCCTCATGAACAGTTTGGACATTGGGTTGTTTTTTATTTTTTTATTTTAAATTTTACAAAAATAATGGAGTAGAAAATTGAATAGTTCATACTTCGATAAAGTTACTTTATCTACTCGTGAGGTAACATCTTCTAGTAGAAGATGTTACCTCACAGTATTACACTGTATTATCCTCACCTTCTAAATCACAGTATTATTTTTCTTTAAAGGAAGCTTAAGATATAACCAGCGTAAAGATGATGCTCGCAGTATAACCTCGCAGGAAATGAAAACGATAGTGGGCAACACGCAGCGCACTGGTGGCACGGAATCCTACGCGAGGCCCCTCAGAAGGCAAGTGCAGACAGCGCGGATCTCACGCGGTCGGGGTGTGGGTGTCGGGGCGCAGCGAGGCGGAGCGGAGCAAGTTGAGGTGTGGGGGCGAGGAGGCGGGAAAATGGGAGGGATGAGAGCGGAAGGGGAGGGGAAGGGGGTGGGGGGAAGCGAGGGCGGGGCCAGAGAGGCGTGGCCAAGCGACGACCGCTACGCCTGTTTTCCGCGCGGCCGCCCAAGTGAGACCGCCACCGTCGCCGGCGGCTGCGTCGGCGGTGGTAGCGGCTGAGGCAACTACGGTTGCGGAAACAGTGGAGGGATCGGAGACAAAAGGGGTGTTAGGGTCCGCGTGTGAAGGGACAGTGATATGGTGTTGGGACGGGGAATGGAAAGTCTGGGAGGATGGTGTACATAGGGCAGGATTGAAAGAGTGAGCGTATGAATTTGACGGGAATATCGTGGGCATAAGGATAATATGAGGGGTCTGGTTGAGGATGAAAGTTTCGAGATTCTGGAAGAAGGCCTGAAAAAAGCGGAGCGTTGATGAGGCTGAGAAGTGGGGTGGGCGTGGATGGGTCGGTGACGGGTGGGGACGGGACGGGGACGAGGCGGCGAGGGGGCGGGGACGGGTGGGGACGGGACGGGGACGAGGCGGCGAGGGGGCGGGGACGGGTGGGGACGGGGTGGGGACGATGCAGTGACAAGGCGAGAACGGGGAGGGGGAGGTGAGGGGACGGAGCGGGGATGGAGCGGGAGGGGACGGCACGGGTACAGGACGGGACGGGGACAGGACGGGACGGGGACGGGTCAGGACGGGACGGGGACGGGACGGGTCAGGACGGGGACAGGACGGGACGGAGACGGGACAGGGACAGCGGGGACGGAGTGGGGACGGAGCGGGGACAGGGTGTGGGGGGTGAGAGGTGGTTCGCAGCGTATTGGGCAGTGTCAGTGGTGGAAGTGGAGGCGGAGACTGCAATGTCTGTGGCGCTGGGGGCGGATGCGGCGCGGCGCCGCGGGCAACAGACGCTGCCGCCGGCCGGCGCTGTGGCGCTCCGCCCACAGAGCGTGACGGCTCCGCGCGTTTACAATCCCTCTCTGTGCCCACTGCGCATCCCGCCCTTCTGCCCGTTCTAACCCCCAGCACCAAACACCTCCCACCTTTGCTCTGCGGCGAACGCTCTTTTGCAGCCACTTCAGGGCCAGCGTTAAACATTACTTCAATGTCGACTGTTTCCTAATAGCCGTCCGATGGTACTTTTCAGACTACTAAAAATGTTGGTATCTTATTTATTGACAATTATCAATAAATTATTATATGATAATATACACTGATTACATGATTAACTATATTATGGTTGTGATCATTTAAAATAATATATGTGGTTGAGTGATTTGTGGACTCACCCGGATAAAGGAATTAGAATATATTTCGACGCCATTTTCCGGCTAAATATGATTCTTTTAGCTTTTTTTTTAAGTTTTCCATTGGCACTGTATGATCTCTTCAATGAGTAAACTTCAGAGACATGTTAGCATCGAGACTGTATTCGACATAATCATTTCATATCGGTACGGATTTCATCCCGATCTGTATGGCAGCCAGAGAACTCTCTATCTACACTAGAAAGCATCTCCGGGATAATTCACAGTTAATCCAGCAATCTCTGATATACTATGCGCGTCAAAGGTTGAAGTTCCACGAAATCCCTTGAAAAGCAAATAAACAAGCACGACACGCGGCGACGAATCTGTCGACTGTTCCGCGATCTGTTATGATCAAGGATAAACTGTGGAATTCACGTGAATTGCAGTAAATGCCCGAATACTACTATCTGTTCAACAATACTGCTAGTTTATCTGATGATCTCTGTTCAACATAAAGTACACAGAGGTTGATCACAGATACGTTTATCCCAGATATAAAAATCAGGTTTTAAAAATTTAAAAAAAGGGGAATTCGAATTTTCTGCCCCCTTTGTATCTGGAAGCATAGTAGTCTATACTACTTGTATATTCGAAATCGTTCAGTATAAAGTTTCTTTTCCTCATAAGATTATCAGTTTTTATAAAACAATTGAGACGTCCAGTGAGAGAACGAGCTAACCCACAACATAAAAATAGGATTATTGACGTTTTCAATATCTTCTTTTATTTTTTTATTTATTTATTTCATATAAGTATCGTAATCCCTTCCGATTTTATTTTGATATTTTAAAATTTGTGAAGTTCATTTCATACAATTTCCGTGAGACAGAGTACTAAGCCTCAAGTGGTTCAAGTGGTTAAAGTCATATTCTCATATTCTTTTATGTGTAAAACCAACTCTTGAACCAAAATATCGTTTGTATTAATCAAATTCCGTACTATCACAAGTATTGTTTAACTAACGTCAATGACGAGCTTGTCATAACAGTTCCACAGGCTTTTAGTATTTTCGAATTGCAGGAGTTCTGATTGGTAACACTGAGTTAAAGCATGTCTTAGTATAAATGGCACCGTGTGTCCGGCTGAGACAGATAAGCAAATGTTGCCACTGGAGTGTCTTTGACCGCATGACTGTATGGTGGGGGCTCGCTGGAGGAGATACCTGGAGGTGGAACTCCTTGCAAGCCGACGTATAGATCGGCGCGGATCTCACGTCCTAGCGTTCCCTGAGCAGGTACACCGCCACCTTCCGGCTTAATACATGCACGTCACTTATGGAACTAATGACCGTTGCGACTGACACGCCTGGAAAAGTAATCCAAGGATATGAGACAAAGAGATCGCAGGAAAGTAACCATTCGCATTTGTGATTCAACAAATTGGAGAAGAGAAGAAGTGAATCGGAAGAGGAACAGTGAGAAACAACATGTGAGCGACAAAACGGAAAATAGTACCCGGTAAAAGTAAGAAGTGGAATTCGTTCGAAAATTCAATGCTTGGGAGACAAAGCGTTCAAAGGTTTGTCACTTTAGTCCACATTTCTAGGAGTACACACAATAGTTCATATAATATTTTTTGTGCAAAAAAATGATTAGATTCTCAGCAATCTTAAGTCAGGTTGAATTAATTTCAAAAGCACTTAGTTGGAATCACAATTATCTACTTCGTATGGAGTTGCTAAACAAAAAAGATTCTACCGATTTTATTAATGACGCCATCATTCCAGTGTAACGCGAATCTTTCCATTTCGAATACCACCAACATATTCAATAGAGCCAACGCCAACATTCAACAGAATTTCCTTTTTTTCTAATCCCAAGGAATAGTTCATTGGAAAAAAACCGCGTCGTTTCGCGGAGGAGTTATCTCCCTCCCTCCGTGATGTGCTGTAGTGAACCTTTATTGGCCCTGCGTGGCATCGGGCGCCGCTTAGTCTCGGTGACGTGTGCCTGTTCGCAAGGCGAGCCGCGATGGAGCGTAATGTCGTTTCTGCCGCCCCGAAGATTTCCATCGCGGGAAAAGCATGGGCGATGGGCGATGGGCGATGGGCGATGGGCGATGGGCGATGGACGATAGCGAAAGGCGTTGGGCGATGAAGCGAGCGGCGGACAGTGGACGCTGCGCAACGAGCGATGGGCGACGGGCAACGGACGTCGTGCAACGGGCAATGGCTGACGGCCAATGGCTGACGGGCAATGGGCGACGGGCAATGGGCGACGGACAGCGGGTGACGGGCAACGGGCGACGAGGAATGGGCGACGGGCAGCAGGTGTCGGGCAGCAGGTGTCGGGCAGCGGGTGTCGGGCAGCGGGTGTCGGGCAGCGGGTGTCGGGCAGCGGGTGTCGGGCAGCGGGTGTCGGGCAGCGGGTGTCGGGCAGCGGGTGTCGGGCAGCGGGTGTCGGGCAGCGGGTGTCGGGCAGCGGGTGTCGGGCAGCGGGTGTCGGGCAGCGGGTGTCGGGCAGCGGGTGTCGGGCAGCGGGTGTCGGGCAGCGGGTGTCGGGCAGCGGGTGTCGGGCAGCGGGTGTCGGGCAGCGGGTGTCGGGCAGCGGGTGTCGGGCAGCGGGTGTCGGGCAGCAAGTGTCGGGCAGCGGGTGTCGGGCAGCGGGTGTCGGGCAGCGGGTGTCGGGCAGCGGGTGTCGGACAGCGGGTGTCGGACAGCGGGTGACGGGCAGCGGGTGTCGGGCAGCGGGTGTCGGGCAGCGGGTGTCGGGCAGCGGGTGTCGGGCAGCGGGTGTCGGGCAGCGGGTGTCGGGCAGCGGGTGTCGGGCAGCGGGTGTCGGGCAGCGGGTGTCGGGCAGCGGGTGTCGGGCAGCGGGTGTCGGGCAGCGGGTGTCGGGCAGCGGGTGTCGGGCAGCGGGTGTCGGGCAGCGGGTGTCGGGCAGCGGGTGTCGGGCAGCAAGTGTCGGGCAGCGGGTGTCGGGCAGCGGGTGTCGGGCAGCGGGTGTCGGGCAGCGGGTGTCGGGCAGCGGGTGTCGGGCAGCGGGTGACGGGCAGCGGGTGACGGGCAGCGGGTGACGGGCGACGGGCAACGGGAGGGACGGACACTTGGCGACGGGCGCGGCTGGGGCTGGGCAAGAGGAACAGCTGGCGGGGAGGGCGGGGCCGGCTAAGGACGAGGGGCAATGGGAAATTGGCAATGGACAGTGACTGTGGGCCGATAGGAAAGGGTGATAGGTGGTAGCGATAGGCGATGGAGGCAAGGCAATGTTGGGCGTTATTTGATGGCAGAGCGTGAACGAGAAGTTGTGCGCGAGTGAAAGTCACCTGAGAGTAGGATGTGCAGAAGTCTACTGTTGGAGGGACTATTCTAGTGAGGAGGATGCGAACTGACTGAAAGGCGAAGAAAATAAATCGCATGAAAATGTTCAAACTATGAAACATTTTGTAGAATGAATTTTTACAATTTATTTTAATTAATGTCAAAATACAAAACGACTTTAGATATAAATTATGTGTAAATAACACAAATTATTTCTTAAATTTTATATCAATATTTTTGTCAATAAAACGAGCTCTTTACATATTTCAAAATGATTTATCAATGTAATAAATATAAAAATACTTATAGAAGCCGAATTTCATTAAAATGAATTAACATTTTCAATTAAAAACAAAAATACTAGCCAATAATTAGGCAGAAGAAAATTAAACGAATGTTAAAATCTAACTAACAGAAACAGGCAAAAATCAAGAAAGCGCATTTAAGATGTTTAGAGTTTTCCAGAAGGAAGGTTATAACAAGTTTTAGAACAAATATGCACCGTTAATTCTCACCATGTTGGTATCTACCAACATGGCTTCGCTTAGAATCCTGCAAAATTAAGAAAACATTACCTGGATTAACAACACTATTGACCTAATTCGCAAGAAAAAAAAAAGAAACCTTATAGACAACCCAACGTTCCACCCCAAGCCGCCCACTGTGTCGAAGGCGGCGGTGGCCGTGGGGTCCGAGGGCGTAAGTGAATGAAAAACGCGGTGGAAGCACGCCCCACGTGCGCACAAATTACATGCGCCGCGCCGCGCCGCGCCGCGCCGCGCCTCGCACGTCGCGCGACGCGGCCCCGACGCGCGCGCCCACCCGCCCGCCCGCCCACGCGCTCGCTCCTTTCTGCCGGGAACGACGGGCCCTTATCGGGACGCGGATATCGCGCGGAAACACGCCCAAACAAATTATCCTCGACGTTAACTACTCCATTACGCGGCGCGGGTCTCGAACCGTGCAGCAGTGCCGACAAGCCCCGGCGCCCCTCCCGGCAGTAGAGACAAGCACCCACTTCCGCTGCCACCGCCACCGCCGCCGCCGCCCCGCGGCCATCACGCGGCCCGCCCTAACCTCTCCATTACCCGTCCCGTGTTCCGTGTTACGAACAATTTGAGGGGAGCTACACGCCTACCCGCTGTTACGCGCGCGTTACTGCGAGTGAGCCGACGCGGCGCGCGGGTTGGAGAGTGGGGGGAGTGACGGAAGGGGGGGGGGAGGAATGCTCGAAAGCGCGTCAGGGTGGAGGAACGCGCGAGGGCGCGGTGTGCGGTAGCGGGAGCGGTGTTGGTGACAGAAGTGGTTGTGTTGGCAGCGGCGGACGAGACGGTGATGGTACAGAGGGCTTTGGAGGTCGTGAGGATGGAGGACACGTGTTTGTAGAAGGCGGTGGTGGTGATACTTGGAGTGAGGCTTGTGGTGCTGGTACTGGTGGTGGAAGGGGGCGGCGACAAAGGTAGCGATAGAGATGGGGGCGGAGACAAAGCTTGCGATGTGGGTGATCTTAGAGGCTGTGGTGCGGCGGTGGCAGACGTAGCGGTGATAGTAGTGGTAGCGGAGGGGGGTGGCAGAGGTGTCGAGGAAGGTGTCGACGGAGCTGGAACTGGCGTAGCAAGCGATGCGGTGGAGGCGGCAGAGACAATGAAGCCGGCGTGGACTGAGGCGGGGCCTGGGGTGACGATGGCAGAGAAGGCCTGAGGGGGCGGTGGCAGTTGGCATTGCTGGAAAGTGGCGTATCCACCGTTGGTCCCCTCTGCTGCCGCGCCGGACAGAGGGCGAGGGTTGCTAGCTCAATAAACCCCAGTAGAGAGAGCGTAAGTGATGAGAAATTGGAAGGCCTATTTGTCCATGTTACGTCCACTTCAGAGCTAAATTTAGGTAGATTTTTAGTGGTTTATTTTCTGAAGTAAAAGATCAATCGTAACCGCTTTGGTGTACGACTGAAATACATTAAAAAAAGAAATAGTTTTTTTCTAGAAGTATTAAATATGACGGTTTCTTAACTGCAATTAATATATAAATAATATTACACTGAATTGTATTATATTTTGACGTAACAAAAGAACTTATATGTTTCTTGGCTTCGTCATGTCTCACTTTATGGGGATCTGCGAGGAGGCCCTTCACTTCATTTGCCCCGGTACAGCAAACCGGCTACTGTAGCCTAGCTAAGTCCCTGATCCACCCTTTGTACATCTGTTTGAAAATCTCTTCATATTTGAATGCAACTGTGAACCTCAGGGGCTCTGAACTGTGTGTTACATATACAAGCTCTGTACAGAGCCTGTTAGTAATAAATTCAAAATGACTAAGCGCCTGTCAATAAACAGGAAGCTGTTCGATTAAATTGTACAGAATGTTAAATACCCAAAGAAACTTCTTCAGGTACATTTACGGTTTTATTGAGATCTTGGCATCTTATAATTCGAACAAAACTGTTTGTTCGAATTATTTTTGAACTAAAACGTTTTTTATTGCGTACTGTGTATGCGGGATTTAATATCACATGTCTTAGAAATATTATGTAATAATTTTCTTGAGATAAATAAAAACACGCTTCATTTTATCGCGAGTTTATGTCTAGAAATTAAAAACAAATGCTGTCTTAGCGGGTAAATTTCCAGTCAAGGTCTGGATGCAGTTACATCTCTTTCTGTAATAAATTTCGGATACAAACTAGTCCTAATGGCGAAATCGATGATTTAGAGAGCCTTAAAAAACACTCTTTCAGACATATTCTTGTTACAAATAATATTAAAAATAGCACAAGCCCAAAATTTCTGTACAGGATTCCAAGCCATTGCTCTTATTATTATCTTTTCATTTTCTGGGTAAATATATTAAAATTAGAAATCTAAAAACCCCTGGATTCCCTGAAATAAGAAATATTTTATCCTTGGCAAGATGTCTTTGCGCGCGGTCCGTGGCCCGTTCATGAGTACTTCTCCGGTATTTCCCTGATAGTGGTCGGAGAACCACGAAAAAGTACCGATCAGAGCATCCGTCCTCTAGAATTCACCTCTAGACAGCGTCAGAGGAGATTTAGCTACAGCAGGACATCAGTTGATGCCCGGAGCCACTTCTCCCGGTATATTTGTTTCGTAGTAAGCTCCAAAATGTTTTGAAAAGCCACTTCGCAGTTAGGTCGTTTGCAAATAATATTAAATGACATTAAATAATAGACATTACAATGTTTAAAATATTGTTGCTTACTTAAATAATTATCTAAAATAATCCTTTCTTAAATTCAAACAGAGCTGTTCACACTAAAAAAATGTAATAATTAAATTTGTTCAAGGAATTGGTTGACCCGACCGGGACTCCCGGAACATCCGACCGGGTGGTCCTGGTCGGGTCAACCAACTCTTTTAATTAATAAAATGCATTGTTACTAAGTAACGTGGTCACAATTTGTATTTCTTTAGGATTGTGGAATATCTCCGATTGTATTATTGCGTCCAACACGATGACGGGATGGTGACAATTATAAATACAAATAAGTTATGTAAAACAAACTCCAGCTTTGCTTGATATGTGTACAAACATATTTTTCCATGATTCGCGGCAATACTCCGCCGCTTGCACAAACATCCTGCTGCATTTCGCGTGACCAGTGCGAAGCTTCGCTTCTTTTCTAGGTGATTCTCCACAACACGCAAGACGCGCTTTATCAAAAGTCGTAATGATAGAATTAGTTCTGCCTCAACCGTGAAGATATCCTTGAGCCAAGACAAACTTTTTTTGATAAAAATGTTCTGGTCGTTTACCCTTACACCATCTTTCTTTAAGGTTGTGGCATAAACAACAAATTTTGAACCTAATATATTTTCATTCAATGAATTTATTTTATTTCCAACGTTATCAATTATATATTCTTAGATTAGTGTGATCTGTTCATCCCTACTACAAACTGGTACGCCAAAAATCGAATATACATTCATCTCTGAAGCGATGCATATCTGAAGAAAAAACAATAAATTTCACGAGTTGCACTTTGTCGCAGCTGTAACATGATTTATAAGTACTTAGTAATGCGATAGGACTGAGCTCAAACCCGACAATTCATAAAGAGTCAATTCAAATATTGAGGTTGTCGGCAATAAAAATGAAATTTACAGCAACGAACAATATAGCGATTTTTAGCGAATGGGATTTCAATTGTGCATAAAATCTAATTCCAATGAAAAATACATACCTTTATTATTTAAAAAATTGGAAATTTTAAAGAGAAAGTATAAACACGCGAACACAGCACACTTTTCACCTGCGCCTTGGCTCGACGACTTGTTCTTCGGAAATGAACGAGGAAGTACCGATTCGAAACATAGAAGCCATGTATCAATGTGGTGAATGCAACAAAGTGGATGCAAAACAGTTAACTTAAGTAGCCTTAAGTAGCCTTGTAGTAGCCCGCACTCGTTTGAAATAACAGGCACCGGTGCGCAGCAGCGAGGCGGCGGCGCCCCAGGAATAAATACGGGCACCGCTCACGGGAGGTAGCTGAGGTCGGGCTCAGCGGAGCCGTCACGCTTCGGTCGGCGCGACCTAGCGCGCAATCGGCCGTACGGCCCGGCCAGCAAGTATGGAGTGACTACGCTGTCGGCCAGTAATACGGACGTCTCTTCGGGTATTTGGCTTGTAACCTCGGCATCGTGTTTGGACATCTTTTCGGCTTTTGGTGAATTTGGCCAGTCTCCAGTAAATCTCTTGGTTATTTTGTGAATACGCATGTTTTCCCTGCATGTTTGTTTATTGTGAATAAAAAACATGAACGACACTTACAGTACTAAAGCAGTTGCCTCTGAAAACCAAATAATTAATCCACCAAATTCGCCTCATTCAAAAATCCGAACCAACAATCGCACCATTCAACAGTTCACACCATTCAACAATCCATCCAACAGTCCTCACCATACGTAAACTTGCACCATCCATCAATTCGAATAACCTACTAATTTGAATTCAAATAATTAGATGTCCAGAGTTACATTTGTAAACATTAACGCTGAAAATACAAGTGTTTCATTACAAAAATTTCACCCCGGCCTCCACTTTCCTCCGTGGTCGGACCGCGTGATTTACTCCACGTAGCGAGCGATCCGGCGACCGCCATGTCACCTCGTTCCTCCGCCAGGGGGCTCCCGCATCGCAATGCGTTTCCGCGGTTGCGGAGGCGGGTGCGAGCGTGGGTGCCCTTCCGCGTGGGGGTGGTGGGGCGGACCCGGGCCCGAGCCCACCAGACAACTTGTACGGCGCGCCGCAACACGGCGCCCGCCGACGTATTTTATACTTGTAATTAATTTTTAGCGCGCGAAAAACGCTTTACATTAGAAATTAATTACTCTATTTTCAGCCGTTAGTTTTTAACTGCGTCCGCGCGCGCGCGCTGCGAGGAAAATATTCCGCAGCACGCCCCGGCGTCTGTTGAACTTCCATATTTATTTGCTTTATCGGTGCTCATTAAAATTCTATTCCGCCCGCCCGGCTTCTCTCTCTTCGCTTCGCTGCGCAAGCGAGAGCTGGAGCGAGAGAGCAAGGAGGACGGAAAATGAGCAAAGTACCGACCGGGAACTCTATCAGATACACGAGAAGGAACTACGAGAAAGAGTCGGTTGGGTGCGGGGAGATCAGTGCTAATGAAAATAACTCGATTAGGATTTTTCGAGCGACTTCAAGTGGAAATTTGAGGCGCGTCATAAATATAATATGTATCATCAAAGCACGAAGAGAAACTTTGGCTAATGTTTGCTGACAATTTTAAATATTCAGAAAATAAATTACATCATCGGTAGACAAATTTTGTGTAGTATGAAATAATATGAAATAATTTATTCAGCATTCAGAAAAATAAAACGTTAAGCGATTAGGTAGTTTCTACGAAAATAAATGCAATAAAAAGAAATGGTCTAAAAAAGACAAGAGAAAGAAAGGCATTGATAGCCTGGAGAACATCCTTACAAATGTACCTGACATGGATCTCCTATACATAGATATGTATCTAGTGTCTGCACAATAAGAACTGAACACTAGAGATATTCCGATAGGATCGCGACAGGTGTTCCGACAGTCTGAGAACTGATGAATCAGAAATAAAAAAAAACAAAGTACAGCAAATAATTTCTAAGGGTAATACTTCTCTCCAATCGCGAGTTATGTAATATTGTAAAAATATTAGTTTTAAGTCGTAAAACTTGCAAACAAATATGATTTAGTTAAGAACGCGGTCGTTCAAACGACTCTCGCTGTGTCGCTCCCCAGCAGCGCGCATTTGGGCGCTCTCCAGCTACCCTCCTTAGCCTCCTGCGGCCTTTGCCTTTGGCGTTTGGCCCTTGGCCCTTCCGCTCCCCCTCGCTGCGACAGCCGTCGCGGCCACTCGAGCGGGCTGAGGGCCGTTATTGAAGGGCTGCGAAGGGCAAGGGCGCAGACCACCCTCGCCGCCGTGCCCTGCGACCGGCGCGGCGCGGCGCAGGGTGGGGCGGGGCGGGGTGGCGGCCCCCTCGAGTTAAAAAGTTTCCCGCGGCCCCGAAATTGGTCACAATTCAGCGCGACGCGGGGAATTCTTGCGCAATCAATTGTGAACGGCGCGGCGGCGGTGGCGGCGGTGGCGGTGGCCCAGCCCTCGCCCTCCCCTGCTGCCACTTCGCGGGGGGAGGGGGCGTCGTGGCCTGGTAGAGGCTGCGGTAGACCGAGTGGACAGTTCGGGGGATGTTGGATCTCTGTAAATTTCTGCGCAGGAATTCTACGCAATAATTCCTTAGAATTATTTGATCGCCCATGAAAACGTAATGGATTAAACAGTTTTAATATCTTTTACTGCTACATGTCCGCCTGTGTTCAAGGCATGACCATAAAAATTATTGTAAAAAGGTCGTGTATGATTTAGTTTATATTATTAAATTTATGAGAATAGAAAGTCTAATGTCATGAGCAAAGAGTGCAAATATTTACCTATTTTACGTTAGGTCTGGAAGGATCAGAGTTCAATCTCTGGGAGCTTCCTAACCCTACACAGCTGGTAGTCGCTTCAGCATTGAACTGAGAATAATAAACCACATATACATGATTGCCGAACAAGGGTAGTCTGCATGATATTATTTGCTCCTCCGGCTTCCTAGATATGGCTATAAGTGCTTAAAATATCTATGCTTAATAAGTTGTTGAATGAATCAAATTTGGATAAGCTACACAATGCATATAAAAACTCTTTTTTTCTATTTCACAATACATCAGGTATTCTGTTCAGATTGGCGCGCTTTTGCTTTTTCAGCCATTGTCTTCCATTACTTTCTTCTTGACAGGGAACATGTTAAAGCGTTTTACAGGCAGTGGCAAGCGTTTTAAAGTGTTTGTGGTACAGTTGCCAGGTATACGCTCATTTCTGATGAGAAATGAATTCTTGACAATTATCAAGGATTTATATGTCCCTTGATAATTATTATAATAATGTCTTTTGCTGTCATGCAGTAGGAATTCCTGCGAATTTTCATCGTCCTAGTCGTCATCCTGGTGGCGTTCACTTTGTTACTTACTATTACGTTGTTTCGAACTTAATAAACATAATCTCAAAATTCATAATGACTAGAAATTACAGAACATATATGAATTATACGATGTAGTCTACTAAAATGATCTTTCTAAGAATATCTGTTCGCGTACCGAGATGGATAATCCACCGCGTTCTGACCGATGTTTCCGCAGCTTCTTGATGAGGGGTACATCCGTTTGAAAGGTTGAATGGATGTGGTAAACTGGGTGGACAATTGGCGGAATATAGTTCCCTCTCCTGAGATACAAGAAATAATGAGTGCATCTAAACGATTATTTGATTTCTTCGCTGTCCGGGTGACGCCGCGTCGTTGGCTGAGAAGCCGATGTTTCGCCTGTCCTATCGCGGGTTTCTTCAGAGTAGTGACTCACTACCCTGAAGAAACCTGCGATATGACAGGCGAAACGTCTGCCTCTCAGCCAACGACACGGCGTCACCCGGACAGCCAAGAAGTCATGAACTCGAGCCGAGGAAACCTACGTGTACTTAACGAATATTTGTTACAATGTAGTAGTTTCCATGGATTTTAGTAGACTTAGTTGTTATCATAGACAAATTGTTGCCGACGTGTGTCTTCTCTGGTTCATTTTAAGTGCCTAAAATACCTAAGCTGGCATAAACTACTTAGTATTAGAATAAATATTATTAACATTTATTTGTATTTCAATATACACTTACTCTCTGCTGATGCGTCCTCACTATCATAGACACCTCTCCCCACCACCACCTTTGGCAGAGGACGCATCCTGCCGAAGGGATCTGCTGTCAGGGTCGGGTGAGTGACTCTGGGTTGTCAAAGAGAACAATGGTAGGTGTAGGTACTGAAGAAGACAGTATATCTAACTGTGCATCTTTATTGCAGTTACAAACTAGAAATTCATCTCTGTGTAACTTGTCGATTTTAGAGTTGGTAGACTCGCATAAATGAATATTTGTTTGCTAAGTACGGTTACAGCTTGAATACGTTACATACTCGTATACGTTTATTGGCCGACAACTGTTTCCACCGTGTTGCCACCTGGATTCTTGCACCAGATAAAGTACTGCAAAGTAGGAAGTACAATAAATAGTTGTTTTATCGAATTGGCGTTGACATTGTTTAACTGTACAAACAAAATGTCCCAATGAGGGCGGTGTATCTCAAAAAGTTTATTGCTTTATCTATCCGATTTTTCTCGCCATTTCTATCTGCTGACCAATCATACACTGTGACTCATCTATCTTTGGAGGCGGTATACATCTATCGCTACGTCGGTGTCCAATAAACAGCGTATGTACTATAACATAACTTCAGATTTTAATATATACTTTCAGTTATTTTCAATATTTGGCGCATTTTGGAACTCTGTTGGTCAGTAATTTCACTCGTGGAATAAACCTATTAAATACCACTCGTTTTTGAAAATATATAAATAAAACCCCTCTTCGTTTCGAGAGTCGGGAATTTATCGATAATTTCCAAATCAATCTTGGTATTACCTTTGATAAATGTATAAGAAAACTATAGAAACAAATATCTATAATAGATTTTCCATATGTAAATTGTTGAAAATATTCTTAAACTTATAGAAGTATTTGAGGTAGAACCGTTAGAGATTTGTACATGGTGATGAAACATTTACAATATTGACACGCAGCGTATTGCTTGAACATTACTCAAGAATTGTTTAAAGTGTTTATGCAGGTTACAATATCCATTGAGTCACAGTGCGGAAAGAAGATGAAAAAGATTAAGAATGGGGTGGAGGAGGATAAAAGTAAGAAGAAGAAGAAGAGAAAGGGGAGCAAAAGGAGAGGAAGGGTAGAAGGAGAATGAGGGAAATAAGAAGAAGAAGACGAAGAAGAAGAAGAAGAAGAAGAAGAAGAAGAAAAAGAAGAAGAAGAAAAATGAGAAGGAGAAGCAGGAAAAGAAAAAATAAGAAAGTGAAGATTAAGAAGGATAATCCGGATCCATAGTTTCATCACCAAACGTACCTCACGGGCTTTAGCTTTCAATTGTCTCTTCCTCGAAGAACTATTCTGGTTACAGTAATACAGCGGACAGTTAATAGAGAACATCGCCGGCCGAATTATCCGTCGCGGCACTGCAGTACAAACCGCGCTCATCTCCACGGTGCTTCCGCTGCCAAGCCGCGCTAATGTTAACTCCAGGCGGCGTCGGCAGGGCGCGCCGCGCGCCGCGCAGGCAAATTGAATGCCCCCGAGCGATTTGCGATTTCCGATCTGCGCTCTTGCCGCTCCCTGCACTTGGAAGCGTGGGCGCCGAAATGGCTTAGCTGCTCCTGTAATTGCAGCCAGTGTGATACGCGTCGGATCGGAGAGAATGGCGCGCGGTTGAATCACGGGGGAGGCAACATTAACGCGACCGTGGGTTTCCGTGGAAATAATGGCATTATTGGCGCTGGCGGGAACATAGCCCCTATAAACACAACGCGATTTGTGGGACTTGTATTAAAACAGCAGTCGTAATACTATTTGAAAGAAACATATTTATGTAATGATTTCTTGAGCCTGCAACTATGAATAAAATCTAGCACGGAAGATAACCCTAATCTGACAGATTGCTAATTCCATTGTGCTATTAGGGAATCGAATAATTTGTAAAGAATTGATTAAACAAGTTTTTTAGAATCCAATACGTAGCAGCTGGGAAGTGGGTGGGCAAAAGCGAAAAGGTAGCGCAGACTAAAAGGATACAGAAACTAAGTAGTACCGAGAAAGTCTGTGCAATTCTGTAGCACTACTAGTTAATCCATGATAAAATATCTTACGTTAGAGGTAAATGAAAATGAACTCGTCGGATGAGTTTCTAGAAGCTAAAAGTACGTTGTAAATAAACAGGAACCAATGAATGTGAGTAGAGAGTGAATATTTCACTGTTTTTAGTACTTCACGGGTTTAGGAAAGGAAGGCAGAGACAGAAAAGTAATTGTAGGAAATAGCAGTGTGGGAAGTGAAAAAAAGCGTCTGCATGGATTTCATTTACTATTTTCATGGTCGACTGCTTACATTGATCGTAACGAGGATTCGCGAAACCGAAACCAAAAAGCATTATTTAAGCTCAAATCTGCATCTTGAAGTATTAGTCAACTTAGACAAACGACTACGTGGAGGAAATTAACAGGATGCACATTTCCTCCAAAGCGCCAGATCGTTATTTGCAGGGGCGGCACGGAGCAGAACGGAAAGAATACACGTGCCATCGCGGGGCCCTCTTTCGCTCCCGGCTATAGGAGATAAACTACGGCCGACGCAGGGGCGCTGGTGACTGCCACGGCCGGGAGCAGGGGAGGGAAAACAATTCCAGGCGGCGACGGGGTCGGAAGCGGCAGGAACTGTGCAGAGGCGGGCGCAACGTAGAGACAAAAGAAAGGCGAACATCTTCGAAAGGATCCGGCGGTTATGGGAGCTGCAGGGGGTAGTACAGACTGCGCGGGGGCGGAGGATGGTGAAAGGGAATGGAGGGAAAGGCAGAGGCACGGACGGAGTCGATGGCGAGGGTAGAAATAGAGGTGTAGGAATGGTGGAGGCCGGGAGGAGACGAGGAAGAGGTGAAGAAAGAGGCGGGGCAGAGGTGGGGAGTGGCAAGGGATGGTAGAAAGGGTAGAGCAGAGGGAGGGATAGAGGTGGGCGTGGCAGGGGTGGTGGTAAATGTGGGGCGGAGGGTTGGGCGGAGGGTGAGGCGGAGGGTGGGGCGGAGGGTTGGGCGGAGGGTTGGGCGGAGGGTTGGGCGGAGGGTTGGGCGGAGGGTTGGGCGGAGGGTGGGGTGGAGGGTGGGGTGGAGGGTGGGGAGGAGGGTGGGGCGGAGGGTGGGGCGGAGGGTTGGGTGGAGGGTTGGGTGGAGGGTTGGGCGGAGTGGTGGGCGGAGGATTGGGCTGAGGGTTGGGTGGAGGGTTGGACGAAGAGTGGGGCGGAGGGTCGGGCCGAGGGTGGGGCGAAGGGTGGGGCGGAGGGTCTAGCGAAAGGTCGAGCGGTGGGAAGGGCGGAGGGCGGGGTGGATCGGGGCTGGGGCGTGAGCGGAGACGGGTGCGGAAGCAAGGACGGGAGCGCCAGCGTGCGTGAAAATGCGCCGGAAGCCGCCCCCGCGAGAGGGCGGGGGCGTGAGCGAACACGCCCCAGCGCGAGCGGTCCGCTCCGGAACGAGAAGGTGAATTATACAGCAGCCCGCGCCCGCCTCCTCCTCGCCGCCGCCGCCGCCGCCGGCTTTTTCCAGACGGTTCCCCTGCGCCCGCCGCCGCCTCCGACAGGCGCGCCCCCTAACGCCGGCTCGGAAGAGGCGAACGTCAGGGATTTCCCCGCCCTGTCCATCCTCCAGCCCCGGCCTCCCCGCCCCCGCGTCTCACCGACTGTCGAAGCCACCCTGCGCCAGCCCTCGCCGCCGTAGATTTGGGGAGCGCTGCTGACAAAAACGAGAAATTCTCTTGGCGAGGAAGCGCCGCCCCACCCGAAGAGGGGATTGAATAACTAAGCCATTTGCTTCCAGGTTTGCAACACGTGGCACGCCACGGGTTATATTAATGGTATTGAAAACACGACGTATTCATTATTCGATTTACTTATTCAATGGTGAACCATGTTGGAGATATTAACTGAGAATACAAGAGTGTTTATATTATATAAATTTTGTCTTATGTAATAGTGAAAAAAACAATCGTTCGTACTTGACTTTCGCCACTAAAATGTTTTCTTCTCAAAGTTATCTACCAGTTATTTCAGACTAATAAGAGTAACATTATTGAATTGTACTTCCTTCATAGCATTTCGCAGTGCAGTGATCCATTTACTCAACGTTCAGGTGACATTGAATACACAATCGGTGATAGAGAATGGCACAGACTTCCCTGCATTAGTTTATGCTAGCTTTTCGGAATTGCCCTACCCTCTTCCCAGCTGATACCTCTTAGCGTCAAAAAACATTTTTCCCATTTTTCCAATTTTTCGGTCCTCTAATAGTAGATTTTTTTTAAATTTATTGTCTTCCTGTTCAACAAACATGTTTTTCAAGGTTGTGAATAGAAACATACATAACGTTTTGTTTATTTCCTAACTGTGGGTGCCCTGGATCGGTGCGTTAAATTTTTTTTGTTTATTTCAATAATTTCAATTATTTTGGAAGTAAATTGAAACTGATCATTGATATGATTATTTGATGACGGTCACGTCATTGAGGTCGATTTTCTGCTATTTTATGGTGGTCTGAATCTGTCTTTAGGGAAGCGAGAGTAGGTTCAGTTCTGCTGTGCGTGAAAGGTTGAATGTAGAGGTTTTGGGAGATGTGGAGAGTGATGAGAAGCTCTAAAAATACTACAGAAGAGTAAAACAGTAAGAGTAAATAGTTCTACACGTTTCATTGAAAAATTTGGAGCTGTTCTTGAAAAAACGCCTTTTGAGATTTTTGAAAATGCACAATTTTGAGTGCAATTTCACAGAAAGTTTTGGCTTTGAATTTTTGATCTCATCAGAAATCAATTATTTGAAGCATTTCTGTTCAAAAATTCAATAACGTATGAAAAAGCTCGCAATGTAAATATTAACACAAGAGAGGTTTAAAAAAATACCTTTGTGTAGTTTCTAAAAAGTCTGTACAAAAAAATTTAAACAAACTGTAGTCTTTTTGAAAAAATCACGTTTAAGCATCTCTGAAAATGTACTATTTTAAGCTCATATTTATATAAAATGTTTGAGTTTTCGATTAACTTAGTGAGAAATTATTTGAAGCACTTTTAATCACAATTTCATTAATGTATAAAAATGCTCTTAGTGTAAATATTAATGACGTGAGATATATAAAAACTACGTGTGTAATTTTCGAAAAATATAAAATTTGCGTTATGTATGTTAGTCTGTGAATGCACTCAGTACAAAAAGTGTCAAGAAAAGTGTCAAAAAGTGTAAAGAGTCGTTTGTGGAAAAAATCTTTTCTTTAAAACTGTCTTTATTTCACGCACAATTATTCATATTTTGGAAAAAAATATACATGACCTTCTTTAAGGATCTAATTTTTAGGAACATGTATTATATCAGTATTCACTTCAAAAATGTATTTGTAGGAAGACGCCGCACAAATTTGGAACATCTGTAATTTCCGAAAATTAATATATTACAACGAGACTGCTCCTGTGCTCTTTACGGAATTAGAGCGTTCTTTATAGTATTCAAGGACAAAGTTTAATAAAAAACGGGTAGCCATTTTTAGAAAATATGAAAATTTCCGTGAACTTCACGTAAAGTACCTCCAAAAATTAAATCATCAATTTCAAATTCAAGGAATCGCGGGGACTGCGAAAATCCTACTCATAGTTTAGCCCTGGCGTTGTTCATGGACAGACGGACGATCAGACGTTTTGTTGTTAGCCAGAGTTTTGGTATCAAAGACCGACAAAACATGGATTGTAACTACACAATTTTTATATGCTACATTAAATAGCATTTATTAACAACCAAATTTAACCAAAGTTACAGCACACACAAAATCATAATGGTCTTTTGGACATTATTCTAACACTTCTAAATGCAATCCATCTAAAAAACTCCTATATTTCATCGCTTATCGCAGATAATCGCTTCTTTGATTGATTATTTTATCCTTGCAGCCTTCACGTGGTAGATATTTATTTATCTAACGTAAGTAGAGAAATTTGATGAAGGTTTCTAAAATGCAGGAATGGTTCATCACAGTGAAATAATTTTATTACAACAATTTCCATTTTGTGATTCAATTTTTTCCCACAACTGTTCCCAGGACATAATTTCTGTTGGAAACGGTGGAAGGATATAATTTTCAAGATTAGTATAATTAATTCAGAAATCGTTGTCTCTGATTACAACGCCTGCAGAAGAAAAGTAAAGTCACATTTTTAACAAAACTTAAGAGTAAGTCAGGATGCCTTATAACCTACGTAGATGACAGAAAGAAAGGTAGTAGTAAGTAGTATAATAGTTTTCTCCAAATGACAACATTGCATTTTCATTTCAATTATGTTTTATTTGGAGTTTATACCAAAACCAAACATAGGCATAGATACAATCATAGACGTGAATACGAAAACAAGTTACTTTTTTACAATATGACTCGAATCATTATAGCACTTGTTTTGCATCTGGAAACAGAGGCAGCAAAATATATGACATCAAGGGATGTATTTAAAATGAGCTCTCTCTTGCGTAGAGAGTTCAGGAGTCGTGAACAAACTGCATGTGTACGTCATTTATGATTCATTGGATTGTTATCGCATTTAGTACGTTAAAATTGCATGAACACATGTGATAGTACTTAACACATGCAACATACAACGGCACAACTTATCACAAGTTCACACGCGACAGCTCGGGCTTATTACGATGTTTCATGTTCTTTTCATTTAAATCTCGATCTCCATAAATTGTAGAATGCATTAGCGCAATAACTAACCATTTGTTATAAGTTGAATTAAAAGAATTAATAATAAAAAATTGGCTAAAGTAACTACTTCAATAATGATAGCTATTTCATGCATTTGAGTCATTGTCAGTTCCAATGTACTCTTACAACTTACGTTTCTCTATTTGAAGGCATTCAGATGCTTTAATATTAACTTGTTTTAATATTTGGAGTTTCTTCATCAGTCAGTTGATCACGATCAGGACGAATAATGGACATGTTAAAATCATTTTCCTCAGAATACTCATTTTTACTACATCTTCTAAACAAGCGAGAATTTAATCAATGGTAAATTTCTGTTCACAAAACGGAGATGTGTTTCTGATTGAAATTTTTTCTGCACATTTTATGATAAGTAATTATCTCTAGTAAAGTTTCACTACGTACTCTATATGAAAAAATAACAAATAACATATGAAAATGACGTTAAAGAAGTATACATCATAACATTATTATCTACGGCATAAAATTTCCCAGCTTTATGCATGCCTTTTTATGTTAAATAAGTTACATTCCTTGTATTATTGCATGGTGTATGTCATTGGGGGTTAACTAACCATATCCGGGCAATGTCCCAAAAATTGATGGTAATACATTACATTCTCTGCAACTTACATCAAACAAATAATTAGTTTAAATCAACAATGGAATATATGTTTATACTTAACACAAATAAGGCAAGTCACTTAAAAGGCCATATTCCCGCCTCCGAGTCTCTCAGAGACATTTTAATTTTACCAACTTGAAAACCAAAAATAATTCAAGTTTTAAAAAAAATGTTTTGCATAAACTAACATTTCCTGGAAAGTCATGACATTGCCTGTTATAAAGATATATCTTCTATTGTTCTGCAAAATTACAAAATGTTCCATATAGTTAAATTCAAGACATTTAACATAAAAAAACGTTCCAAAAATGGGACATTGGTGGTTGGGTTAAGTACTGGTTATGATTCCATAATCTGAAATTGGTAAGTTCGTAACTGAAACAGACGCCTACTTGATAATGCTCATGACATAGACCGGAGCAAAGTTGGAAAGAGCCGTAACAATTGCAAAACCTGGAGGAAAGCTGTCGTGAAACACTTTGCTTCCCACAAATTCCGCAAGGATCGATCTGAGCCTGAAACCCGGAATCCAGAGGCGAAAGCTTGCGTGTTGTGAGGAGTAGCGGAGGTTGGTATATCTGCAGGGACGACGGGGACGGTGGGTGGCGGTTGCGAAGCGGCGGTGCCTGCGGCGGAGGCGGAGGCGGCGGCACCGCCGCCCGCGCGAGACCGAGGGACGCAGGGCGGCCGCGGGGGCGGGTTTTATTTATGCGCCTGTGCCACGCGAGCCCCCGAGCGGCGCGGCGAGGCGAGGCACGGCGCGAGGGAGGGGGCGGGGACGGGAGGCGGCGGAACGAGCGCGGTCGGGGCAACGCTTGGTTACCCGCGCATAACACCGGCGGCGGCTCTGGCAGCGCCCGGATGCCGGCCGGCGGCGCCCGCCCCGCCCCCTGGCGCCACCCCGCCCCTGACACTCGCCCTAGCTTACCCGCCCCCTCCCGTGACACTCGCCCTAGCTTACTCGCCAACGCCCTAGCGCCTCCGCCCTCACACCCTAACCCTTTCGCCCCAGCCCTCTCGCCCCCACCCTGTCACCCCCGCCCTCCTGTCCCCGCCCTCTCGACTCCCCGACCTCTCGCCTCCCCGCTCTCTCGCATCCCCGCCCTCTCTCGCATACCCGCCCTCTCGCCCCCGCCCTCTCACCCCGCCTTCTCACCTCCGGCCCTAGCCGCAGCCCCAGCTGCAGCACCCGCCCACGTCACCGTCTTCATCGCGACTTCGCCGCGTCCTCGCCCCGGATCTCGCACGCGTTCTAGTCCCCATCTTCGCTCCTGGGGGGTTGCCGGCTGGCGGGACACGCAATGTGAATTTCAGGAGATAATCGCGAAACTGTAAGTGACTTCTAGATTGAAACAATTGTGTATTGTGGACAACTGAATATCTTAGAATGTGCGTCTTCTGGTGTAGATGCAAAATGTGATTCGGTAATGCATGTAGCAAACACGTTTTGTTTTGACGTATTTGCCTACAGTTCTGAGATCACATAAACACTCAGCTGACATCGCCACCCTAGTTGGCCCACATGATCAAATGTGATACATTCGGCGATCGAGCAGGGCAAAGAGGAGTCGTCAAATCAGACATTCCTGCAAACTCTTTTCAGCAAACTGTTAAGTATTATTCTATTGTAAAAATACAGGTCTTGTTATGGGATCAAACGCATATGTATGCATAATGTTCCTCAAAATTGCGATGATATAACTTTCCATCGTGTCACTAGTTGAAATGTACCAAAGGACAATTGCAATCTTCAAGTCTTAACACTTCGAAAAGGATCTTGTCATATCAATCTTAGATGTTCCATTTTATATAATGTTTGACCCGGAAAAATGTTTTTGATGTTTAATAATTAAAAAAAAAGAGTTGAAACTCGAAATTATAAGAGGAAGTATTTAAGTATGTTTCTGAACCATCTTCAAATCGGCACTCCAGGCACCACATTTTGTTAATTTTTCCATTGACAATATATACTGGAAAAAATCGTAATTTTGCTTCTTAGGTCAACACGTAAATACATTTCTTGGCTTATTACACTTGATTACATGACACAAAATTAGTTCTAACTAACCAATTTTGAGGCATTTGTGAATAATGCAAATCAATCATGGGATATTTGTTTCATTCAAATGTATCACTAATGCCGTATTACATTAAGTTAAAATGAAAATAAATTGAAGTATAACAGGTATAATTGTAATATATGTATAAATAATCCTGGCTTTTATTCTTAATAAAAATAAATTTGATTACTAATAGTTAAGAACTGCACAATGATAAAAATATTATTTTATTATTTTTTATTAAATTTTATTTTTTATTATATTTTTACACCGAAGTCTATACTATACTGGATTGATCAGTAGGAGCAAAAAACTACTATATAGTTGTTTAATATACTATATAGTGATTAACCAACGTTTCGAAAAATATATTTCCATCACCAGGGCTTGCAACCATCAAAAGAGAAAAAAACAACTTTTCTGTTTGTCCGAAGTCATAATGATAGAAATATATTTTCCGAAAGGTTGGCAAACAATCAAGTACCAGTAAAAACATTTGTAGGAGCGAAAATGATTTTAGTAGTATTTACATATAAAATTATGGTCGTTAATGATTCTCTACATCTTTTATTCAAATATACTATTCGGGATCAGCCAGTCCCCGACAACATTTAACCACGCAGAGAACTATCCACAATGGATAATTTCCAGCTACATATTCAGAACCCCGTTCCCCACAATCCTCACAAGCACTCTTCTCGGGCGCGCGCGCTCCCCAAAATTTCACACATTCGTTTCGCAAATCCCTGGGATTCACGCCGAACTTCCTGAGTCCCGACCCGATGACCCGAACGCCAACCAACCATAACCCTCTTCGGCGGATTGGGGAGTGGGAATTGGATGCTCTATTTTCCAACCGCGGCGCAGAAAACAAACAGGGGGAATTAATCGGCTGTTACACTATTATACACCGCACTCTTTTTTTAAAACAAAAATAAAATAAAATCGCCCCGACCCGGTCCTCTCCGCCGCATCCCATCGCGAGCGGAATCCCATCAGAGGCTTACAGAATTTTTGCCGCGCGGTTGCGCTCGCAAAACTGTTCCTGTTCAGTTGTTATCTCAATAATGCAATTGACATTTTAGTATATTTTTGGAGAGTTTCAAATCCCCGCCCGCTCTAAACATTCCGGTATTGGCGTCCGGATCTCCGCGTGAGAGAAGCCGTGCCGCGTGCGGGTGGGAGGGAGGCGGGCCAAAAGGGCCGGAGTGAGACGGGGGGGCGGAGAGGAATACGGTGCGGGGATGGGCGAACGGGTGTTTGCGAGTCCAAGGCTCTCGAGTGACTCGCCAATTCGCGCGAAAGATAAAAAAAAATTAAGCCCCCGCCAAACGCCATCAGCAGGCGGTGAGCCCTCTCCACGGTCGCACGCTCACACACACACACACACACACACACACACACACACACACACACACTCACTCTTGCAAACACTTTTTGCCCCTGGAAAATCTGTCCAAATGCCTCTTTTGTTATGCCGTGGAGGAGTTAGGGGAATAAAATACAGTGATTTTATTTCATCATATCCGGGATTATGTTTTCGTTGCAGAAAGCTCCCTCGAGTAGATATTTGGTAATGAGCTTAAGATGCAGTTACTGGAATTTTTACGACCGATTCGCAGTCTCTGGCGAACGCGTGCGCGGTGCAAGGCTGGCGAATCAAACGCATGGAAATTTCCTGGCTTCCCTCGCGGCCACGTATGGTGATGGCCGTGGGGGGGGGGGGGGGAGCAGGCAGCAGGTAAAGCGAGGACGGGGAGGGAGCTGGGTTAAGGTGGGGAGGGAGCTGGGTTAAATGAGGAGCAGAGAGGAGCTGGAGAGGGGTGAGTGGGGGAGGGTGGGGCTTTATTTGGGGGTAGAGTTGGGGCGGGAACGGAATAGAGGGTGAGGCTGAGCGTCGGGTATGTACTGGATACGACCTGAACGTACTCGTGGGCGGTACGGAGAGAGGCAGGGAGGGGTGGGCGTCAGGGTATGAGGCAGGTTGGTGGTCGGGGAGGCGTTGGAGAGGAAGGGGGTGGACGCTCGCGTCACTGATGGGGTGGGGTTGGGGATGGGGAGGGAGAGGAAGTGGCGGCGGTGTTGGCGGATTCGGACGTTTGGTCGCGCCGTTATTTGACGGAGCCTCTCAACTATTCATGAACATGTAATTTGGTTTCATCCTAATGATTGTTTCAGGTCTGGTAAATATTAAATCGGATATATATGCGGCGCGCAGACGGTGCCGTGCGACTCGGCGCGGGAGGTCGCTACGCACTCGCGCGGGGTGTGGAGGGAGAGGAGGGATGGGTTTACTTTTTTATCAGATTTTTTAACGGATTATTTATATATTTATGATTTGTCTCTTGAAAGGCCTAAGTAAATTTAACGAATTATCGTTGAAATTATTACGCATAATTAATTTTCAATAAATGATAAGGTAATTGAATCTCGTTTTAAATTAGGTACTGGAAATAGCATATCTATGAATATCAGCAATCATTTTCCACTTCTAGACACTATTTTATTCATGTGAACATTGAAGATATATAATTAAAACCGAAATATTGGGAAATATATTTAACATTCGCCTGATATGCATATATGCCACAGTGAACAAACACAGCACAATGATAATAAATATTATGAATAGTTACTTCATATTCTTTACAATTTCAGGAAATACCTTCTTATTATTTACAATTTCAGAAATAAATTCATTGGTTCATTTCTTACATACTTTTTACATTACGTTTATACCATTATATGTTTGAAACTTAAAAATTGTTTATACAAAATAATATTTTACATTTTTCAAATAACTGACAAAATAAGAAATTCGATTATAAAAATAACACCCCAACCACGAAATAAGGCGTGTGTTTTATCTCGTTACTCCATTTCGTTTTCCTTCATTCATTCAGAATGAATTTCACAGTTTTCTAACGCTCGAAACTCTGCAACTAATACAATATTTTGTGTTTGCTCATGCTATATTGCTATGTTACGTTTCTTTGATGCCATTAAATATTATTGTAAGTTCTTTCGTCTTCCTGTCATTACTATAGAATACTTTTTTACGATTTTATTATTATTATTATTATTATTATTATTAATATTAATATTAATTTCTTCCGGAACAGCACATTTGTCCAAAATTCGTTGATAAGCACTCTACAACGAATTGGCGATAATATGAATTTCGGCTAAATATGGCTAGCATAAATTAACTTTCATATTCATCATATTTTTTTCTCTCATATTCAACTTTAGCTGTTCAATTTATAAGTTTTTTTAAATCTTTCACAGCAGTGATTTTAAGAATTAAGTTTTTTGCCTTTGAATAGTAGTTTGTTTTCAGAACAAATCAAATAGCTTTTAAAGTGTTAAATAATAATTATATTCGCAAATGAATTATATCAACAATTCTTCATAACTATCATCAATATATATATATATATATATATATATATATATATATATATATATATAGTGTGTGTGTGTGTGTGTGTGTGTGTGTGTGTGTGTGTGTGTGTGTGTGTGTGTGTGTGTGTGTGTGATCTCATTAGTACTTATAACATATCGTCCTATTTCTTTGAAACTATTTTTAATAAATAAATACAAAAAGATCAGAAACCATGACAAAGTTTTTGTTCAATGTTCTGAAAATAGAATGTTAGTAAGTGTACGTGTGAAGTTATTTGTCACCATGTTGTGATACAACTTAAATTATGTATAAATATTTAGTCGTGTTGAATCCAATGCACAAGTAAAATGGAATAAATAATAAAGCCTGAGAATCCCTGGGTGGGTAACGGCATCTCCTTATGGAGGATTGCTCTTAGTTATTTCCTCAACTGAGCAAGTTTATGGGACTAAAAAGGAAATAATAATAATAATAATAATAATAATAATAATAATAACCAAGCGTCTATAATAAACATATCTGTATAGGATAGCCATAAAACGTAGAGTTAATGCTATTACTGTTATTTCGCCTTCATTGTTTTCATTGATATTATTAGGGTTAAAATTTTTAATGTTATATTGTATCAATATTCCAAATTGAACTGTTGGTAAACTGTCGTGTTCTGCGTCCTGGTTGGCAGAGTAGCATACCAGCTAGTATAAACATAGGTATAGAATAAGTATAGGCAGAGGACCACCGGGTAGCATAAACATACCTGCAGAAATAATAAATATCTGTCCATATAATATATCTGTTCCAAAGAATTACTCCAAGGTATGTAAAGTTTTTTAATGAGAGAAATGTACAGACCTACAGGATAAAGTCACACCAGCATCTCTTCTCAAATCTTATTTGCTCTGGTATTCTTGCTTCTATTCTGAAACGTTTTATTAAATTATAGAACGTTGGCTCGGAGAGTTATTTTTTACCCTTATTACCACTAATTTGACGCCAAATATGTAAAACTTCGGAACGACCTTCACCCTAGCAACACATTTCAATTTTGTTGCAGCGTCACTTTTGCATTCGGAAACAAACGTTGAGATAATAAGTTACACGTACATCAATGAATAATAATTCATGCAAGCCGCTGGGTATGAGCGCCTGTACACGGCGATAAAACGCTTTGCGCGGGAAAAAAACAGCGGCGCAACCCCACGCCGCGCCGGCGAAACGAGCGAACAAAGGCGTAACGACGCCCAATCAGCCTGAACGGCCGCCGCCGCCTCAATCGAAGGGAAGACATCAAAACGCCTGCATCGTGAGCTTCGGAGCTCCGTCGTTATACCACCACATTTTTCATTTGCCCAGGACGTAGTTCAGACTGATCAATTAATATGCAATTGAGACCAAACCGAAAGCAAGAAATTGCACTTTTTAGATGGCAAATAATGTAAAATAATGAGAATTATAAATGTGATCGATTGAAATTTCTTAAAGTCACAAGTAATCAAAAATAAACTGGAGGTTGTATCATCGAATATGATCAAACATAATAAAATACTTCTTTTGATACTGATGTTTTGATCGTTTTAAAGTTGCTTCAATGATTTGCAGTTTTGATTATTCAGAAAACTATAGCACTCTTTGGGAAAAAATACTATTTATAAACAAAATTACGAATTACAAATTTTTTAAATGTCATTTCAAATATGGTGAAAGTGAAACGGTTATCAGATGTGAAATACTTTTTAATATCAATAATACGTGTCTTTTAAGCGTAGCATTACCAGTAAGAGCATAGGAAGTACTGTAATTGGCGAAATTTCTCGTTTTCGGACAAGTTTTTTTCGATTCACGTATATGATGTTAGCAAGGTACCTGTCCTTGCAAGCTGCGGAATGGCGTTTACCAAGTTCTAATAGCACTGTTTTTGAAAAAAAATACTTTTCGAATGTTAACAATATATCATTACATTTCATTTTCAAGAAACTTTAGAATGCTTGAGAAAAATATATATTACCATTTTTTTAATTTTCCCAATATCTCTCAAATTATGCACGGTACTAACAAGAAAACAAAATATGTTATTTACCCCGTCATCTGCAACAACATGGCGCAAACATCATCGCGATACCTCAAACCATTTTACGCTGTGGCCAACTTAGGTCGTCCAGACTGTATTTTGCAATATACCTTCCACTATGCATGCCATCAATGCCGAATACTATTTTTATCCACATTATTGGTAAGGAGTTGTTTAGAAAGTATGTCCTGTTGCGAAGACACCATGGCCACGCCATCGCCCCTGCCATGGTCAGAATCTACGGGAAGGCGTCAAATATCCTCGTTTTAGGCGTTGGTTCTCTGCCATTCCTCGTCATTTCCTCGCCAAACTTTCATTTCCCAGCGTCGCTGCCCTGGTCTGATTCTTCCAATAAGAGGCAATCATCCACTATCACTTATTTGATGATTTACCACGTTATTTTGCAACGCATTTCATCGCTTCGGAATTCAATAAATTATTGCCAGTTACGCTGGTCCTTCGATATCCTTATTAAATCAATTAGTCTGATCTCTAAACGCGTATCGTGGTTGCGTACGTGTATTAAGCCATTTAATACAGCTCACTGAATGTCCCACTTGGACACATATGTGGCTTCAAACATGTAAACTTCTACAATTCAGTTATAATTTTAAAGTATTCATTTCATAATTATCTAACGAAGCCAAGAGTTTCTTCTTAATTACTAGGTTGCCAATATTTCGTCATTGTCATTCTCCAATAGTTTGCATAGCGGCCGGTGGAGAGGTAGTATCATCCACGCGAAAATATTCAAGGTGGGTAAATAGCGTCCTGAAATTTTGACAAAAATTTGTGGGAAAATCTAATTTAACACTTTTATAACCACCACCAACCGTGTGGAAAGAATTATTTCCGAAATTGACGAAAACCATTAATCAATATTCAAACTTCGATTTCGATGCGTATCGACTAGAGAGCGCTAAGTACATAACCTTGAGCACCCTCAAAAGGGATAAATCCGGTGCATTTGCGTCAGGTTTATTCGCGAGAACGAGTGGTGTATGGGTCTTGTTCCGGATATTTTTCGCTTTATTCGTCTGCTTATGACCATTCTAGGCTCATCCCACTCATACGAAAGAAGCTTTTCTGTGCTACGCCGGGTAAAAAATTACGTGCATTTGACGGTGCTGCAAAATCGACTCAATCACACATCGATCTTGAACTCATACTGAGAGTTTGTTGATCGATTTTGAGAAACTGATGGATGAATTCATTTCTAAAAATTCCAAACGAGCGTCACTTTTTGCACAGCGACATTTCAATCGTTGATCGATTCCAACTAAAAATGTCGAATAAAGTACATATTTTATGAAGTTATCATATTTTTAAGAAAACGTAAATACAATAAAAAAGTATATGACCCCCTCCCATGGTACTCCCATGGTATTGAAATTTATACGTTTTGCCGGGCCTATTGTATTTTCAGTCTTATATTAGCCCAATCCATACTATTCATCACTGTGATGACGAAGAAAAAAGTATTATAAAATATTTTGTCGGGGTAGTTGATTTACCAGGAAGCATAGAGTTCCCAGAGAGTTTACCGTGTATATCTGTCGAAGTGCGCTGCCGGAGAAATCCGACATTCCTTCATCCCCCTCCCTTCCAAACCAGTAATCAACCAGATGACTCATCGCCGCCCGCAATCTCACGCCCGCCCTTTGGATTTGCCTCCCTCTGCAGAGCCTGCCATTCCCTTCCACACTTGCGAGCAGGAAAGTTTTATTAACAGCCGTCTATTTACTACCGGACAGCGTGGGAGGGGTAATAAGCTCATAATTACTTTATTTTGCGGCGCACAAGGACGCGTGGAACGAGGGGAAATATCGCGATGGGATCGCACTCAATTCAGTTAGCAGGCCCCGTGCTAGCCTTCCCGAAGGGTGGTCTGAGTTGCCACGGAAACTACCACATACCATATAGGACCTGCAGATGTATTGCGCACAAAATTGAGATTAACTGTCATCAGTGTCGCTTCTGCATTTGAATGTGCATCATTAGATAGTAAGGATATGTATCAGAAAAATATCGGCACCCATCCTAAAAGTTAGTAGCAGAAATATTCATTGAAACGGATACTAATACTTATTTAGTATTAGTTTTTCATTAGAGTTCAAATTAAGATATGATTCGAGATATCTTATCAACGAAAATGAACTCATATGAAAGATATTCGTAATGTGTAATTACAACAATGAATTATTGATTTATAATGAGCCTACTGAACATCAGAATAAAAATGAAACATTCAGAATAAAGTATTGTAAATAAAAACACAGTAGTGTTTGCCATTAGCGAACCACTTGCACATTTACAAATATCTCCAAAATTTGTCGTTCCTTGAAAATAAATATTGGTGCCTTATAGAAGAAATAGTAATAAAGTAGTTCTCCTCATGAAATACAGTGTGATAAAATCAACCATTAAAAATCATCAAAATGAGTTAGCACAATTACAGTATTTTTATTTAAGAAAAAATCTTGATTACCACTACGACATACTTTATTTCCTGTTATATTTATATAATACAAAATAATTTCTTCCTTGCACTAGTAGTTATTACGATCACGAAGAAAGCAATCATTAATACTAACTATTCATAATATTTACTCACAATTCTTTGAACTCTCAGGGTTAAGTGACCAGTGGACATAGGTGAGAAGACCTAGGCTGCGTAAAGACTGATTGGTGTCCTACAGCTGATGAAGTTGCACTGAAAAAGTGTTAAAAATGCTCATCTATTTTGCAGTGTACATTAAAAGAAAGTAGGTTATTATTCTAAAATCAAAATACAGGATATAATATTAAAAAAGTAAAGACATTTCTAAAAGTAAATAAATATCAACAGAAAATAGAGAACAGAGGCGCACGTTGAAACAGAAATTCTCGATATTCAAGAAATAAATAAAAGAACGTATATGAACACACAAAAAGAGTTCAATTACTTACACACATTTATAAAGCTTACGTTTACGAATGTTCACAAAATATTTAACGAAACACTCACACTATGCGCGTGTTTATCATGAATTAGGAAAGCAAAAAATAATAGTTGCAACATTTCCTAGGAAACATATGTAACAATATAGATTCTAACAATATAGTTCAGAAAACCATGGATATTGAAGAAGTTGGGAATTTTTTTACTATTAAAATTTAAATGAGCTTACAGGTGACTTATAATAGACAATATGTGCTCAATTGTGTCAAGTTATGAAAACTAAGCCGCCAAGTAAGTAACGATTATACGAATTTGTACACCAAGGCCAACTATTTTCTCGTAAACCAAAATAGTTGATGATAAATCCAGTAGATTTGCGTTTGCAATCCTGGGAGATAAATTTCAACCTGGTGCGTTGAAAATAAAATTGCTCTGGAATAGAAGTGACTGAATTAAGACCGCAATATGAAGGTTTTCTGGAAGACGTAGGTAAATGACCCACTTCACATACATTTACATTTCGGCTGAAGTGCTTTGAACTTTTGGTTTTGTTCCCATAAAGTAGCCATTTTAGTACTAGACTGAAGGGATTACATAACTTTCTTAGGAGTTTTTAACGCTCATTATGTATACAAAATGTAATCATTGATAAATCCGTAACCATTGTTTGCAACTTACTCATCAGGGGTCTATCAGAGAGTTATCCTGAAGTATTGAACAGTGTTCTGTGTTACTACGCTACAAGGGTGAGAGAAAAGATTTTTTTTTTAAATAATTGTAATGAATATGAGCTGTGTGTGTGTGGGTGGGCGCGCGCGTGTGTGTGAGAGTACGCGCGCGCGCGTGTATGAGTGTGTGCGTGTGTGTGTGTGTGTACGCGCGCGCGCGTGTATGTGTGTGTGTATGTTCGCGCGCGCGCGCGTGTATGTGTGTGTATGTATGTCCGCGCGCATATGTGTGTGCACAAGTGTGCGCGTGCGTGTGTGTGAGTGAATGCGTGTGAGTGAGTGCGTGTGAGTGCGTATGTGCGCGCGCGTGTGTACACGAGTTTGCGGGTGCGCGCGCGTACGTGTGTGTGTGAGTGAGAGAGGGGGGGAGAGAAATCGCCAGTGAAGAGCTGCATCGGCGGCGCAGGCGGCTTTTGGGATTCCAGTGGGTGGAGTGGGGGGGGAGGAAGAGTCCTTTTGCCGACGCCATTTCAATCAGCGCAGTCGCACACTGCCCGTCGCCGCTCGCGGAATGTCGCCTCCGCCGCCATCTCTGCGCTAATTGCAAAAAGCAGCTAAATTGCTCCCTTCCCGCTCTTCATGCTTCTGTCGTCGCGGCCGTGGCCGTTCCTATCGTTATTACCTACGTGGACGTAGCCGGCGCCATTACAACGTGTCGCTCCCTCCGCAGCTGCGGGATTGATCTTTGAGAATACGAAGTCTCTCTGTATAACTAAGTATTGGCCAACGTAGTCCAGACAGCTTTTTCTGAATAAAACCTGCGTATTGAAATTTCAGATCTCCGTACTATTAGTCGTTGCAACGCCATCGTTTCTACTACTCCCTTTTCTGTCAATATTACCCATATGTCTAAAGGTGGCTCTACACATGCGGCATTCCGCGAATCCCGAGTAGTGTGGACAGGTTGCTTGCGATTCGCCGAGCGCCGCACATTCGGTCTTCGTCCTACCCACCGCGTGTCTTTAGTACACATCAAAGGGAGCGAACATTCGTCGAACACATCAGCTGTTCGGGATTGGGCGAGAAGTAGCTCACTGCTCGGCGAATGCCGAATGAGTAGCCTTAAGAGCGACTCTCTGTCAAAGACACGTCGGACTGCTGCTGATTCTTTTTCTCATATCCCGTGAATAATATTTCTTTGTAGAATGCTTTCGTTGCTAAAGTCGGGTGCATGTTGCAGTGCAGTCTTTTTTGTTATTACTTTTCTTTTAATAAAACCTAGGCTTCAAAGGTTTAAGGCTCATTTAATATGTGTCACTAAACAGTAAAGCTTTTACATGTTGCAAATCTGTTCTATGATGTTCACTGAAATTATGCAATCAGTTTTGAGATTAAAAACATACAAGTCTATAGATGAACTACGATGACATTTCATTCATCTTCAGAATTTGGATTTCTTATAGTCTATGGCTTTTCTTTAATTCAATAATTTGTGTTTTACTTTAATTAATTAAATTAAGCAAATATAATGATAGTGGCTTGTTGGCTATGAATTATCGATTCTTTCACGTAGTAGACAATCAATTGTATTTATTATTATTTCAATTGCTTGAGGTGGTTTTTGTATAGAAATAATTTTTGCGTGATAATTCATAAACAATTCATTTAATAAATTTACAGTTTGCTCAAAATTCTATTTTAGTTTTTGCAAGTCGTTAGCGTTCTTTTTACTGTAACAGTTGTTTTGTGACATTTTATGACATGTTATTTAATACACCAGTTTTTTCTAGTACCCAACATTAATCCTACGTATAATCTGATTTATAGTTCTCGTTGTTTTTAGAAATATTAAGTGTTCATATTCGTAAAGCATTATGAAATATATACTACAAAATATTAGAAAAAAATCAGACGTACATTCGTTCATGCAATCTTCTTAAAATACGTGGCGTATAATGCCATATCTGCTAAAAATAATAAAACGAGTGCAGAAATGTGTGCATGGAGCTCGATCATAATATTCTGTGAAGATCAGAAATGACGAAAGCCATCAACTTTATTTAGCTCTTTATTATTAGCACTGAAATATGTAACATTATAATAGACAGAAGCAAACAATTCCAACATAACACACAGACCAACAGTACACATTTCATGCAAACAAATGCATCCTCACAACCCGTGCTGCAGCGACTGAATACCAATCCAACAGGGATATAATTCCATAGCGTGACTTGCGTTTTCAATATCTAATAGATACACAATTGTATTTGAGAAAAGCATAACTATTTGAGTAAATAGGCTTTACTAAATTACCAAAATTTTAAATGAAAATATCCCTAAAACGTAACATCCATGAATTAGTGATATTTACAACAAGAAAAATAGTATATTACGATTTCTACTGGGACATTTACCTTAAGCAAGTTAAGAAATTAACAGATTAGGAAACTAAATGTTTAATTTAAGGAAAATATAATTAAATCTATGAATAAATTAATATCCTATATAACCTAGAAACAGGATATTCCGTAATATATTAGAATTTGTTAGAGTCATTTCAAAAATTATCTCTAGGAAAAAGGGCACACATTTTATTTCGTAAATTCCTGTTCTTTCTTTTCGTCATCTTCTTCTCTTGCGTAAACTTCATTTTTTTGCTTACTCTTACATATCAATGCAATCGGATAATGTTCTTTGGGAGAAGCTGCCCGATTTCGTCTCAGTCGCGTCGGGCTTGGTAGTGTGTCCAGTTGCTGAGAGCAGTTACTGCATGTTCGTCAGAGAGCCTTACTTCTGGTCAGTCTGTTCGTAAAGACGCCCGCGTGTTTGAAATGCTCCGCGTTTGCGTGCACAGAGATAGGGCCGTGGATTTGTTTTTTTGTGACGCACTCCCCTTGGGGTAACAAGAGTAAATATGGTCATTTGCTCAGAAAGGAAAAAAATACTGTTGATATTTTAAAGACTTCGTTTTTTACATGTTTTGTTTATTCCTACTCAGAAAATGTAGAGTGCCCACGCCGTATACATGCCAGTATATTTGTGCTGACATTAAGTAGGGCGTTAATGTCGTAATGGGCCTTAATCGGCAATAGAATTGTTTACGGTATCGACTGTATGTTACGGCTGACAAATTTAACATTTGCTTCATATTCAAAATTCGAGGGCCTTTTCTATAGGTAATGCATTTTTCTTCAATAATAACCAAGTTACTATAATTTAATCACTTATATATTTACATTTACATTTACAAAATTGTAAACGTACCACGCTTCAATCCTTCTGGGTGTTTAATCATGTCATACTGTGTGAAGAACTTCCAGGGTGTTTACTTATGTTGAAGTTAATTTTCTTTTTAATCTATTTTCGGCAAGATATAGTTAATGCAAAGAGTAAGTGCATTGAAAAGTAAGAAATCTGATAATTGTAGAGAACATTCAGGGTATAATACTGGATCATTAATTGTAGACTCCATTTTATCCGTTTACAGTATATTCGGATATCTACACCAGTCCCATAATTGACTCTTACTTGTAGTACCAAAATTGATGGAAAAATTACAGAGTTCACGAAGGTTTCTATATCTGTGTTTACTGTTAAAATGTACTACAGCACAAACATCACAGTTTCTTTTAGTGTTATAGTATCCTAACAATTTCGAATTCATTTCCAACTGTATTGTTTACTAAGATTATATGAAAATAAGTTTTGTTCATTTTATCACTCGTCCAGTGTTTTCAATGCAAGTCATCGGCTACTCGATCGAAATTACAGGCAATCGGAAAATACAGTACACCTGTCGTTGAAGAGCGAAGTGATTTGTTAGAATTGGAGTCAAGATGATGTGTCCGAAGTTTACCAATTACTTATTTGCAGAAGTTGATTATCTCTCGTTCTCGTTTATGAAGATATTTATTGATCGAAAACCATACTGCTGTTTTATGATGTACTTAAAATATTTCAAAATGACTAAGCCACAGAGCTCTCATGTCTCATGAAACACAAACGTTACTGTCATTGTAATAGTTCTTCAAAGCTGTTCATTTCGAAATTATTGTATACTCACGAAAGTTAATGTTAAAGTATGAGTAGGTAAATTGCAGTCATTAATTGCTACTTATGTTTCTATAATCAAAACAAAGCAAAACGTAGATAAAACACACTGAGAAGCAAATCGCTGTATAGAAAGGAATCAGGTTATCTAGAGTATTGAAAACAAAAGAACAATATGCAGAGTGAAACAATTTGCAATAAACAATTCAGAGAAGATACCAAATTGGATTTATTATTTTGTGTTTCTGGGCGCGTCATCTGCTGCAGTCAATAGTTTCGTAAGTGTAGTGCATTTCTAGCACGGCGAACGTCCCCTGCTGGATAGTAAGATCCGGCGCCGACCTACATGTCTGTTTGCAGGGTTTTCCCAACCAGACACGTTCCACCAGCGGAACTCCGTCCCCAGCCGAGACAAGTGCTAAGCTCCCGTATGGTCTTGCGACATGTGCCGTAGTGTAGTGTTCGTGCGCTTAAGAAAGAGGCGAAGGTAGGACAAGGAAGGGAAGGAAAGATAGCGCGTGGTCCATGGCCCATTTGTTAGGATACTGCTCCGACATTCGCCTGATGCTGATCGGAAAAACTACGGATCGCTACCAACCAGGGCTGCCGGCCGATACAATTATCCTCCAAACAGCGACTGACCTAGCTATCTAGCTAGCGTCGAAAATCCTATCACCCAGGATCTCCCAGTCAGGCACGGCAGTGTCATCAGTCTGAGCCGCCTCAGCCGGCCACAAATTGGACAAGTTGGTTGCCTACACACTAAGGAGACAAATTCAAACGTAGATTACAGAGAGAATATGTTAAGATGTATTATCTTACTTTATTCAAACAATAATATTTGTGTTGATAAGTTGTATTTGTTAGGAGTTCACCTTCACAATTTTGCAGCGACCTGCTTATCCTTCCCCTGACGTAAATCTGGCCGCCATCGAAGAAACAACCTCTCCCGCGGCTGCAAATGTCATAATCCCGTAATCCGCCGCCTGCGTTGAATGACGGAGCCGCTGCGGCTCGCGGACCAGCACCTCGCCAAAGTGCCACGCCCACTGCCGCGGCGCCGGGCCTCATGCATATTCAGCGCACGTGGCGGCGCAGCGGATCATTCGGCGCGCTTTAATTTTTCCTCGGCCGCGGAGTTAATCCCGGGACGACCGCCGCGCAGATTGACTCCGGCGACGACAGCGCTCGACGCGCGCGGCGGCGGACGCGGGAGGCCGGGCGGAGCGGGAGGACGGGGGGGAGGGGCGGAGGGGCAAGGTGGGGAAGGGTAGGTGACGGGTAGTTTGAGGGGATGAGCTCTGCGAAAAAAGCCCTAGAGGTGATGGTAATGGAATGTGGTGGAGGAAGACATTCGGACTGGAGGATTTGGGTGTCAGCGAGGGAGTAATGTAACAACCGGATAAAGTGGAGAACGTGTTGGAGAAGGGGATGGCAGGGAATGGAGGATGGAAGGCGGTGGGTGAGGAAAAGAAGAACATGATAGTAGTAGTTTGGAAAGGAGAAGGTAGCGAGAAAACCACCGGAGGTGACGGTAATGGAATGTAAAGTAGGATGACTTTGAGCTGGAGGTTATAAATGAGGTTGTGGGAGAAATGGATGTGCAGTATAAAGTGAAGGACAAGTCGGAGATGGATATGAGTCAAAGAATAGGGGTATGAGTACTAGCACGAAGAAAAGATTGTGCATGTAGTTGGAACCGCAGGGAGAGCGAAAGTACAGCGGATGTAATAGCCTCGGGATGTGAAGGTGTTGCAGGTTACGGTGGGAGTAGAATAAGATGTGAGAGGATCGAGGAAGTAACAGGGTGCATAGGGGCGAAAGCATGGACAGAGGAACATATGGCAATGAGAAGGATAATTCACCACAAAGGTGTTGGGTACGGATGTGGGACTTTCAGTCTGGCGCGTGTGGAGGAGTAGCACGGACCGCGGCGGGCGTGGAGGTGGCGAAGGGAGCGAGGGAGTAACAAGGAAGGACAGCGGCCGCGGCGGCCACCGCCTGCAGATAAGGTCACAGGTCGGGTCGGGCCCATCCCCACGCCGACCACGTTCGAGCCAGCGCACCCCGCTAAAAAATTACCAGAGCCTGACAAGCGCCGGAAGGGGAGAAAAAAAGAGGGCCTCGCCACCGAGAAGGGGGTTCCCCGGGGCGTCGTCCCGAGGCCGGAGGTCCGCGGGGTGCGACTGCAGCGCCTCCGGCGGGCCTCCAGGGAACCACCGCCACCGCCAACGCCACCGGAGCTTGAGCAAACAGACAAGCAGCGACGGCCCCCGAGGCCCCTGCCGCCGCCCCCGCCGCCCCGAGTCCTCCCCGGCGCGCACTTACCCCTCCGGCGGGGGATTATATTTTTAATGGCCCCGCCGAGACGCGCCGCAAGTGGTCGTGAGTGCCGCCCGCCGGGACTCCCCGCGGCCTACTTCGCGCGCGCTCCGCCAGGGCGCAGCACGAGGGCGACAGCGGTGGCTGCGCACTGCCCAGGCCACTGCCTGCGCGGTGCAGCTGTTCCCCACCGCCGGGCTTTTGCTGCCGGACTTTTGCAGCCGGAGATATTACGATGCCAATGAATAATAAAATCAGCCCTTCGTTGGTACGGCACCTGATTCCTACACTGGTGGTACTCTGGGCCTCACAGACCTGATGTTTTTCTAGTCGGGATTTCTCTAAATAAATAGGTGATTTAATTGTGGAATTGAGGTAATATGATTATTTGTACTATTTAGAAAGTGAACACAAATCTTCACCTGTGTTGGTAACTATTACTGCAAATATAAAGGAAATTTACTTGATAAAAAATGTTTTAGATACATTCTTGACACTGAAAAGTGGCATGCTTCTTTAAACAACTTTTTATGCACATCCCACAAGAATATTGACTTTTGTTGTTCTTACATACATAAAAAGTCCCTTTTTGCAAGTCTCTAGTCTTCGTTCAGTTCTTCTGTCAACCAAAATAAACTTGATATGCTGGGTCTAACAGACCCTAAATCACTACAAACACTATGTAGAGATCATCAAAAATCATAAAAAATAATGGAGGTGGGTTCCCTACACCGAGGGTAGCAACTAATGGTTAATAGCGTTTTGACAAGAACGCAAATATTTAGTACATACCATAGAAGTCAGAAAATGTAACATTCTAGTTGAATAATTGAATAGAATTTCGCACATTAATTATTTTTCCGACAATATAAGTATCAACATCCCTTTCAACGTTATTTACTTTCATTCGTTTTAACATACCTAATGGAATCAACACGGGTTTTGTATGCTGAATGTGCCCTTGGGGCAAAACCTATCACGAAGAGTGAAATGTGATGGTTTTGTTGGAACCTTGAAATTACGTGTTTTCGTGTTTTACAATGGCGGTTTAAAGCTGTTGTACTAACACAAAATTTTTCAAAAAATATTTTAAATTGGGTAATTCAACACAAATTATTTACCAAGTTATAATTACAATTGACGGTACATATTATACGTAGACAACCAAGGATAATCCATGTTCAGATTTGTGTCACCTTGTAGAAAACACGCTGCTCACGATCCTGCTACAGACCTGTGCGAAATGTGACTGAACTGGGTTCCGAGCTTGCAACACCATGCTTACATTGCAGTTTGCGGATCTGTTATTTGTAAAGTACCCGTTTTCTTTTTTAACGCGAGCTCTTCAAACGCAGTGCTTCTTGTGTTCACCTTCATTCTACAAGCAATTTATACCCATCGGGCTCTAGAGAAGCAGTTCAGGTGTAACCAAGGACCCTCTTATTGAAATAGTATACACTATCGCTTTTGTACTCTGGACTTTGGCTCTCGCCTTTTCTCAATAACTTTGCATACAAAGGTCATAGCCTCCCTTACTACATGACCCAGGCGATTAGAGATCTCAAGGTACAGAGTACGGGGCGAGATGGTCGCTGCTTTTTTCCACGTCGTCGAGCTCGCGTATACAGGAGAATTCAGATTTGCCGTTGAACCTCTTTAAGACAACTCTGTCGACATTTGATACGTATCGTATGTAAACATACTTCCGCTAGCAATGTAAAATGCACGAAACTTTCGATACACACGGCCGCCTGTTTAGAACAAGGAAGGGGAAAACTTCACTATATCGAGAAAATGAGATCTCACGCTTTACATGAACAATAGAATCTCCATCTCGTGGTTCCGAATAAGTTTGAATTAACCTGTCAACGTAATGTAAAAAGAACTGTTCCGCATGCAATGCGTCAAATAAAAGATCTCAGACCAAAATATTTTCCGGTTACTTCATTTAATCCGTCTTCCTATCACGGTATACATTAGCGCACAGTCATTTACGACTTTTCTCAAACATTGTCAGCTCTTCCACTATATTGCATGTTCTCTGCGCCTACTATACGCTTCACACGACAGCTGGTCTAATACTGTAGAAACGGATACAAATGCAACCGAGCCGCCACGAAACGGTCCAAGTCGCGCGGTGGCGACTGATAGTCGGTACCACGGGACCCAAGCATCTGACACGAGCAAACTTACTCCATCGCCTCCATGTCCATCATCAGCGCGTTCAGAAAATGCCCTTTATCAGTGGCATCCGACACCTTACACATTATTCCATTTTGAATTTTGTTTTTGGCGCAATTATCGCTCCCGTTATCTGGCATCTTTGACACTGTAATCATAATAATCTGACATTCACACCTGCGTCGTTTCACCTCTTCTAACTTTCCCTTCTAACTTCTCCCTAACTGTTGCCTAGCAATCTTATATTTTGTCTACGATATTTGTATCAGCATTATTGTGTTTCCTGGTACCGATATGAACATTCTTACAGCTATTGTGTACGCTTCCATCACCGACCCTTATCACTTCTACTCCCTCTAATTCTCAAGCTAAGGACTCTGCTTAACAGGAATGGTTAATAAGTGTATGCTGGTGATAGAACGAGAGGCCGAAGAAACGAGAAAAATCCGCCACAAACGCGATATGACTATAAATACAATGTTGATAAGCTATGTTCGAAAATAGGTACAGGGATGGAATGCCAGGTAGCCTACTACATTAGAAGTCGCCCGACCTTCATGAAGGCAGGCTTCATCCTTCATATTCCCAACATCCACTCTATTGCCATTCCCATTAACACTACTACCTCACAATCACCCGCACCATCTCCGTTTCTACCAGCTCTCTTCATTTTTACCACCCTACTGCCACGTACACAACCACCACCACACCACCTCTGGAGGGCTGCCCTTACCATTGTGCCGCCGTCTCGCACACGGACCACTTTATTTAATTAAAAATTCCCTGCGGTTCCTCGCGGAAGGGTCTTGGACGCCTGCTGCTGCTCCGGCCGCCATACACTCTCGCAGCCCCCGTTGCCACCACAGCCCCCGCCCTCCCGCCCCCGCTGCTCCACCCGTTTACCATCCCCACCCCTGACGCCCTGCTTCACCCACCCCTTCAGTCTTCACACTTCCTCTGCTGCCCTTATCATAGCCGCCTCCCTCCTTCAACCCCTTCCATACCTCTGTCCCCTCCGTCCTCATCCCCACTGTTCACAATCTCCACCTCCCCCATCACCACCGCCTCTATACCCACATCCCCTTTCCCCATCCCCACCGCCCTCATCACCACCTCTACCTCACCACTGCCGCCCAATTCACCCACCCCCGCCCCCTGCCCCATCCCCATCGCCACCTCCCCCTCCACCATCTCCATTGCCCCATCGCTCCCGTGCCCATAACGCCCCCGCTTTCCCCGCCGCCGCCGTTCCCACCGCCTCGTGCCTCCGTCACCGCTGTCCCCGCGGCCGCAGACGCCTCTGCGCCGCCTTGCTCGCGTCACCGCAGAGCTGCGGTCTCTCTTCCGCCTGGGACGGTTTCGCGTTCACTGTCCTTCGTCAAGCGTTGTCCCTACTACACGACGCCCCATGCGGTATTTTCGCCTGGCGCGAAACGTTCTTTTTGAGCTCAGATGAATCGTGTTTACAGAGAACGCTGTCAACCAAAACGTAGAACACTGTTAGATTTTTCTTTTTTCAAAACATTTTATACTTCTTCGCTAATATATATTATTTATTAGTGATGAAGTTTCTACAGCAAAAAAAGCGGATAGAAATAAAGTCCAGGAATTTAGAAAAGAAATTAAAATTAAATAATGTGAATTTTCAAAGCACGAAGTTGCTTTTAACAATGTACACTTAAGAAATAAAACGAAATGTATTATCCTCATTGAAATACTAATATCAGTGCATACGTCAAATAAGCTACTTCTATAGAAAATACTTCTCTAACAATACGTTGTCACTACAGGTATAGAAAATCACTAGCGAGAACCCACTCAGCATAGTAAAAATAGGTCCTTCTTGTCAATTTAGAAGTCATCAAGTGTATCAGATTATCTCCAAAAACGATCAGTTGTTTTGTTTACTATAAAATTCAAATACGAGTTTTATATATTAACCTTTTGTTTAAATTCGTATTATGTGAAAAGAGTGATGAACTACAGTATTATATATGCGGGTATACACACGTATAATTTAACTGCTAAAACTCTGATTTATAAATATTTTAGATGCATTTGATTTTGTTCTTTTGTTCATAAAAAAATCGCGCGTTGTAAATTCAAAAGCAACAGAAACATCCTATTTACCGACTAAAACCATTCAAACTTGGACACGTTTTCAAATTAAGCACATGTTGGAGTATAGTAAATTCCCGAAAGATATAAAAACCGACGCGGATTTTTCCTTAGGTAAAAGTTCAGCCCACAATCTGTTCCCGCAATTCATCGACAGCGACTACACAACAACAGCAAATATTTCACATCCCGCGCTACATCTTACACAAGGACTGGAATTGAAACCAAACAAGACAAAAACCGTAGCCTATAAGCATGCATGAATAAAACGCAGACTGATCAAACACCGCCAGAGTGTATCAATAATGAACCTGGCGCGTGTGTGGGCGAGCTCGCAGCCCATAACTTGGGGCTGCTTGTTTTGGCGGCGAAGCGGAGTTGTGCGGAGGGGAGCGGTCGCAGGGATGGGGGAGGGGGGTTAGGGGACGGTGTGGGTGCGCGGATTCGGAGGAAGCGCCTGCTCATTGTGAGCAAATAGCAGGAGTGGCGGGACGCAGCGCAGTGTGGTGCGAGTGAGCCGGGGCTACAATCCAGCAGGAAAGCCACAAGATTTCTCATCTGACACGTTTTATCTCCCTTTCTACAAATCCTCTCACACAAGGATGCCGCATGGGTATTATCTGACATTTCTGTTTGCATTATCGGGATGAGAAAAACAGGGAAGCGGGAACGTCCAGGAAGGCTGTAGAACGCGAACTAGATACAGTCGTCTCTGGATATTATTGAACTTGGGTTCATTGAAATTTCAAAATTCTCATACACAATAAAAAGCACTATATCTAGTTGCAGTATTGTCAGCATTGGTGAAAGTAAACATAAGACACCCACAC